>CM053622.1:819040564-819076500 GCA_028646595.1 Phalanger gymnotis
AGGGTTTCACTCCAGTGTGAATTCTCTGGTGGCTATTGAGATTTCCCTTCTGAAAGAAGGCTTTACCGCATTCTTTACATTGAAATGGTTTCACTCCAGTGTGGATTCTCTGATGGCTAATAAGGTATTCCTTTCGCATAAATCCTATCCCACATATATCACATTCAAAGGGTTTCACTCCAGTGTGGATTCTCTGATGGTAAGTAAGGGTTTTCCTTGAAGATAATGATTTCCCACATTCCCTACATTCAAACGGTTTCACTCCAGAAGATTTCTCTTGTCCAATAAGTGGTTCCCCATCACTGAAGCCTTTTTCACACTCGTTAAGTTCACACAATTTCACTCCAGTGTGAATTCTTTGATGTTTACTAAGCGCTTCCCTATCCCAGAAAGTTTTCCAACATACATCACATTCGAAAGAGTTTTCTCCAGTGTGACTTTTCTGCTGCCCATTAAGATTTAATTTCTTGCCAAAGGCTTTCTTTCCAAGTGAATTATACTTATGGAATCTTTCTTCTATGTCACTTCTCCATTGTGGAAAAAAGATTGGCTCCATGTTAAAATGTCTAACAAATCTACTACACTCAGGTACACTCACCATATCAAACGTAGTATTAAGAGTCATTGTCACTTGTTGGGACTGTCTCTCCTTGTGACCCTCCTGTCTCTCTAACCTAACTTCCCATTCCTCAGATTCTCCCATCCTGGGATACCAGTTACTTTCCATTGGCAATCTTTCTTGGGCCAATGTTCCTGGGCAAATGCCCTCAGTCAGAACCGAATCCTTGGTTTCACACCTAGCATCCCAACTCAGGTAATCTGAAACAAATAAAACTGTGTCAGACAAGCAGACCAGGCTTGAAGGACATAGAATACCTAACTGTAACGGTAATCTAAATTTGAAGATCTTTCCCACCCATTGAAAAGGCATGTGACCTGCTTACATCACAGGAAGCCTAAGTCACATGTGGTGGGAGGAGCTTGCTGAGAGGAAAAGGAAAGTGTGCCACAGAAAATGCTGAGAGCAAGCAGTTAGAGCTGAGGGAAAGAGCAGACATGTGCTGTGCTGTGAGTGTGTTTGTGGGAAGGCCCCAGCAGAGGTGGTGCAGGATTATGGGATGGTGAGGCTCCATGCTGTGACACTGTGTTTTAAGTTCCTTGGTATTATGATAAAGTAGGTTTACTGGTTTTGGAAGTTGCTTGCTGCTTGGATGGGTTGGACTTACTGGTTATGGGATTTGGTGATCTGGTGTCCGAATAAATGTTTTACTTCTACCTTTTATACGTAGAGTCTCATATTTTGCAATACAGAATTACCTAGGCATATTCACAATTATTCTTGATGTTGGTTTACTGCCTTGCTAATACAGTAATTAAAGGAAGATTAGAATGCACACAGTAAGAGATCCTCAGTGTCATGCCCAATCCCCTTTTTCTTTGCCTACGTACATGGAAATGCGCGTTTTAAAATACATATACTTCTCAATTGGGGTTAAGTGATTTGCCCAAGGTCACACAACTAGTAAGTGTGTCAAGTGTCTGAGGCCAGATTTGAACTCAGGTCACCCTGACTTCAGGGCCGGTGCTCCACTCACTGTGCCACCTAGCTGCCCCAACACGTAAATTTCTAATGTCAATACAAATTTGTCAGTAGCCATTCTCCTATGTGCTGGAGGCAAAGACACTGCTTTATGGAACATTCTTCACTGAGTCTTTCCCATGAAACGCAGAGGTATTTCATATATACTCAGGAAAATGAAAACTTTTATGGGGTGATATTAAAGGCAAATGAGCACACAGGAACAGCTGGACCTCACCAACTAGACCCTAAGATTCTATTCCAGGGCAATGAAGCACTCAGAGATAGATGCTACAAGAAAGTACACGTTCATGGTGTGGATCCAAGATGGCAGAGTGCGAGGAAGCATTGCGGTCACCTCCCTTCCAGACAGACTGACCAAATCCTGGTGGAGGAGTCCCAACAAGTCACGGGGAGTCATCTGTCCATGCCAGCGCAGCACAGGGAGGCAGAGAGATGGACTAATGGAGAGCATCATGCCAAGGACTTGTGCACCCCGGACAAGAGGTGGTCTCAGATCCATATCAGGGGTCTAACAGACCCACTCAGGGCACTGTGATGGGGAGAGCTGTAGACCAGCACCTTTGTCTCCCAGTCCCCAGTTATAGTCACCAATCAAGAGTAGAGTGATAAGGAGACCTGCACAGGGATGTGGCATTGTCAGGCAGGAAGGACTAAGGAAGATGGAAAGTCAGAAGCCAGCAAGAGCATTGGGGTGGCTTAGACCTGAAGCTCAAAGCAGGTTCTTACCCCGAGCATAGCCTAGCCTGGAGAGGAATAGCCAAGGTAGCAATCTCAGATCCAAGAGGATCCTACGATTCTGCAATTTTCAACCAACAGAGATTTGCAACAAGCTGTAGCAGTCAATTCTTACACAGATTGAATCCAGATCAGAAACTTGTCAAGCTCGGACATGCCCTGGAGAGGATACTAGGAAAGCTTATGGATCCTCAGATTGAGATGGTCTTGAGATCCTGGAATAATACAATGCCCCACACTCCAAGAAAGGAGCAATAGGACAAGACCAGGCCTTTCCTCTCAAAGTGTGGCAGAGCCCAGACCTAACATCAAATCCAGTCAGGAAGTAGGTATGAGCCGACAAAAAAAAAAGAGGCCCATCATAATGACCTAGTGGAGACACTCAAGACAGAAACCCAGAGGGGAAGGACTCCAAAACACCTATAAACAGAGCCTCACAGAAAACACACCCTAAGCACAAACAAAATTCCTGGGAGAGAGGAAGTAAGAAGTTTTTACAAAGATACAAAATGTTTTTATAAATGGAATGAAACTGCCTAAGGAAAAAATTGGAAAAGAAATGAGCCATGGAAAGAGAAATGAAAAGGAAATTAACAGCCTGGCATAAAAGATACAAAACTTTGTCTAAACAGCATGCTTCCTGATAACTAGGAGGGCCAAAGAGAAGCGAGGGACTCCACAAAATGTGAAGAAATATTTGAATCAAGGTCAAGAAGCTGAAAAAGATGTAAGGTATCTGACTCCATTTGGGGTTTTCTTGGCAGAGATGTTGGGAGTAGTTCGCAATTTCATTCTCCAGCTCATTTTACAGATAAGGAAACTACGGCAAACAGGGTGAAGTGACTTGCCCAGAGTCACACAAGTTAGTAAGCGTCTGAGGCTGGATTTGAACTGTGCCACCTAGCGGCCCCTATCATTGGACTACCTGAATGCTATGATGAAAAGAAGAAGCTAGATACAATATGTCAAGAAACCTTAAAAGAAAACTTCCCTGCTCTCAAAAGACAAAGTAGAAATAGAAAGAAACTACTGGTTACCTCCTGAAAGAAACTCCAAAATAAACACTCACGGGATCATAACGGCCAAAAGCCAGAGTTTCCAGGTCAAAGACAAAAATAACACAAGCAGTCAGAAAGAAAGAACTCAAGCACCAAAGGCCACACAGTAAGGATCGCATGCGATTTAGCAGCCTCCACTATAAAAGAGCAGAGAGCTTGGAATGATATTCCAAAAGCAAAGGATATAGCTTATGGCCAAGAGAAAGGTTACCTACCCAGCAAAACTGAGTGTAATAGTAGAGGGGAGATGGACTTTTATCTAAAGAGAGGACGTCTCGGCATTCCTGACAAAAGGACCTGCGCTGTCTAGAAACTCTGAAGTCCAAAAGCAGGAGTGAAGAGAAAAGAAAAAGGCAAAAATGAATGAACCATCAACAAATCAATAAACATTCACTGACTACTGCGTGCCAGGCACTGAGCTGGGTGCAAAGACACAAAAAAGAGGCAACACAGCCTCTGCCCTCAAGGAGTCTGCACCTAATAACGGTGACATGCAAACTAACAGGCACAAACAAGCTCTATAGAGGATAAACTGGCAACAATTAACAGAGAAGGCCCCCAAATTAAGAGGGCTTGGGAGAGCTCCCTATAGGAGGCAGGACTGTACTTGGGACTTAAAGCAAGTCTAGAGATCGGTGGTCGGAGCAGAGGAGGGAGAGTGTTCCGGGCAGGGGGAACAGCCAAAGAAAATGCCTGGAGCTGAGAGATGGAAGATCTTGTACATGGGATAGCCAGGAGGCTGAGGTCACTGGATCCAAGAGGACGTGCTGGGGAGTGAGGTGTGGGAAGACCAGAAAGGTCAAGAAGGGCTCTGAAGGCCAAACAGCATTTTGTGTTTGATCCTGTAGACGACATGGAGCCACTAGAATTTACTGGGTAAGGGGTGACATAGTCAGATGTGTGATTTAGGAAAATCCCTTTTCTGTCTGAATGGAAGATGGACCGGAGAGGGGACAGACCTGAAAGAGGCAGAACTCCACCCTCCCCGCCAGCAGCATTCATCTAGGTCTGAGGAGATGAGGGGATGAAGGGCTGCACGGGGCAGGCAGAGTCTGAGGAAAGGAGGCAGCATATTTGAGAGATGCTGCAGAGCTGACATCAACAGGCCTTCGCGCCATATTGGATATGAGGAGGGGGTAGTGAAAGAGTGATGACACCTAGGGTACAAGGCTGAGGAACTGGCAGAACAGAGTTCCCTTCCCTAATAGGGAAGCTTCCAGAGTGGGAAGGGTTTAGGACAGATAATGAGCTCTGTTTGGGGCGTATTGAGTTTAAGATGTCTGCTGGACATCCAATTTAAAGCCAGTTGAGAGATGGGAGACCAGAGGTCAGCAGAGATACTGCGGCAGGAAAGGCAGATTTGAGCCAACACCAGAATAAAGGTGGTCACGAAATCCATAAGAGCTGTGAGATCACCATGTGAAGCAATGTAGAAGGAGAAGAGCAGAGGGCCCACAACAGACCCTGCAGGACACCTATGGTTAGAAGGTGTGGCCCGGGGGAAGACCCAGCAAAGGAGACAGAGGAGGAGTGGTCAAAGAGGGAAAAGGAGAACTAGGAGGGCCCAGGACAGACCCTGCAGGACACCAGCAAAGGAGGCAGAGGAGGAGCGGTCAGAGAGGGGGGTGGGAGTCTTAAAAACCTAGATAAAAAAAAGAGTATCAAGGAGGAGAGCACCCAAAAGTGTCCAAGGCCATAGAGGTCATGAAGGACGAGTACTGAGAAAACGCTATTGGCCTGGTAACTAAGACACCACTGGTGACTCTGGAGAAAGCGGTTTAGGTGGACTGATGAGGTCACAAGCCAGACTGTAAGTGGTTAAGAAAAAGAGAAGGAAGTGGTAGGCACCAATGGGAGGCAACCTTTGGGAAAAGTTCAGCTACAAAGAGCAGAAGAGAAAGAGGACCATAAAGAGGAGGGAGGAAGGCCTGCCACTTGAATCTCACTCTCACCTGGACTGGTTCAAAGAAGGAAGCACACACGTGTGCACGCGCACACAAACACGCACACACACAAACACATGCACACAAACATGCACACACATACATACACACACGGGGTAGAGAAAAAAGGGAAGTGGGATGGAAAGGGAAGAAGGCAGAGGGATAACTAGAGGAAGGGTAGATTATGGGAGAATTTGTCCTAAGCAAATCGAACTCCAAAGATGGACAAAAACAGCTCTTTCTGAGGTGGCAAAAAATGGGAATCTGAGGGGGTGTCTAGAACCTGGGGAGCATCATATAAATGTGACAGAATCCAATTGTACTGAACTCTTACCCGTGTAACAAC
The DNA here is from genome assembly GCA_028646595.1 of Phalanger gymnotis. Lineage (NCBI taxonomy): Eukaryota > Metazoa > Chordata > Mammalia > Diprotodontia > Phalangeridae > Phalanger > Phalanger gymnotis. Next base: position 819,046,250 of record CM053622.1, read on the forward strand.
TGACCAGGGTCCAGAGGACCAATGAGGGAATATGCTGCCCACCAGGGACAGGAAGGACCAGGAGTGCAGAAAGAGACAAATACTTTGGACGTGGCCAGCGTGGGGACTTATCTTGACTGACTGGTTAGACGGGTTGTGTTAATTTAAAAAATAAGATTAAAGAATAATTGAACAAAGCCCAAAACATAAAGTTAAGTAAATAATATTGCGCCCTAAAAGTACAGAGAAGGAAGCATTGACAGACAAGTGGAGAGACAAACTAAGTGACGAGAGATCCCCAAGCACGTGAGCACAACTGAGGCAGCAGACAGCACTTAACAAGATGGTTTCCGAGTGTGCAGTTTGGGTTTCTATACCAAGGCTTAAAATGCAGGGCCGACAGACTTTGAATGAAGTCTATGAAGGATGTCTCTCATGCTGCTTTAAAAAGGAAGAAAAGGGCTTAAAATGGAAAAGGATAGGGAGCCCATGTCTACCTCCATCCCCAAGTTAGATTACACAGAATACGAGGAGGAAGGCAAAACAGTGGCTCAGATGCCCAGAAGTTCACAGGGCACAACATCCATTAAAGCAGCCAGCTGTCTGTGTAGCCACAGGGCTCCGAGTGTAGGCCACAAACCGGGAGAAGCAGAAGGCCCATTGCAGGGGGCAGACAGCACTGACAACCTAGGGATAAACCCCCAGAATGGAGGGAAACAGGAGGGTCAAAGGAGGTGGGGCAGCAGCAGGGGAAATTCAAAAGCCCCATTCAGGAGGAAATTGAACGGTAAAAGCTCTTTGGAGGAAATCTGGCTGGAGGCCAGTCACAAGGCAGACACCTGGAGAGGAGGAGGCGCCAGACAAGGAGCCTGGGAAAGGAACAGAAGGAATGAGAGCGCAGTGAGGAGGGCTTCGGGTTCCCACTCATCGGCTGCCCAAAGCAGAGCAGCTCGTAATGTCCTGCCTTCCTTAGGATAGCTTCATTTTCCAAAAGTTGGAATACCCCAAAAAAGGGAAACTCTACTCTCAAGTGGATTCTCTCGAACAAGGAAAAGCAGAAATGATGGGAACCTACTGGGAAAGCTCCTCCTGGGGTCAGCGACACACAAAGAGGAAATGTGGGCCTCGTGGGATGTGCAACCCAGAGTTGGGGAAAACGCTTTTCAAGGAGTTCAGAGGAAGGCTGGCAGAGGATCTTATGAGACAAAGTGCTACTGGGAGGGATGGGAGACACCCAGGAAGGAAATTCTGAAGGCACAAAGAAAATAATTCCAGTAAGAAGGAAAAAAAAAACTTGATTGACTAAAGATTAATCTTCAGCCATTTTTCAGTTGTGTCTGACTCTTCGTGACCCCACGTGGGGTTTTCTTGGCAGACACTGGAGTGGTCTACCATTTTCTTCTCCGGCTCATTGTACAGATGAGTAACTGAGGCAAACAGGGTGAAGTGGCCCAGGGTCACATAGGAAGTGTCTGAGGCCAGATTTGCACTCAGGAAGATGAGTCTTCCCAACTCCAGGCCTGGCGATCTATCCACTCGCACCACCTAGCTGCCCCTACTTTGAAGACACCCAAGTGTTTTATTTATTTTTAAAACTAAATCAAGGGGCAAGCAAGGCCTGGGGGAAGATGGCCCTTGGGCCACCTGTCACTCACTCACCTGGGCAGGGGCCTCTGAGGATGCCTGCCATCCATGGTGCTTCTCCTCTCTCCAACAGGGAGATCACAGCTGGTTTGGACACTGGAAGCCCTGATCATGGAGAGAGAGAGGAGAAAGGATTGGGATGCAAAGCCTGGCTTCTTCTTCCTCCTTCAGAGAAAGGAATAAACGCTAAGAAAGTACAGACAGAGAACGGTGGGACAAGGGGCCTCTGAAGGCCACTCCCTGTTGTATTCGGTCCAAGTTCAAGGAGGGGTCACATCTACTTTGACCTGAGGCCTCTCAAAGTCTTTGTCCTGGACTGGGCCAAGAATCTTAGACACAGGGGAGCCAGAGCCTCAGGGCCAGTCCAAGGGAGTTAGGAGATTTCCATCAAGCAAAGAGGAGCAAAAACATCCAATCGACAAGCTTGGATGTATTTCAGACCCTCCCCCTCCTGTCTTTCTTGGTCACCACTCCTGGACATTGAACAAAAACCCAGGGCAGCCCTTCAGACCGCAGGAGGCAGACAGAGGGGAGAATGCAGAGATGCCCCGAGTCACGGGGGCAGCCGTCCTTACCCACGGACACCAGGTTCTCATAGTTCTCCAGCATCACGTCCCTGTACAGGTCCCTCTGGGCTGGGCTCAGGCGTCTCCATTCTTCCAGGGAGAAATCCACAGACACGTCCCTGAATGTCACTGGACCCTGAAACATCAAATGCATCTCTGCTCAGCAAGGACCATCCCTCCCAACATCCACAGGAGACCCAGGGAGTGGGCAGGGGTGTAAATCACTGAGGGTTTGAAGAAACCCATGCTCGTTCTTTACTACCGACATCTGTCAGAGAAGGTTACGGGAGAAGGAGCAGAAGAGAGAAAGCCTTGGGGAAAACCAGAAGGAATTGGAAGTAAGGACCTGAAGAGAAGAACTGAAGAAGGAAAAGCAGAAGAAGATATAGGGACCCATGGAAAGTAGTTTGGCTGGATCCCTGGGATGTGGAAGAGAGCTCAACAGAAGAAGTCTGGACATATAGGAAGGAACCGAGTTGAGAAGAGTTTGCCTCCCAAACACAGAACTTTCTATTTGATCCTGGAGGTCACAGGCAAGCCCTGAAGATTAAGATGGCCAAACCTGTGCTTTAGGACAAATGAAGACTTACTGCAGAAAACTGAACCAGAAGTGGACTGGGGGTAACTCAGCTCTAATCAGGAAATCAAATTATATTGTTCCACTGAGAAGAAAAGGAAGGAAGCACCTGGCACTGAGCAATACCTTTGGGGCTCCTCCTGGGCAGGAACTGGCACTCGGAGATACAGCTGCTCGGCCCCCAAAGCAGGAGGAATTAGTCCTTCCCCAATGGAAGAGGTGCAGAGAACATCAGTTTGGCTGCCTCCCCTGGGCCAGGGGAGAAGGATCATTGGCGGAAGAAAGGCAGGTGAGAATGTGCATGTTACCGCTCTGTGAGGGTGTGCTGGTAAGCAAAATGGGCTCCTTAGCACTTAGGTCAACAAGTGCCCTTGAAGAGTTTGGCTTTTGTTTGCTTTGAGCAATTCAGCCTATTTCACTGGATCTTACTAAGTGCTAAGCCCCAGGCCCAAACCCCTATTAGGTGTAAATCCTATGTGGGTGTGGATTGGCAACTAAGGTGGGGCCCAAGGTGGGGCTAATTCCAGGGAGGGCCTAGTTTACATGTCTGGGACAGCAGAGGCTTTTACACCAAGTTGATTTAAGTCGGCCTCTTTGTGATGATTCTAGGTCACGTGATTCACCCCTGCCACTGAAAAAGACATAAAACTAGGGCTTGGCCTACTCTTCCTTGGAGCTCTTTGCCACAGCAGTGGTGGCACGTGACTCTGGGCCAGCCCCTGTTCTGAGCTCCTGGGGCTGAACCTAGATGTTGGTAACTATGAATTGTATTGGGTCTGTCTGTTGATGTTTGTAATTTGTTTGTATTTTGCTCTGAAGTTCAGGGTGCTGGCTTCCCCCCCCCCCAACTAAGTGAATGATATTTGCATGCTGAATTAAAGTAAGCTTGTCAACCCCATCACCTTGCTTTCCTTAGTTAAGCAGATCAAAAGAACCTGTGCCGCTGGCAGCTTTCTGGGTGCTGGCTGTGGGTGGATCTCGCACCCCCACAGAAGCTGCTAGCTGGATTGTGGAAACAGAGGGGAGCAGGGGATAGGCCTGAGGAGGGGTCAATGGCTCCTGACCTTTGCTAAATGGAGAAACCATTTAAAAGAACTCTGTGCCAACAGCATGTATTGTTAATGTATTTTTTGCTTGATGGGAAATTCTTTCCCATCCATTAACTGCTCATGTGACCTGCTTAAGTCACATGGAAGCCTAAGTCACACGAGCCTGGGTCACCCTCTGACCGTGAAGCAGTATGTATATACTCTGAGGTTAGCATTTTGCTATGGGGCTCACTGGTGGGAAGAGTGTTCATGGGATGTGGCCAGATGAGACTCTGGGTAGCTGTTAAGGAGACCTCCGGCTTTGAAAAGCCACATGTTGGTGTTTCTCTCTCTCTCTCTCTGGTAACTATGTATGTATTGCTATGTACAGACAGAAGCCCTGTCTGCTGATTTGTGTTATTTGCTCTGTTTATATAATTTCTGCTTGTAATTTCTGTTTGTATTTGCTCTGAAGTTCAGGGTGCTGCCTTTTCCCCTGAACTAAGTGAATAGTATATTTGTGTTTGATTAAAGTAAGATTGTTGACTCCTTTAAAGTTGCTTTCCTTTAGAAAAGCAGATCAAAGAACCTGTGCTAGCAGCCCTCCTGTGTGCTGGTGTTATTGGTCTTACACCTCCAAAAGCAGCTGCAAGCAACGTTATTGTTACATAGTATCAACACTTCCCCTGCGGGTGGCACAGAAGACAGAAGGGCCAGAGGTGCACCCAATACTACCCAAGAGTAACCAAGAGAACCAACCTGGGTCCTCCGAATAGGCTCCATGCTGTGGAGATGATGGGCCTTCAGTGGTCAGCAGGAGACTCCAGCTGGAGCCTTGGGCCCTTAGGGATCCCAAGGGGAGCAGGCACTCTTCAATGATTTATGAACAGCACAAAGGCATGAACTACTCACAGGTTCTGATACCTCTGGGAAGACATGGGAAGAGCATGAGAAAAGGCCAATCGAGGTGTGCCATTGGCCAAGAGCTAATAGCCGTTAAAAGGGGCTACTTCTGCCACAGAGCAAAGATGTGGGGTAGCAGTAGTAAGATGGCCCTCTAAAGAGGCTGGCAGGGCACACCAGCCTTCCGCCTGCCTCCTGCTTACAAACACAAACATACCCATGCCTACCCCAGCCACAGGAAATTCTCACTGGATCCCCCCATCACCACCAACTCTGCACCTTCCAAGGTCACACTCCTGGAAAAGGCCAAATACGACTGGTGCCTCCACTTCCCCTCCTCTCACTCTTTCTGACTCTTTAGAATCCAGGCTCTGACCTTGTTGCCAAATCCAGTGGCCTATCTCAGCCTTTTTTTCTTGACCGTTCCACAAAGTTTGACAGTGGTATCACCTGCCTCTTCTTGGTTCTCTCTCCTCTCCCAGTCGTCAGGACACCACTCTCTCTCCCCCTCATCTCCTCTTACTAAGACTTCTTCTCAGTCTCCTCTGCTGCATTACAGCAGGCGAGTGGTACCACGGTACACAGAGCCCCAGCGAGAGTTCAAATCCAGCCTCAGACACTTACTACCTACGTGACCCTGGTTAAGTCACTTCAACTGTTTGCCTCAGTTTTCTCAAGTATAAAAAGGAGGTAAGACTAGCCCCTACCTCCTGGAGTTCTTGTGAGAAACAAATGACATTTACGAAGCAGTTAGCCCCACACCTGGCACACAGTGGGCCATGCTTAGTGACTGACCGCCTGAAGGCAGCCTACTAAGTGTCAGAAGCACAGCTTATGCAATAACGCCATTAATATAAAGACAAACAACTTGGAAAGCCTCTAGAACTCTGACCGACGCAACGACCGAGAGGGATTGCAAAGACCTCGGGACGAAACATGCTCCTCTCTCCTCTCACAGAGATCTCGGACTGAGTGTGAAGACTGAGAAGTACCTTTTGGGGGCCAGTGGACAAAAAGTCAAGGCAGGCGGAGGAAGGCACAGATGGAGAAATAGTGGGGGGTGGGGGAAACAGGAGTCACGGCCAATAAAAACACTAATGATGATGATGATGATGACATCCACGTGGCACTTGAAGGCTTACAAAGCCTTTTGTGGGAGCCTCACAACATCTCTGGGAGGAGAATGCTATTCTTTTCCCTAGGGGACAGAGGAGGAACCCAAGGCCCAGAGAGGTGGAGGGAGTGAGCTGCCTAGATAAGTGCATCTGGAAACCATCGGCATGCAGACCAGAACTGAATCCATGGAAGTTGATCCCAGAAGAGAAGAGGGCCCAGGACAGAGCCCTGGCCAACACCCAGAGGGGTGTCCTGGAATAAGATCCAGCCAAGAAAACTAAGGAGAGGTCAGGGAGAGCACTGTCCCCAAAACCTAGAAAAGAGTATCAGAAGAAGAGGGTGATGGGCTGCGGGAAGGGCGGGGATAAGAGGAGTTGGCCTGAGAAGAGGCCATTTCTAGATCAGATGAGAGGAAGAAGAATGGAGGTGGAGGCACCAGTTACCAAGGGCCATTTCTAGGAGGGCAGCCAGGGGAAAGAGACACAGGCGACGGCACCTGGCGGGCACGGGAGCGAGGGGGGGTGAGAGAGGAGCAATCCAACGCAGACACCCCTAAGGCCGGTCCCCCTCAAGGCCGGCCCCATCCCCCCAGTCGATTTTTCCCCTCCTCCCATCACCAAATGCCCATCGCCCTGCAGAATGACATCACCTTTGTAACTCATACCCCCTCAGATTTGCGCGCCCCTCCCCCCTTGGATGATTCTCGTCGCCCCTATTGGATTGTGGGCGCCCTGAGGGCAGCTCCTTTCTTGTATCCCCAACATCTAGCACTGTGCCTGGCACACAGTAGGTGCTTTCCTCTCCTGCCCTGCCGCGCCGCGCCCCCAACCTAGGCCTCCTTTCAGCCTCTCTCGGAAACCTTCCCCACCATCAACAGACACCCCCTCGCCCCGCCCCCGCTGGACCTCCCCAAAGATAACAGTGGGGGGGAAGGAAAGGGCCCCCCCCTTTACCCTCCAGAGACTGCGCATGCTCAGTCTCACCTTCATCCTAGGCACCCGACAGAGGGCGCCCCAAGAGATGCCTTCCGAGGCTGACCGGTCAGCCTCTGCGCATGCTCAGTCTTACCTGGAAACCTCCCCCCCCCCTCCCCACCGCCCACCGCTCTCCTCCCCCCTGAAGTGTCCACAACCCGGGCCTCAGCGCAGGCGCAGTCTCCCAGGTCTGGGCTTGAGTTCACGGTCGGGCGTTCCAGCTCCCGCGGCCTTGCGACTGTGTATACACATGCACACCCAGACAAACACACAGATGCATGCGCACAGACCAGCTCGAGCACCCGCCCGGAGCGGGCCCCAAGACCCTCAAGCAAAGGCAGGCTCTTCCGCCTCCGCGCATGCGCCAACTCACCCCCGCAAATGGCAGCCCGATGCCGGCGCTCAGCCTTCTCTCCGGGGCCCTCATCCCCCTCCAGCCGCGCGAGGCTTCTGAGAGCACAAGGGGGCTGACAGAGATTCACCCCGACAGGATTTAAGAGCCACAGGAAGGGAATTCAGGAAAGGGGCGGGGCGTAATCCCTCAGCCAATCAGAGTCATCAATGGTGCTCTTCACTGCCCAATCACTTTCCGGCCTCCACCCCTCTACCCCATGCAAAGCAGCCAATCACAGATCCATCTACTTTCTCTACCCCGCCTTAACCTTCCAAATGACAGCCCCACCTACCCTAATCCCCCAATCGCAATCCTCCAATCACAGGTCGAGTTCCCACTACCCTACACTACCCTACCCTCTAATCTCCCAATCACAGGCCTTGTTCCTTTCCCTGCCCCTAATCCCCAATCACAGGCCCAGCTCCCTATTTCCCCAATCACAGGCCCAGCTCCCTATTTCCCCAATCACAGGCCCATCTATGCTGGCTTTCCTGACCCCTTCTGCAGCCTGGATGGTGGCTGGAAGAGGCTTCTGTGCCCAGGTGGTGCACTTCAAGTGTCCTTATTCAATCCAGTTCATGCTCACCTCAGCAGCCACAGGGATCACCCCCTCTTCCACTCAATAAACCCCAGTGCCTCCCTACAGGTTCGAAAATAAAGTGCCTGTGTTTGACATTCCAAGCTGAGGGGTGGCTAGATAGAATTCGGGGGGCCTAGGGTCAAAAAGACTCCAGCCTCATTCACTCACCACTGGTGAGGCCCTGGGTGAGTCACTGAATTCCTATTTGCCTCAGTTTCCTCATCTGTGAAATAATCATAATACCCACCTCCCAGGGTTGCTGAGAGGATCAAATGAGATGATACTCATAATGCGCTTAGGGCAGTGCCTGGCACATAGGAAGTGCTACATAAATGTTAGCTACTGCTTTTATTATTAACAACCCTGCCTCCCTCCTCCCTTTCCAGTCTCCCCACCGGAACATTGGCCCAGTTGCTGTTCCTTGAACGTAACCCTCCATTTCCAGCTCCCATGTCTTTGCACTAGCTGTGCCCCATACCTGGGATCTTCTGGGGCCTCACAACCAGGTTCTGGTTTCCTTGATTTGTTTCAAGGCTCCTCTCCAATCCCTCTCTCTGAAGGGGTTCTTGAATTTCCCTCATCCCTACAGACTACATTCCATTTATATATACATATACATACACATACATGCATGTGCACACATACATACATGTACATATGTGTGAGTTGTTTTAATGCGTGCATACATATATGTATATGCATGTGCACATATTATATACCAAATTCTTTACATGTTGTCTGACCAATTAGATTGTGAGCTCCTTGAAGGCAGGAATTTTTATTATCTTCTTTTGAAGGGTCTGGCCCAGGGGTGGGGAACATGTGACCTTGAGGTCACATGTGGCCCTCTAGGTCCTCAAGTGTGGCCCTTTGACTCCAAACTTCACAGAACAAATCCTCTTATGAAGGGGATTTGTTCTGTAAAACTTGGACTGAGTCATAAGGCCACCAAGGACCTAGAGGACAACATGCAGACTCGAGGCCACCCCTGGTCTGGCTGCTAAGAGTTCAGTAAAATAGGGAGTGATCCTCCTGAGTTCCATATGATCTCTGTAGGAGAGCTGGATGTGTCCTGACACTCTCATCTTTTCAGCCTTGACCCCTGATGAGTTCATTCCATCTGCTCCCCTAGCCTGTAACCAAACCATATAGCCAGGAATAGATCTCTTTAGTTTCTGACGGAATCGAGCTGTGAAATCTGTTAACTCACCTGGGGTATAGTCTCTGAGTCTCAGACATATTGTGCTTTTCCCAGCATGCTGTACCTGGCTACTGGCCTAACTGGTGTGTCTGCAGAGGGTCTGCAATGCAGATGTAACCTCCCACTCCTTGTCTGAATCCCTTTCCTCTGGGCCTCACGTTCCGGGTCCCAAACCTTTGATGTTACAAGAGCTCTGATCTTAACTCTGGGGATTTGACTCCCTTTGGCCCTTGCAAAATGACCAGCTAAGGCAGAGAGGAGTTATTATACTTCACCAGTTGGGAGGCTGTAGTCTGCAGCCTGGTGGTGCAGTCTATAGGGCATGGGCGGGTGTGCTGGCGACTTCATCTCATCCAGCAACCCTGTGCAGTCTTCAGGGCATCCCCCAATTCTCTCGGTGGCCCCTACCAATCCCTCATTTATGCCACAGGTGTCCCCTTGGACAGCCATCAAGGATCTTTCTGCACGTCTCCTCGCCAACCCATTTCCTGGGAATCCTGCTGACCACACCAGGCATTGTGAACCCAGACACCAAAGCACCCTGTGGTATTCCCTTGTGACACAGGGATTCAGAGGAAAGATGCTCACAAAGCCGGGGGATCAGTTCAAGCTTTCTTAAGGGATTGCCTTACAGCAGCAGATTTCTCTGTCCAGAGGCTTGGTCCTTAAGCCTTCTAGATGTTTCTACTGAAACTACTTAAGGGAGCAGCAGACAGAAGTAGCGGGATGTGTGAATGCCCAACCAGAGAGAGCGGCTGCTATCCTGCCTCACCATGTTCTTGACCCCCCCCCCTTACAGCCTGAATCCATTTATTCATAATATTCTAACTGCAGGCATGGTCCCCTTAAGGCCAATATTGCGTATTTCTGTTGGGATTTTAAGCCCACCATCTCTGGGGAAGGACTTAAATCACAGGATTCGTTTCCAGTCCTCTCTACTTGTGGGTAATTGACAGTTCATTCACAGGGATCGTCCCGGTTTCTCTGAAAATGTCCATTTTGTCCTTTTTGTGGCATAATAAATTATCTTCTCTTTCACTCCTGTACCACAATTTATTTCACCTTTCCCCAACAGGTGGGTGCTGCTTTAGTTTCCAGCTTCTGGCTACTATGAAAAGAGTGGTTTTATTTTCATGCATATGGGTGTTTTTCCTCTTTCTTTGATCCCGCTGGGTGGGTGTATACACAGATGAGTGGTAGAGTTGGGTTGAAGGGCAGACAGCTTAATGACGTTGGGGGCGCAGTTTCATATTGCTCTCCAGAAAGCCCGGACCACTGCACAGCTCCACTGACAGCACACACAAAGGTGCCCATTGTCCTCCATCTCCTCCAATAGCTGTCATTTTCCTCTTTTTGCTGATCTGAAAGGTGTGGGTTGGACCCTCCGAGCAACTTTAATTTGGATTACTTTACAGTATCCCAAGAATGTTTTTTAAAATGTTGCCTATGTACACCATTATTTATAGCAGCTCTTTCTGGTGGTGGCAAAGAATTGGAAATCGAGGGCATGCTCGTCATTTGGGGAATGGCTGTGGTATATGATTGTGAAGGAATACTACTGTACTATAAGACATGAGGAGGGAGATGGTTTCAGAAAAACCTGGAAAGACTTACCTAAACTGATGCAAAATGAAGTGAGAAGAACCAGTAGAACATCATCCACAGTATCAGCAAATTGAACGATGACCAATTGTGAATGACTTAGCTATTCTCAGCAATACAAGGATCCGAAACAATTACAAAGGACTGTGATGAAAAATGCTATTGACCTCCAGAGGAGGAACTGCCAGAGCCTGAAGCCAATCAAGGCAGGCTTTTTTTTTCACTTTTTTTCTTGGAGGTTTTTTTTTTTGGTCTGTTCTCTTTTGCAACATTGCTAATATGGAAATATGTTTTGAATGTCTGCAAATGTATAATCTATATCAAATAGCCTTCTCAAGGAGGGGGAAAGGGAGGGAGAGAGAATTTGGAACTCAAAAAAAAATTTTAAAAAGTTAAAAATTGTTGTCTACATGTAATTGGAACAAATAAAACTTTAAAATTTAAAAATAAAAGAAAAATCTGCATTATTGTAATTATTAGCGAATTGGAGACTTTTTAACATGGTTATTGATAGTTTGGATTTCTTCCTTTAAAACCTGCTTGTTCATATCTTCTGCCCATTTACCTCTTGGGGAATGGTTCTGTCTTGATAAACTTTATTTTCCTGGAGAAACTTATGTGCAAAGATGTTCCCCTTCTAACTTTACTGGCCTTAGATTTGTTTGGGCAAAACCATTCAATTCTATATAGTCAAGGTTACCTGTTCTACTTTGTGATTCACTCTATCACATGTAGCCATAGGTCTGAATGGTAATTTCTTCCTTGAGCATCTAACTCGCTTAAGACCTCATTTAAAGTCATCCACCAATTTGGAGTTAATCTTGGCATATGGCAGAATATGCTGATCTACCCAATTCTTGTCAAACTACTTTATAGCTTTCCCAGCAGTTTTTCTCAAATAGTGAGGCCTCACCCTATTACCTGGGATCTTTGGATTCATCAAACACTGTGGACTTGATCCCCTACAAACCTATTTTTGGGCTGGTGCCAAATCATTATAATGATTGTTTTGTAGTATAGTTTGATATCTGGTATTTATAGACATTGTTTCTTCCTGCCTTTTTCCTTGTTACCTTTGAGTTTCTTGGCTTTTTTTTCCTTTAAATGAATTTCGTTATTATTTTTTCCAGCTTTATAAAATAATCTTTTGATAGTTTAATTAGCACAACACTGAATCAGTAATTTATGTAGCATTGCCATTTTCATTATACTGGTTCAAACTATGCATAAGCAGTAAATGTTTCCCGAATTATTTGGGTCTGTCCTTACTTCTGAAGCGTTATTTAGCTGGAGTCAAGTAATTACTGAATGTATCTGAGTGGATACGCTTCCAAATACTTAGTGTTTTCTGAAATGATTTCGAATGGAATTTTTTCTTTTAGGTTCTTCCTCGTAGGTTTTGTTGGTAATGTACAGGATGACTGAAGATTTTGGTCAATTTGTTTTATAACCCACACCTTTACAGAATTTATTGTTTCTATTAATTTTTGACCCTTGGGGTTTTCTAGGTAAACAATATCTTCAAAAACTCCCGATATTTTTGTTTCCTCTATTCCTATGTTTATTACTTTGATGTTTCTTCCTAAGAGTACAGTGAAGCATGAAAGATTTTGCTCTAGTCTCTCATTTTAAACACTATGTGAATCTTTATGTTTCAAATGTGTTTCTTGTGAGCAAAATGTTTTTGGGTTCAGTTTTCTAATCAATATCGCTTTTCTCTTCCATTTTATGTGTGAGTCCATCCCATTCACAGTCATCATTATGACTTTTAAGTGTGTTATTTCCTTCCACTTGGTCTTTTTGTACTTATTCCTCACTTCACTCCCACTCCTCTCTTTAAAAAGGTGGCAGGAGAATTTGCCTACACACGATCTGATAAATAACACGAACTGTTTCCTCTTCATTTTCACTTTTCTCTTCCCTTGCCCTACCCCTGATCCCGATATTTAACTCTCTCTTCATTTCCTTTTGATTTTTCTTTTCATTCCTATAACATTTTAGTTTGTTTTACTTATGAACATTCCCTTATATATTCTGGACTCACTTTTAAACCTGTCTCTCTCCCCCTCTTTTGTCCCTGTCCCCCGCTATTTCCTTTTGAGTTTACTGTATTTCCATATTGAGATCAATATGTGTATACGTATGGGTGTGTTCTACCATTAGATTGCACACCTTACAGATGCCAGAGCCCAGGACCTGGCATCAGGGAGACCTGAGTGTAACTCTAGCCTCAGACACTTACAAGCTAGCTCTGTGAGCCTAGGCAAGTCACATGACCACTCACAGACTTGATTTCCTCATCTGTTAATTGGGGTTAATAGTAGACCCTACCTACAGGGTTTCTGTGAGGATCAAATTGAATAACATATACAAAATACCTTGCAAAATTTTAAACTCCATATAAATGCTACATACACACACACACTCATATACATACACACATACATATAAAAGCTAATAGAAGTAAGGCTCATGAGATGCCCATTCCTTTTACCTCTTCCTCCATGATATCTTGCGCACCTCTTTTATTATCTACTTTATCAACTCACTATCCAACTCTCTACAATTTACAAACCTTTTCATCCTTCCCCAAACTTCCCATGGCTCTCCCTCTCACCACCCTTTCGGCTTATCCTTGCTTCATATTTTACAGGAAAAAAAAAATTGAAGCTGGGAGCCATCTCCGACTCATCTCATCACTCAGATGCCTTCTGCCACTATCTCCTCCTTCATCCCTACTCATAACTAAAGCAAACCCCGCTACCTGCACAAGCGATCCCATTTCATCCTATCTTTTCCAACAGATTGGCCCGTGTCAACCCCAACTCTAATTTATCTCCAAGCATTACTGGTCTACTGTGCCCTTCGCTATTGTCTACGACCACACTCATATCTCCCCAGTCCTTGAAAGATCCTCATTTGGTCCTTCCATTATTCCTGCTATCATCCTCTATCTTTTCTGCCCTTTGCAGTTAAACTCTTTGACAAGGCTGCCCATAATTGGTGCCTCCCATTTCTCTTCTCTCTCCAACCTCTCTAACGTGGCTTCCAACCTCATCATTCTACTGAAACTGCTCTCTCCAAAGTTTCCAGTGATCTCTTAACTGCCAGGCCTTTTCACAAAGCTCCCTCTTCATCTCCCTGCAGCCTTCAATAAAATTGACCGCACTTTGATACTCTCGTCTCTAGTTTTTCAGGACACTCCTCCCTCTGGTTTTCTTCCTCCATTTAAGTCTGCTCTTTCTAAGTCTCCTTTGCTGCATCATCATATGGGCCACGCCCACTGAGCGCAGGTATCCTACCAGGCTCTTCTGGAAGCCGACTTCTCTTATCCCGCCACGCTACTTCTCTTAAGTCATTTCATCGGTTCATATAGATTTAATATCATCTCAGTCCTGATGACTATCAAACCTACCTATGTGGCACAACCTCTCCTGACCTCCAGTATCGCATCTCCAATTTAGAATTGCCTTTAGATATCTCAAAATGGATGTCTAGTAGACATATTAAATTCAGTATGTCTGAAACAGAACTCATTACCTCCCCCCTACACCTTCTGCACTTCCAAACTTCCCTGTTGCTGCCTAGTTGCCCAGGTTCACCACCCAGGTGTCATCCTCAGTTCTTCGCCATCTCTCAGCTTCCATACCCAACATGGTACCAAAGCCTGTTGATTTAACCTTTGTAACACCTCTTGAATGTATACACCCCCTTTCTCTCCTTTGACACTGCCCCCGCCATGGTGCAGGACCTCATCACCTCAACACAGGTTATTGCAATAGCCTTCCAGGAGGTCTCCCTATTTCAAGTCTCTCCCTACTCTAGTCCATCCTCAATTCAGTCACCAAAGTTATTTTCCTAAAGTGCAGATCTGACCATGTCACCCCTGATTCAATACCTTCCAGCAGCTCCCCATCACCTCTACAAACAAATCTAACGTCCTGATGGGTGTTCAAAGCTCTTCTAAGATAGCCCCTCTACCCATTTTTACAGTCTTCTTATACTATATACGCTCACACATACTCTCTAATCAAGTGACTTGGGCCTTGCTGCTCCCTTATGGAATGTCCTCCTTCCATATCCTGCTGGATTCCTTCAAGTCCCAGTGAGAACTCTGCCTTGTACAGCAAGCCCTTCCTTATACTCTTTGATGCAGACTCTTCTCCAGATTGTTTCCTCTTTATCCCATACGGAACTTACATGTACCTAGTTGTTTGCCTGTTGTCACTTCTTGAGGCAAGGATGGTCTTTTGCCCTTCTACATATCTCCAGCATTTAGTACAATGCTGGCACATAGTAGGCACTCAGTAAATGCTTACTGAAAGGCTAACTAAATGTAATGAAGACACCTCTTGAAGGCAAAGAAATGGCTGAGGTACTGATGCCTTCAAGGCATTGTGGTCTATAATCTTCATTTGAAAATGACTGCCCTAGGGCAGCTAGGTGGCCAGTGAGTAGAGCACCAGCCCTGGAGTCAGGTGGATCTGAGTTCAAATGAGACCTCTGATGTTTGACACACTTACTAGCTGTGTGACCTTGGGCAAGTCACTTAACCCCAATTGCCTTGCCTTCCTCCATCCAAACAATAAAAAAAAAAAGAAAGTTGACTGCCCTAGATTTTTAAAGGTTTTAAATGAGAAAATTGTAAATCAAAAGTCTGGAGTCTGTTCATGGAATAACTAAATAAGAACTTTGAATTCATTGGTATTATTGGCATACAGTGGAACAAAATTGCTTTCTAATAATATCCTTTCTTAATTTCTTCTAAGTGCTACTTTTTCATTTTAATACTACCAATTTGGCTTTTCTCTTTTAAAAACATCATGTTAGCTAACAACTTGTCCATTATATTGCTTTATTTTAAAAGCTGTAAATTTTTACATTCAATTTCTTTGAATTTTATTACTTTTGACTTTTCAGAATTATTCTGTTGGTGTTTTATTTCTAATTTTGTAAAGTTATGGTTTTTTGGAGGGGTGTTTTTAGCATTTGTGTGTAAATTCCAAATTTTGACTGCTTCAGATGAAAGTGAGGTTCCACCGATGTGCACTTCCCACATCAAAGATCATCAAAACATAAAGGTACTCCTGGCCTTCTATCTCATTTGACACGATGACCTTGAGGACTGTAGGGTTCTGAGAGGATACTGGTATCATCCTGCTAACCATATTAGAGGCAGTTAAGTGGCATAGTGAATAGCGCAGTGGTCCTGGAGGGAAGACCTGCATTCAAATCCAGACTCAGACACTCTGCTAGCTGTGTGATCCTAGGCAGGTCACTTAAACTATCTGCCTCAAGTTTTTTTTTTCTTTTCAATTGTAAAATGAGGGTAATAGTATTCACTCTATAGGGTTGTTGGAAGGATCAAATGAGACGATATCTATAACGTCCTTGGCACAGAGTAGGTATGTACTAAATGTTTGTTCCCTTCCATTTTGCTTCTCTGTTAGGATGCTTCAAGCCCCTTCCAATTGCTCATTTGTAATAATCCTTCTCCTTCTGTTTGTATTTAAAGTTTCTACTCAGCTCTAGTGTTTTTGCCAGGAATGTATGGAAGTCTCCTACTACATTAAAGGTTCACTTTTTTCCCTTATGGAATTCTACTCAGCTTTGCAGGGCAAGCTGTCTTGGCTGTAAAGCTATCTTTACAATTCCATGTTCCAAGACCCATTTATGGTCACTAGGAGAAGCTTGTTGTGATCCTGAGTGTATTTCCTTAGTACTTAAATGCTCCATGCAGACAATTGAAGTATTTTTCTATGAAATGAGAGCTTTGGATTTGAGCTATAACATTCCTGGGACTTTATCTTTCAGGGATCCTTTCAAGAAGGGATCAATTCCTCTAATCCTTATTTTGCACTCTGCTTTTAATAGATCTGGGCAATTCTCATTTATTTCCTGAAATGCAGTGCTGAAATTCTCCAAGTGATATAAGGTCAAAAATATGAATCGGCAGATTTCAAAGGAATACAGAGTACCAATGGAACAGAGACAAGCTATACAGCTGAGGCAGAAGTAAATCGCACACTTGATGAGGTATCGCACAATTTCTCCAATTCTCAATACTGGTTAGGATTTTCAGGTTTGTTTTTGATAAACTTGTGGGGATTGACCCCTCAACCTTAAGCATCTGAAGCATCCAGGCAGTGAGCACTTCTTAGTAACTTGGCAATACCACTGAACTTCCTTTTCTCAGTCTGGATAGAATCACAGCCATACCCATTTCCCCTTTAGAGTTTCACCAATCCCATGCTTTACCAATTTGCACTACCTGCCAAACTACCCCATCATTCTGCTTTACTCCCTAATTTGGGGGTTAAAGTTTTGGGATCACAGACTCCTTTTGTAATCTGGGGCCACTCTACAGACCCTTTCTTGGAATAATGTTTTTAGCTGGTGAAATATGCTTCCTACTTCACCAGGAAGGGAAATAGAGAGACCTAGATCTTCAGAGCAGACCAACACATGGATATGTTCTGTTTGCCTCTGCTTACTGGTTACAAGAAAGGTGGGCTTTGATGGGGAGAATATGGTGGGGTAAAGGGTTATATCGATGGGAAAAAGAGGTTAAGCACCTCAAAGAAACAAAGTAGACAAAAGAATGAGGGTTAGGGGAAAACAAAGAAGTGCTAATGATACACGCTGTCATTGGGTAGAGGGCTAGACTTCAGGTACGGTACATTATCATACTTCCTGGCTAAGACACTAGGTGGGTGAACTGGGGAAAGGCAATTAAACTTTGCCAGTCTATTTTCTCAACTGTAAAATAATAATAAGCACCTTACAAATATGTCATTTGATCCTCACGACAACCCTGGAAAGTAGGTGCTATTATGGCATCCATTTTATAGATAAGGAAACTGAGGCAAAAAGAGATAAAGTGACTTGCTCAGGGTCACACAGCTCATAAGTGTCTAACATCGAATTTTAACTCTGGTCTTCCTGACTCCAGGCCCAGTGCCCTATCCACCGTGCCACCTGTCTAGGAGAAAGTAGTAGCTTACCCAGGATGTGCCTGCCGTTTGCATCCTAGCAATCAGTTTCGTCCTGAGTGAGAAACATTTCCTGAATGCAGTTGCTATCAAGAGGTTTGTCTACTGCATGGATGATGAAGTTATGCTTAAGACATGCCAGGAAGTTATCAGATGTTTTGCTTTTAGCTGAGAGAGTCCCAGAAGATATCTAGAAAATGGCAGCCTCCCATCACTATTGTAACAATTATTATATTATTAATATATTAATTATATTACATATAACTACATGGTAATTATATATAATAATTACATTAATATTATATCACACTATTATAAACCTCTGGGCCAAAGCCCCTGCTCCACACTGACCTTTGGAACCTTCCTTTCCTATAGATATTGTTGCCCACAGAGCTCAGATGGGCAAGGAGCCGCTAACCAGAATCCTCTGGATAAAATGGAAGAAAGCCTGGCCTTCCGTCTACAGTGCTACTATGCCCTCCGAACCCCCAGGCACTGCCTGGATGGTTTGTATGGATGATGCCTCTACCACAGGGTCTTACCCCTACCCAGCCCCTAAACAATGCATTTAGACAGTCATTAACAGCTCCTGCCAGATCCACTGTCCTCTATGTCCTGAATCCCCAATGACACAGAATTTCCCCTTTACTTTGTTCCCAAGCACTTACTACAATGCTTACAACACTGTAAGGACCTGATTAATCTTGGAATCATTTTATTCATTCATTCAGTCTATGTCAGAATGGAGATTTATTCCCCCAAACCACTCATCTCTTTCCTTTCTGTCCAGGTTGGATCCAGGGACAAAATTCACCTCTCCTGTGACCTTCACCTAAACATTCTCCACTGTTTCTCCCCAGCTTCTGGAGTTCCCTCACATGGGCAGACTCAAGTGACCAATGCTGCCACAGCCCCCTTTTTACCCACTCTGCTTCTTGTTATTCACATCTAGAGCCAAGGGTCTACCATGGGTTTCATCCAACCAAGTCTCAGGGATAATTCTGTGGTCAAATTTGTCTCAAGCTGGGATTTCCCGTTCCTCCTGCCTGTTGTTATTTACATGAAGTGGTGCAGAATAATGAAACCAGAATAGGAATGCGCACTCTATGAAAACAGCACATCATCCCTCAGAAATAGGCCCAGAAGAGGTTAAAAGCTGACAGGGAAAAGAGAACTATCCTGCTTACTTAAGAAACTATAAATAATGGAATACCAGACATTCGAATTAATTACTTATTACAGTATAAATTCTCTGATGGCTAATAAGGGATGTCCTTATAGAGAAAGCTTTGCCACATTCGTTACATTCCAAAGGTTTCACTCTAGTATGAGTTCTTTGATGCCTATGAAGATATCCCCTCTGAAGAAAGGCTTTGCCACATTCTTTACATTCAAGGGTTTCGCTCCAGTATGGATTTTCTGATGATCGGTGAGGGTCTTTTTTGTAGTTAAGGATTTCCCACATTCACCACATTCAAAGGGTTATCTCTGAGAGTGAGATTTCTGATGTCCAATACATGTAGCATCATCACTGAAGCTTTTGCCAGATTGGGCAGATTCAAACAATTTCACTCCAGTGTGAGTTTTCCGATGTTTACTCAGTGTTTCCCTATTTCTGAAGGTTTTCCAACATACATCACATTCAAAGGGATTTTCTCTAAAATGAATTGTCTGCTGTATATTAAGATTTGATTTTTTGCCAAAGGCTTTCTTTCCAAATGTTTTATACTTCTGGAATCTTTCTTCCATGTCACTTCTCCATTGTGGAAAAAAGATTGGCCCCAGGTTCAAATGCCTAATCAATGGTACATTCAGGTACATTCCTCATATTAAAAGGTTTTTTTGGAGTGGTTGTCACTTGTTGGGACTGTCTCTCCCGGTGGCCCTCCTGTCTCTCTAATCTAATTTCCCATTCCTCAGATTCTCCCATCCTGCGATACCAGTTACTATCCCTTGGCAATCTTTCTTGGGCCAATGTTCCTGAGCAAATGCCCTCAGTTAGAACTGAATCCTTGCTTTCCCATCTAGCCTCGCAACTCAAGTAATCTGAAATAAACAAAACTGTGGCAGACAGTTAGGACGGGCTCGAGAGCCACAGTAAGCTGTACACAATAAAGATCCTAAGCAGCATGCATGATCCTCTTTTTGTTTGACTGCGTCTATGGAAATGACCATTTTATTTCATGTTTGTTAAGGTAAGAACAAAAATACATAAATTTCTAGTAGAATACATTATTTGCAGGTAGATGTAAAGGTAGAAACAGAGGAAGGAGCTGAGAAAATCACTCAATGAGAAAATGATTTGTAATCTATACTTAAGTACACCATCTCTAGCAGAATCGATTTTTTCTCTTAAAAAGCTGATGTGAATTTATTTGAGAAGATATGAACAGTGCTATCCTCCTCCTGACAGAGCTGGTGAACTCTAGATGCAGAAAAGGCTTGCTTTGTGGACATGACCAATATGGGAACTTAATTTTTCAAGAAGGTTTGAGGAATCTGACGTTGGGAAAAAACATATGCTAATGTATATGTATGTAGCCACAGGGCTCCAAGTTTAGGCCACAAACCAGGGGAAGCAGAGGGCCCACTGCAGGGGGTAGATGGCACTGACAACCTGGGGGTGAACCCCCAGAATGGAGGGCATGACATATGCAAAGGAAACAGGAGGGTGAAAGGAGGTAGGGGAGCAGCAAGGGAAATTAAAAAGCTCCATTCAGGAGGAAATGGAACAAAGGAGTGGGAAAAGCTTATTGGAGGAAATTGGCTGGAGGCCAAAGGAGGGAAGAAGGCACATGATTCTGTCACAGGAGTACAAGGCAGACACCTGGAGAGAAGGAGGCACCAGACGAGGAGCCTGGGAAAGGAGCAGAAGGAATGAGAGCACAGTGAGGAGGGCTTCGGGTCCCCAGGCATCCCCTGCCCGAAGCAGAGCCGCTCATAATGTTCTTGATGGACTTGGCATGGTACTGGACATGTGGGATAAGAGAGTGAGAAGAGCAGAGTGACTCCTAGGATGGGAGCCCGAGGGACTGGAAGGAGGGCAGTGCCCTCAATAGTCACAGAGAAAGTAGATGGGGAGTGGGGAGGAAGATGTTTAGAGGGAAAGATGAGCTCGGTTTTGGACGTGCTGAATTTAAGATTTCTACTGGGAGTCCAATTTGAGATGATTTAAAGACATTTAGAGATGAGATAGTGCAGGCCAGCAGACAGACTGGAAAGGAAAGGTAGATCTGAGAATCATCACCATAGAGATGGTCTCTAGCCATGGGAGCTTAAGAAGTACAGAGGGAGAAGAACAGTGGGCCCAGGACAAGCCTGTGGGATCCCCATCTTTAGTGGTCTTGAGATCAATCAAGAGTGAGACAGGAACACAACGTTACAGAAATCTAGAGACAGGATCCAAAGTGTCAAAGACCGCAGAGAGGCCGAGGAGGATGAGGACTGATCAGAGGCTACTGGAAACTCTGGGGAGAGCAATTTTGGGACAATAAAAAGATCTGAGGCTAGACTATAGAGTTAAAAAGACAGAGGAGAAAAGAGGTAGAGGTGCCATTTTAGACAGTCTCCACAGCTAGTGGGCATGGATGGAGCGAGTGAGGGGTTTTTTGAGGATGGGGGGGAGAGACATGGGGGAGAAAGAGACATGGGCATGTTTATAAGCAGCAGTGAAGAAGCCAGCAGACAGGTAAGACTGAAGCTAAGAGAGAGGGTGGGGCTGAGAGAAGGCGCCATGTGCTAGGGGAGGGAGGATGGAACAGGGTCACTTGTGGAGGTAGAAGGATCTGCCTTGGAAAGAAGGGCTACTTCTTCATTGAGATAGGGTGAAGGCGGAGACAGTAGCAGAAGGCATCTGGGTGATGTGAGGTGAGGAGAAGGGGAAAGGAGGAAGCTATTGCCAAATGCCCCCCTTTTTTCAGTAAAACATGCCACCAGGTTCTCCCATGGGAAGGTGAGAAGCAGAGAGCCATGGAGGTTGGATAAAAGGTCACTGTGGTGAATGGGAGACTGAGTCACTGGGAAGGTTCAAAAGGATTGCCTTGCAATAGGCAGGGCTCAGGTGAGGTCACTTAACATAAATCTGTAGTGGACAGAGTCAGCAGGGTTTCATGATTTTTTTCTACCAAAGGGAGACTGATGAGCAAGAAAGGGAAAATACATTTCTCTTCACTGAAAAAAAATTCTAAATAGCTTCAAACTACATCAGGAAAAAAGGAGGCCCGAAGAAAGGAAAGGATTTCTACCTGAGGAAGATGAAATGATGCTAATTAACAAGAGGGAGGAATTATAGGTCATCCAAAGAATTGACACGACTCCATCAGCAGCAGAGGAGTACTCCAATCATTGCTTTTCGCTCTTTTTGCCAATTTGGAGGAATGGGTTTAAAGTGGCTCTAATTTGCATCTGAAGCAGTGAGGCAGCACAGTTGATAGAGTGCCAGGCCTGGAGTCAAGCACAACTGAGTTCAAATCCAGTCTCAGACACTTCCTAGCTGTGTGACCCTAAGCAAGTCACTTCACCCTGTTTGCGTCAATTACCTCATCTGTAAAATCATCTAGAGAAGGAAATGGCAAACCACTCTATGATCTTTGCCAAGAAAACTCCAAATGGGGAAAGTTGGACACAACTGAAATGACCAAGCAAGAAACAACAAGAATTTGCATTTCTTTCAAATATTATTGAGGTAAAGCTTTAGATCAAGAGATTTTTTTCAATGTTCTTGTTCTTCTTTTCTTGGGTTATTTATCTCTCACAGACCGAAGACAAGCAATAAAAAACGGAAAGATGACAACTCAACGTAATTTAAAGAATGGATACTGCAAACTTTTTCTCAAACGAGAAAAAGAGAGGACAGACTTCTATCTTTGGTAATGCCAGTATGTGGAGACAAAGAGCTATCTAGAAGGTAGTTTTCCTCAAGTCAAAGATAAGACAATTAAGGAAGGAAGCCAGTGTCACACAGGCTGGGGGCCTTGAGAACTTTTTGGCAGCAGCTCAGAGCTCTGCTCCCTGAGTGACCAGCTGCTGAGCTGCTTCTAGCAATGCCCTTCAGCCCACCTGTCCTCACTCACCTAGGCAGGGGCCTCTGGGGACTCCTGCCCCCAGCGTCCATGGCACTTCTCCTCTCTCCAACTGGGAGATCACTTCAGGCTTGGACACTGGAAGCCCTGATCACGGGGAGAGAGAAGAGAAAGGACTGGGACACAAAACCTGGTCTCTTTCCCCTTCTTCAGGGAAAGAAACGAATGCTAAGAAATGACAGAGAACAGAGGACAAGGGGCCTCTGAAGGATGTTCCCTGTTGCATTCTGTCCAAGTGGGAGAGCAGGTCACATCTGCTTTGGGCTCAGTGGAATCTTTGCATTTCTAAAATCTTAGGTCATTTCCAAGACTCTTGGACCTAAGGGAAGAGTGTAGGGAAACCAGTCTTAGGGCCAGCCCAAGGGAGTTCCATTCATACAAAGCCAAAAAAAAAAAAAAAAGGTATATAAAGGCTCCTGGAGAAGAAGGAAAACATCCTATCAACAGGCACCGATGGATTTCAGATCGTCCCCGTCCCCCAATCTCTTGGTCACCATTCCTGGACATTGAGCAAAATCCCAGGGCAGCCCTTCAGACCTCAAGGGGCAGCCAGGGGAAGAGTGCACAGCCGCACCGGGCTGTCCTTACTCACAGACACCAGGTTCTGGTAGTTCTCCAGCATCACATCCCAGTACAGGTCCCTCTGGGCCGGCGTTGGGTGGCTCCACTCCTCCTGGGAGAAGTGCACGGACACGTCCCGGAAGGTCACCGGACCCTGGAACAGAAGAGGCATCCCCGATGGACCGATGTCCGCGGGAGACCCAGGAAGCGGGTGGGCGTGGGTCTCAAGTCCCTGGATCTGGAGACCCCACGCAGACCGTGACGGCTTCTGTGAGCAGGGCCTAGGAAACGATGCAGGAGGTCTGGGGGGAACGTCTTGAAGAAGGGGCAGGAAGGAAAGGAGGAGTGGGGAGCTAGCGAGAAAGCAGAAGCCTGGGAGGGCAAGCCCCAAAGTTCCCGAGAAGACGGGCTGGGAAAGGACGGGGGCTCTGGATCTTCGTGGGGCCCTGGAGAGGGAAGGGGCGCCCAGCAACTGCAAAGCCAGGTGGCAAAGGCCAGGATGAGAGGCCTTGGAGGCGACCCGGGGACACGTGGGAGGCAGGAATTGTCAGCCTTGAGGACCCTCGAAAAGGGGCACCAACAGGCCCCTCCGCTTGGATCCCTAGGGTTCTGGGGGGCCTACTCCCCACATGTCAATCACTGGGGCACAAGAGCAGGAAAGAATCTCCATTGATTAGGCGCCCGCTGTGGGCCAGACCTAGCCGGGGAAACCAGGAGAGGCCTAGGCCGTCCCTGCCCCCAGGAGCTCCTGGTCTGAGCAGAAGAGAACCACGCCCCCAAACAGAGCCCCAGCTTGGGGAGCCTTGGGGTGGTCAGAGAAGAGAGGCGAGGGGGCGGAGTTCGGTGCACGTGACTCCATAGGGAGGGCGGGGCCAAGAGAAGGGGAAACAAACGTCACGTGACCGGTGGCGTCACCTGCCCCTCTCGGGCTCAGAGGCTGCTCTGGAGGGGACGAGGTCAGAGGTCACAGCTTCCGGAGCCGAGAGGAGAGAGCCCGAGCCTCCCGGGAGAGGAATGTCCGCGGGACCAGTGGGGAGAGGCGCGCTGGCCAGGCCGCCGCTCACATACGTACTACAGCGACACTTCCGCGCGCCTGCGTGCCCGGATCCGCCTCAAGGCCCTCCCTCAGAGGCGGGTCGTTCCGCCCCCGCGCATGCGCTGACTCACCCCCGCCTGAGGCCGCCCGAGCCCCGCGCTCAGCCTTGTCTCCGGGATCCTCATTCGCCCTCCAACCTCACGCTGCGGGGCGAGGCTCCTAAGGGCACGAGAGGACCGAGAGTCGCTCCTCCCGACCGGTCGATTTCTGAGCTGGAGCAGGCGCATCAGCAAGCGGGGAGGGTGAGGGCGGGGCGGGGCGCAAACTCTCGGCCAATCAGAGTCACCAATGGCGAGTTTCGTAAGCCCCGCCCAGCACCACCTTAGTCCCGCCCCAACCGTCCATACGTGGGCTCATCCCTCTCATGGACTCCGAGCCCCTTCCCCCTCCACCCCTCCCCGCTTCCCAATCACAAGCCCAGCTTTCCTCTCTGACCCGCCCCAACTCTCCAATGACAGGACGCTTTCCCTTCCTTTCACCCTATCCCTTGCTTCCCCGCATCCTAATTGTCCAATCACAGGCCAGATTCCGTTCTGGCCCGATTCCCTCTGCCCCGCCCCAACCCTGCGTTCACTGGCCCTTCTCTCCCGCTGACCACACCTACCTGTCAATCGCAAGGCCGGCTGGTGGCTGTTGAGCCATCAGGTGGGCCACGTGCTCCTGCTCTTATCATAATCTGGAGAGAGTGCCTCCGGCACCTTCTCACTCTTGGGACTCGGTAAACCCGGGTGGCTCCTAGTTCCCTCAGGATGGAGTGGAAAATAGTGTGTTTGGCGTTTCAAGACATTCACAGCCTATCGTCCTCCCCGTCCAGCCTCGCTTCCGCAGTCTAGGCCACACACGGGCCTAACTGCTGTTTTTGGAATGTGACACTTCCATTTCCAAACCCGGTGCCTTTGCCCTGACTGGGCCCCACACTTGCAATCTGGTCCCCCCTCAAATCCAGTTTCTGCGTGTCCAGGCTTGCCCCATCTGTAGGAGGCCATGGCTGCTCACCGCCACTCAGGCAGGTCCCATTCCATTTACATTGGATGGATGGATGGATGGATGCATGGATGGAAGATGGGTGGATGAATGGATGGAAGGAAGGTAGATGGATGAATGGAAAATGGATGGATGCATGGATGGATAGGTATATAAGTCATAAGGAAAGCTAAATTCCTGAGCTCAGAAAGGTGACTTTAGGCAGATGCAGACTCAGTTATAAAATTAATACAGCATAAAGTCAATTACACTGTAGAATCAATACAACAGAAATAGAGGTAATACTAATTTTGATCTTTTCAAAAGGGAATTAACAGGTTAGCACAAAGGGGTTAAAACCTTGCCAAACGAGCAAATATCCTGAAAATTAGAATAGATGAAAGAGAAGCTAATGATTTCATGAGAGAACAAAAAACATTAAAACAAAATCAAGACTGAAAAAAAATGTACCTCAAAAAAAACGGACCCGGAAAAAATACAAGGAGAGAAAATTTGGGAATCATCGGATTACCTGAAAACCATCACCACCACCCCCACCCCACCCCCCGCCAAAAAGAGCCCAGAAACAATGATTCAAGAGAACTGCCCAAATCTCATAGAAAGAGAAGGTAGGGTAGAAATAGAATACAAGAAAGAAAGGAAGAAAGAAGGAAAGAAAGAAAAAAAGAGAAAAGAAGGGAGGGAGGGAGAAAGAAAGAAAGCTCCCAAGAACACTGCCAAATTCCGGAGCTTCTCAGTCAAAGGAAAAATACTGTAAGCGGTCAGAAATAAAGTATCCAAGTACTGAGAATCACACATAAAATCTAGCAGCCACCTTTATAAGGGAGCAGAGTTTGGAATAAAATATTCTACAAGTCAAAAGATATATAATGACAAATAAAAACAATTTTCCCAACAAAACTAAACATAGAAGAGAAAAAGTGGATTCCTAATGAGAGAGAGAACTTCCAAGCAGTCCTGATGAAAAGCCCAGAGCTGTGTAAAAACTTTGAAGTGTCAACACAGAAGTCAGATAGAAATAGAAAAAGGTAGACATGAAGGAACAGTCATAAACTAAACAATAAATTGCTTACATTCCAACATGAGGAGATGATATCTGTGTCACCTCTGAACCATCAAGGGTCATAGAAGGAATCTAGTCAGACAGAAGGCCTGGGAGTTGTTCTGTCATCTCTTGATGATCTTGAAAGAAGAAAGGCAAGGGAGGGGAAGAGGAATATACTGCAGAAGGAGAAAGGAGAAGAAGGATGAGAAAATTGTCTCCTGTTATTGGGGCTTGCAAGTAGAAGTCTACACAAACAAGGAGGAAGCTGACACTTGAACCTTACTCTCATTTGAACTGGTCAAAGGAGGAAAGAGCAGACATAGATGGAAAAACATTTCACTCAACAGGGAAATAAAAGGGAAAGGGGAGAAGGAAGATAGGGAAATTTGAGGCGACAAGAGATTAAGGGAGAGATTAGTCCTGTAAGAGATGAATAAAACTTTTTGTTTGCTGTGGAAGGCAGGAAAATAAAAGGATTAGAGAGAAAATCTTGGGAATGTTGATTAACACTTCATTTCCAGGGATGTGGGCACCTGCTTATTAGCATATCTAAAGGCAAACAACTCCTTCCTTGTACTTTGGATCAAATCCACAATCGCAAAGGCTGGAGGAGAATTTCATTCCACAACAGACTCTTCTTGTGTCAACAGTGAAGGAAACTTAAACATCCTGGGTTCAAGAATTTGGGGGCAGCTAGGTGGCACAGTGAGTAGAGCACCAGCCCTGGAGGCAGGAGGACCTGAGTTCAAATCCAGCCTCAGACACTTGACACACTTACTAGCTGTGTGACATTGGGCAAGTCACTTAACCCCAATTGCCTTACTTTCCTCCTTAAAAAAAAAAAAAATTGGAACTCAAAAAATATCAACTGAGAGAATTCCTTTAAAAGAATTTATGACATGTCATTCTATAAAAAGAAGATGAGAAATGTGGCAGGAGTGTAGAACCACATGGGGGTGGGGTTTAGGTGTTTTTCAGATAGGCTATGAACCCCGAAGTGCCTAGACAATGGGAGGCAGGAGGGAAATTCAAATTAGAAACAGTGCATTAAAACCTTGCATTTGTCTGAGCAAGCATACTCCATTAGGAGTATACTCCTACTCCATAACCATACTCCATACTCCATAACCCATTCAGAAAGAATGAATGTAAAATAAATATAATGACAACTTTCCTGGCTTCACAATGAGTGTTCTCTTTCTAGAGTGAGCATGTTTCTCACAGTACTAAGCAAAACGATTTCTATAAAGATATACAAAAATATGTATGACCCTTTTCAATGTGGCAAACAACTGAAATGTGAGGGGGTGCCCATCAACTGAGGAATGGCTGAACTCTTTAAGGTATATAAATGTGATGACATACTAATGTGCTGTAAGAAATTACAAAGGGAGTGGTTTCAGAAAAACCTGAAAAGACTTATATGAACTGATGCAAAGTGACGTGAGCAGAACCAGAGGAACACTGTACACAGTAGCAGCAATATTGTAAGGATGATGTTGTGCTGACCTCATCGTTGTATGCCTGTGAAAGCTGAATAGTCTCCCAGCACCATTCCAGAAAATTGAATCACTTCCATTTGAATTGTCTTAGAAAGATTCTGAAGGTCACCTGGCAAGATAAGGTACCAGGCACTGAGGTCCTTTGTAAAGCTAAACTACCAAGCATTCGAACTCTAGTGCAGAGATCACATCCCTGATGGACTGGCAACATTGACATCACAATGGCTCCTAACTTTTGTGAAAGTGATCTTGGAGATGGAAGACCTTAGAAACTATTTGAAAAAACTTTGTAGATGGCGTCATTATGGAGTCTTTCATTCTGTGCGCCTCAGCCATGCCGGTAGTTCAGAGCATTAGGAAGGTCCAGATGTGCAGACACTGTCAGATGTTGAACAAGAGAAACAAATTGGATCAAGGCACCATACCATGACTCCAGGTTACCCTAGGCTAGTCGCTGGGTAGTCTGTTGTTTACAGAATAGGACCCATGCTGTCAGATCAAAATTGCAAAGTAACAGAAGGCAAAAACAGATTTGATGTGCTCAGCAGGATTCTCCCAGTATGACCATAAGTTATGTAAGTTATCTCCCGAGTACCAGTCATCCTTCAGTGACATATGGACAATGAACTACTTGAATATGTTGGTGTGTCATCATCTTTAGGAAGACCAAGCAAGAGTGTGAGAAGAGGCCAATGAATGTGTTCCATCAGCCAGGTCCCATAGGTGCTAGTCTAAAGCTCTCCAGAGCCTCTGTCAAGCATGCAGGTCACACAGTGTCTCAACAGGGAGATGGAACTGAAGCAAGAAGGCCGGATGGTGTCAGTCAGTTGGCGATAGCCAAGGAATATTTCTGATCTATGACTTTCCTAGGATTTGTTGCTACTGTCAGAAATATGTGATGGACGATGCCATCATCATCTAAGACATTCAATGATTTCACTCATGTGGCTGAGAAGAATCAGAACCAAAAGGTAAGAAAGGCCCTTGCAGGGCCAATTGAAGAATGGTGGATTAATAAGTGCAAAGAGGCATTTAAAGCCTTTTTCAAATGCCCCACAAAGAAATCAGCATTGGCTTACAAGCAACCCTGAAAGGGCTTTCTGTCCTTCTCTGACGCTTGTCTGGAAGGCTCATAAGCAGGCTTGTACCAAGGAACAGGCACCAGGAACTGTCACAGGTGAAGACAAAACTTCCTGACGGTAAGATTCCTTCTCCTCTACTGGACCTGGACTTTGGTTGTGAAGGGAACTGTCAGTAAGGTCCAAGACCCAGCACATTGAGCTTAATTTCACGTAGACACTGACTGTAATCCATTGGTACAATCGGACCAGAGCTAAGAATGATGGCAGTAGCCGAATGAGTTAACATGGTCACTGTTGTAACTTGGATTTGCAGATTGAACATTCAGGGGCTCCTTTTATGTGTTTTCTTGTGTCTCTGTGTGGGTCTATATGTTTTTACTTTTAATGAAGACAAGCTGCTACCAGTCTTTATGTGAAACCAGCCAGTCAATCCAGCATAGCAGTTGTTACCTATCTACCATCAAGACTAGCCAAGATGGCACAGTAGGAGGAAGTACAACCAAATTCTCTCCCACAAAGTTATAGAAAACTCAGTAGACTAATCCTAATCAGTAAAGCCAAGAAAACAAAATATAGTGAGTCATATTTCCAGTCCAAGTTGGCAAAGGAAGACAGGAAGATCTGCAAACACCGGGGGCCAGAAGTAGCCACGAGCAGATCTATAAACAAAGCCTCAAAGAAGAACATAGCTTAGCTACAAGTTCAGCTGGAATTCCTAGAAGAAATGAAGAAGAGTCTTTTTATTATTTAAAATGATTTTTATAAATTAAATGAGCTCACTGGGAAAAATTAAAAAAGAAATGAGAGTTATGGAAGAACTGGAAAAAGAATTAACAGCTTGGCACAAGATGTACAAAAGCTTGCCAAAGCAACAAATACCCTGAAAATTAGAGTGGACAAAACAGAAGCTACTGACTCCAGTAGATAAAAAGAAATAGTAAAACAAAGTCAAAAGACTGTGGAAAAAATAGAAGAAAATATAAAGTATCCCATATGGAAAATAACTGATCCCTTCACAAAAGCTAATTGGTATCCATTGGTTAATCAGTGAGTGAAGGAACACACTGACTAAGTGGTCATTTTAGAAGCTGGGAATCGTTGGAGGTCATTCCTAGAATGCTGAAGGCACAAGCGGCCAGCCACCCTCTGGGCATCCAACCAGCCAGCACAGTGCGAACTGGCCCAGTGGCCCCAAAGAGGTGCAGCTTCTCTCCAAACAAAGCGTCTCTCGTCCCCACGTCACAATGATTAAGGATTCCTTATAAGATGGAACAACAGTGCTCAGCCTGTTCAGTGACTCTGCTGATCAGTATCAGGCAAGGCACATGTGACAGGAGCAGGGTT
>CM053622.1:819076600-819100879 GCA_028646595.1 Phalanger gymnotis
GCAAATTCCAGTTATATCCCTAGTGTTTATTATTTTGCCTGATGCAGATCTTCCCCCTCTGCTATCTATTCTTCGATGTATAAGTCATTACCTTCCCTTCTGCCCTCTGTAAAATTCTGTTGTATCCATCCATCCTACCTATGGTACCAAAACCTGTTTTTTTGAAGAGGACCAATGACATCATGAGTGGTGTCTTCATTTGCACATGAGTTGGATTTAAGTGAGGCAGAGTTATTGCAGAGTGGTCAGCCTCTCTCTTCCCGAGTCATTGAAATCCAGCGGTAAGAGGAAAGTCAGGACCACTGGCGATGGCCAGAGATGCAGCGGATGACTTTGGCATCTTCGATATCTGACTAAGCTCCCAGCACTTCACAGCACCTGCTTCAGTTGCCTTCATGAACATTGGTACAAATTGTTCTCATCGGCCCATTCTGCCAGGGGAAGGTTTCATGTGCTTGGGGTAGACATCCCCACAAGTCACTGACACGTTTGAGGCCTGTTGGTTACCCTCAGCCAGGTTTAGTCCGTCTGCCAAGATGCTTTTACCAGGATGTGGCCACTGCACATGCAACAGCTTCTAGGAGTCACGGGTGAGAGTGGAGTGAAGGTAGATACCGAAGGTAGATGAGCAGCCTCTCACCAGAGAGGCTAGTCCTCCCTGAGCAAACATGCACCCCACTAAAAACCTGCATGAAGGGACCAAAACTGCTGCTCAGACCCCACTGGCTTTTGCATGCTATGGGGCTGTGCTCTGAGTATTTGACAACCTAGGTTTTGACATGTTTCTGTGTGTTGAGAAATGTAACTGGCAAGGGCACCTGTCAATGAATCGCGGACAATCTCTGCCCACTTCTGCTGCTCCTACTGCCAGGCTGCTTAGGAGGACCCTAGCTATGCGCCCCTGGGAAATGTTCATCTCCACCTCTACCTAGCCGCTCTCTGCCCTACTGCAGGATATACCCGTTCCCCTCTGTTTCTTAGAACTTAATCAAATCGTCACTACCATGGACACACACACCTACAAAGGATGGACTTCTCTATCACTCCACTCGCTTTCCTGGGTCCCCCTCCCCAAACGTGTGGTCTGCTCCGCTAGAATACAGGGTGTCCCTGAAGTCTGGACCCATGGGAAATCTCATTAACATCCCATTAACCGTTTCACTGAAGACTCTGTGTTGTTCAGAGACTTCTTTTCCTGGGGCGTGCTAAAGGAGAAGGTGTACTCAATGAAAATCACAGATGCAGCACACTTGACTGAACGTGTGAAGAGGGAATGTGCTAAAATCCCCGGCAATGTGGAGTTACTGCATCGAGTTCACGTGAATCCTGCATCAACCTTTGCATCACAGATGATGGAAATCACATTGAAGATGTTATCTGTTAATATTCCAGTTAAATAAAATATTGTTGAAAGTTTCATTCACTTCATTTCTTGAAAATGTGCATTTTTTGCCTATGTGTCCAGACTTTAGGAACGCCCTGTAGAGAAGCCTTTCAGAGACCTAGAGACTCAAGGCTTAGAACACCGTGTTTAAGAAATATGCCATCTGGTGGCAATCTCGGATACTGCATCCATATTTGAAGGCTGTCCTACCCTTGTGGGGTGTTGGGCTGGCGGCTCACACAGCACATCATCTGCTGGGCGAGTATCCCTTACTGGATAATTAACAAAGTGACCCCCAGCCTTCCTACAGGCTTAAGGAAGGTTGGGATAAGATACAGTGGTGTAGCTGGATTGCTTCCGACCTGTCTCACTCTCTGTGGCTCTACTTGCCTAACTTCTTAACTAGTCTAATCCGCACATCTCTCTTGCTGTCCTGTGTCCTTATCAAAGTGCACCTCCATGCCTCTGGCTCTGTGTGTCTCTTGTGATTTTCCAGGTCTGTCTCTCCCTTTATCTATGTGACTGTCTCCGAATATTCCTGTAAAATCTTTGCCTCTTGCCCCAATTTATGACTCTGACCAGTCTGTGTCTCTTTTCACATTCCTCATGGTTAGACAGTTCAAGATAATCTCAATCTTGGTCTAATCGGTGGGTCCGTCTCTTTCTCTGTCCTCTTGTGTCTGTCTTCGTGTGTCTCCTGGTGTCCCTCTATATCCCTTTCAGACCCTTGGGACCATTCTCTCCTTTCTCTATCTAAACCCTTTTACTGCCCTGACACCATGCACCATAGATCATTGCCCCTATCCCTGCGGTTACACCAATTAAACCCACATCTCCATAAGTGCCCCTGCCTCGTACAGCAAGATGGCTCAGTGGACAGAGCTCTGGGTGTGGAGTCAGGAAGACCTGAGTTTAAATCTGGCCTCAGACGCTTACTAGCTGTGTGACCCTGGGCAAGTCACTTCACCTCGTTTCCTCATTTATAAAAATGGGGATAATTACAGCAGCTACCTCCCAGGGCTATCGTGATGATCAAATGAGATTACTGTGGAAAGTGTTCGGCACGGCGGTGGGCGCGGAGTCGGCGTCTTGTTATTGTCATTGTTATCTGGCCCTCCCCCATCCGTGACTGCCCTACCCTGATCACAGCCTGCAGACAGCAAAAAGCCTGGGCTAAGAACTTAGCAAACTCTGGTCAGCGTGAAAAAGATTGCCTCAACGGCATGGCCTTGCCTTCTCCCCAAGCAGGCGGAAGCGTGTGCAGCCTGGCAGCTCCACCTCTGCAGCATCTCCTGAATAGGCCCCTGCCCCACCCTGGCACAGGCCCTCACCATATCACTATTGCCAGCCAGCTCTGGAGGTCTGCCTGCTCCAGTCCCCCTGCCTGCTCCAGTCCCCCTGCCCCACCCTGGCTCAGGCCCTCACCATATCACTATTGCCAGCCAGCTCTGGAGGTCTGCCTGCTCCAGTCCATCCTCCGTCCTAAAACACAGGGCCAATCGTGCCACCCCCTACTCACGAAGCTCCAGTGGCTCCCTATGGTCTCCGGGATCAAATACAAAATGCTCTCTTTGGCCTCCTCCTTCTTCCGAGCCTTCTCACACCCCACTGCCCTACACGGAGTCTTGATCCAGGGACACCGGCCTCCGGGCTGCGCCATGAGCAAGACCCTCCATCTTTGGGCACTCTCCCTCCTCATCTCTGCCTACTGGCTTCCTTCAAGTCCCAACTACAATCCCATCTTCCCCAGGAAGCCTTCCCTACCCCCCTATTGCCTCCTTTCTCGTGTACTCTCTGTCTAGCCTGTATATCGCTTATTTGCACATAGATGTTTTCATATAGTCTCCCCCATTAGACTGTAAGCCTCCTTGAGGGAAGGGACTATCTTTGGCCTCTTTTTGTATCCCAGTATCTGGCACACAGTAGGTGCTCAATAAATGTTTATTGACTGAGCTAGGTATGACTCAAGTAATGTCAGCATGAGAGGGTCTTGGTAACCTAAGGTATGAGCACCGAACAAGACCACACAACACGGCAAATGCAGAAGTTGGAAAGATTCACTCCAGATAATCTAGTCCGACTCAGTCATTTCACAGGCCAGTAAACGGGCCAACGCAAAGAAATGCTTTGCCCGGGATTGTTTGGCAAGTCCCTGGAGGAGGCAGGCACAGAATCTGAATCTTGGGGTTTCTGGTCTAGCCTAGCTTCTCTACCACACTCGAAGGAGGGTAGAGGCCACAAAATGGACTTTGTCCCTTTTGCAATTTAGCCGGGGGCCAGGCCCAGGGGGGAGGAAGCAATATTGATGAGTCAGCAGGCCATTCTGGACTGCCCAGGCCTGGAAGAGCTGACAGTGACCTTGGCTGGAGCAATGACCTAACGGGGACAGCCACCATTGGCCAGAGGTAGTGCACAGTGTGGGAGAGTGAGTGGAGCTCAGAGCATCCCTGCTCTCTTAAGAGACTTCCCAACCATTCCCTCGGCTGTAGCCTCCCCGCACAAAGAAGAGCCTCAGACCCAGGCCAGGAGGGAGAAGTAAGGAGCCATGGCCGTTCGGCTCACTGTTCTACTCCTCCTAGGTGAGTCGGTTGGCACGCTGCAGGTCATCTCTTGGCTGCTCTGATGCTGCTTCCTTAGCCGGGTGTTCGTTCTCCTCCCTTCCCGTTCTTGGTCCCATGGTGGAGTGGTGAATGAATGAGGCCTCTGCCCTTGAATCTCTTGCTCCCATGTCCTGTCCTGGGGCACGACCACCAGGTCTGCCCCCGAGCCACCACAGACAAAGGCTGTCTGGGGCCCCTCCACCCTCATTGCTGCCCTACCATCCGTCCCTGCTCCCAAAGCTGGAGCTACAAGCCTTCTCCCACCTCCTCAAACACCCCATGTGCCTCCTGTCTCTACAGGTGACGGGCTTTTTCTTGCCTGGCCCAGAAGGGGAGGCCATTCCTCATGGGGTCTCCAGTGTCTACCTCTGAAGGCCCCCACTCCCATCTCCCTTCCTCCTGTCTCTTCCAGGAGGTTCTGGCTCATTCCTCCTATGCCCAGTCTTCATTCTCACCTCCAAGCTCTTCTCTCCCTTCAAGCCATCACTCCTCCTGCTCTGACCAGACCTCCTCCCTCCCCAATCTGGACATCCTCAGTGTGCCAGTCGAACCCTATGCTGGCCTCTACTCCCTAATTCACTCAGATTCATGGGTGGCTAGACAGCCGGAAGACGGCATGTCACCGCTGTCTACAAACTTTTCTGGGGCCCAATTTCATCATCTGTAAAAGAGGGAAAGAACCATTCCTGCAATGATCATCTCACATGTCACCAGGCTAAAATGAAATAACGCGTGCCCAGAGCTTGGTATGGCACACTGTCTGTGTCCGCTCTTCTCGGCCTTGTCTCTTTGCATTCACACACATCATGATTCCACTCTGTCTCCTACAGGGCTTTGGCTGGACCCGGAGATGGAGGCAGAGGCAGCCACATGTGAGTGATCCCCTAAGATCCGGACCCACGACCCACACAGCCCCAGGAGAGCTGAGGGGGAGGGAGGAACTGCAAAGGGGGAAGGAAAGATGGCTGGACAGGTTCGAGGAGCCCTGAAACGAGCAGCAGGAGACAGCACATCCCTGCCCTGATGAAGAACTCAGAAATTCCTTTGCTGGAGCAGAACTTCCTAGCATTCCATCTTTCCTCCCACCTAAGTTTTGTTCTTACCCTGACCTCCAGACCCTCCATCCCTCAGTAATCCCCCAGGCCAACCTACTGCACTCATTTCACTTTCTGCCCAGCCTGAAACCCAAAATTAATCAGTTCAAAGTCACTAGGTAGCCTACTGGGCCTGGAGTCAGGAAGACTCGAGTTCAAATTTGACCTCAGACATTTAACTAGCTGGGTGGCCCTGGGCAAGTCTCTTTGCTGCTGTCTGCCTCAGTTTACTCAACTATAAAGTCAGGAGAATAAGAGCACCTGTCCTCCAAGGCAGTTGTATCAACTGAGATAATATTTGTAAAGCAATGAATTTTGGGTTTTTTTCCTTCTTTCCTGACAATTCTGACATTCTGTGTCCTGGCTCCCTCCCAGCTCTGGCCTTCTCTGTTCTGTAATGAAAGGTTCTCCAAGCTCTGACATCTATACAGTCTACATGGTTTAAGGTCCCTCTGACAATAATTAAATTTAGCTAAAATTTATACAGCACCTACTGTGTGCTAGGCGCTGAGCTAAGCACTTTATAAATATTATCTCATTTGATCCCCATGACGACCTTGAGAGGTAAATACTATTTCTATCTCTATTTTTACAGAAGAGGAAACTGAGGCAAATAGAAGTTAAGTGTAGTAGTAGATTCTTAATAAATTCTTTGGGAACTCTCACAGATATAGACACAACCCCTCGCCTCTGGATAGAGTCTGAATCCCCATCCGCACCCTGGGCCAATGTGACCCTCAAGTGCCTGGCGACTAACACTCTGGCGATGAAATTCGAGCTGTTGAAAGATGGAGAAGTCTTCTCTTCTCTTTCTGCCCTTGGAACCTCCGCCAGGTTCCCACTGGGGCCAGTGACAGCTGACAACAAGGGTATTTACCGGTGCCGGACCCAAGGGGCAGAAAACCATTGGGGTCTGAGCGCCTCGGTGGAGGTGACGGGGACAGGTGAGTGGGCAGATGGCTGGAGGTCTCTGAACTCTGCCCCCTGCCCTGTGGGGCTGGCAGGTGGGAAGCGGGGAGATCGGAGGGGAGGAGGAGGCTGAAAGTGCACCAGACGCTCACGGCCGACACCCGTCAGCCCTTCTGCCTTCTTTTGTACCGGGTGACGTAGGCTACTGCTCACATTTTCATCGCTTGATCTCTGGGACTGGCCATAGAAAGTTCCTGGGCTTATGGGAAGCAGGGGCCCCCAGATTTAGGGGAGCTCTAGCTCTGGAACCAGAAGCAGGGGAGCCACTGACAACAGGATGCCTCCCACCATCACCTGCCTATTTCCTCTCTCTCTCTCCATCTCTGTCTCTGTGTCTCCATCTCTGTCTCTCTGTCTCTGTGTCTGTCTCTCTCTCCATCTCTGTCTCTGTGTCTGTCTGTCTGTCTGTCTGTCTGTCTGTCTGTCTGTCTCTCTCCCCGTCTCTGTCTCTGTCTGTGTGTCTGTCTGTCTATCTGTCTCTCTGTCTCTGTCTCTCTTTGTCTTTCTCTGTCTCTCTGTTTCTTTCTCTCTGTCTCCTCTGTGTGTCTCTGTCTCTCTGTTTCTGTCTCTGTCTCTGCGCTCTCTGTCTCTCAGTCTCTTTCTCTCCCCCACCCCATCTCTCTCTCTATCTCCTCTCTCTGTGTGACTCTGTCTGTCTCTTCCTCCATCTCTATCTCTGTCTGTCTGTCTTTCTTCCTCCTCCTCCTCCTCCCTCCCTCCCTCTCTATCTCTCTCTGTCTCTCACCATCTGTGTATGTGTGTCTCTGTCTCTCTGTCTGTCTGTCTGTCTGTCTGTCTATCTCTGTCTCTCTCTGTCCCCTCTCTCTGTGTGTCTTTCTCTGTCTCTGTCTCTTTTTCTTTCTGTCTGTCTCTGTTTTTCTCTCTGTCTCTGTGTCTCTCTCCCCCATCTCTGTGTCTTTCTCTCTTTGTCTTTCTCTGTCTCTCTCTTTCTCTCTCTGAATCTGTCTCTCGCTGTCTCTTCTCTCTGTGTCTCTTCTCTGTCTGTCTCTCTCTGCTCTGTCTCTGCCTCTCTCTCTCCCCCTCTGTCTCTCTGTCTCTTCTCTCTCTGTGTCTGTCTGTCTCTCCCTCCAATTCCCTCTCTCTCTCTCTCTCTCTCCCCCCCTCACTCCCTCCCTCCCTCCCTCTCCCTCATCCCTCCCTTCCTCTCTCTCTCTCTCTCTCTCTCTCTCTCTCTCTCTCTCTCTCTCTCTCTCTGTGTGTCTTTCTCCCTCCTGTTTCTCTCAGTCTCTCTCCCTATTTCTCTGTCTGTCTCTCCCTCCTCTGTTTCTCTCTTTGTCTCTGTGTCTGTCTGTCTTAACTGTCTCTGTCTCTTTGACCGTCTCTCTCCCTGCTCTCTCATTCTTTCTGTAGGAAAGCAGCGCAATGTGAGGAAAAAAAGCCTAAGGTGAGAGTTCTGAATTCTCGGTTCTGGATCTTGCTCTGTCTCTAACCTATTTTATGTCCCTACTGAAGTCTATTCCCCTTTATGTGCCTCAGTTTACCCAACTGTAAAATAAGGGGCTAGGACATAGTCAGACGTATTCACTGCATCAATTGGTCTTGTTTAACTCACTTTTTCTTTCTTAAAAGGAAAGGTGCTGAAGGAAGAGATAATGGGAGGTGCCTGTCATGTAAAAAGGAATATTGATAACAAATACAAAAATCACATAACCCAAGCTCCAAGCCTATTTGCATAGATCTCCATATCTATTCATAGGGAGCTATGAGCCACATCTAGACAGACCCAGGCGGACTCACATAATCCACATGGGTAAAATACAACACACTATCTCCACAATAATAAAAATGAAAATTCAGGGGTTCCACAAAATGACATCTAAGGAGGCTCCTAGCCCTTAATATCCTGCCTTTGTAGGTCCCTTCCCCTTCTGATGTCCACATCTTCGGTTCTAAGGTTCTGAGCTCAGATATCCTCCAGGCCACGTGTGGCCCTCTAGGTCCTCAAGTGCACCCACCTCTGTCTAGGTTCTAGATTCCATGTTCACAGATGCTCCAACACTCTTGATCCTAATAGAGCCCCTCCCAGCACCCTCCCTCCGAGCTGAGCCTGGACCTTGGATCCTCCATGGCCTGGAGACTAAGCTGCACTGCCAGGGCAAGCTTCTGGACATGACCTTTGAACTGCACCAGGAAGGAAAGCAGGAACCTGTGGTCAGCTCCCACACCACAGAGACAGAAGCCACCTTCATCGTTAGGAACCCTGGGAACTACACCTGCCACTACCGACCACCCACAATGGCTCCTGGGGTGAAGTCAGCACCCAGTGAGACCATAAATGTGGTGATACCAGGTGAGAACAGAGAAAGAGACCCCAGACTGGAGCCCACACCTAGCTCAGGGAAACACTGTTCTGACCACAGCCCTCTGTGTACCCCTAGGAGGGAGGAAACTCAAGAGGCCAGAAAGACTGAGACCCAGAGTTGGGGAGGAGAATGGAGGAGGAGGAGAAAGACACTTAGGGAGATGAGAAGTAACCAGAAGGAGGAAGGCTAGCAGATGGGAAGCTGCTACATCATACTGGTCAGCTCTCTTGGAGCTTCAAACCCACTGGGACCCCTGGCTCATTTTCACAGACTCTTCTCCCTCCCGTACTGCACTGGGGCACCCCCACTTGGCAGATCCCACAGCCTTTGCTCAGTCCTCCCATCCCTGACCCCTCTGTAGCTTCTGGCGCTGTGGACCGCTCTCCCCTCCCTTGGTTTCACAGACACTAGGCTCTTCTGCTTCCTTGCTGATCTCTCCTCCTTCAATGAGAGCGACTCTGGGGTCTCGGTCTCCTCCTCTTTGTGCACACTCCACAGTGCTAGCACCCGAAGTAGGTGCATAGATCGGGTCTGGTGGGTGGTGGATGGAAGGCAGCATTTGTCTGATGAGATTGACTCAAATTCTCTTCCAGACTCCCTCCCAAAGCCCTCTTTCAAATCTCGGACCGACCTGGTCATCGGGTCTGGTGGCTCTGTCACCTTCCGGTGTGGTGCAATGTTCTCAGGGCTGGAGTTCAAGCTGTTTAAAGATGGACAGGAGGTGTTTGCCCCTTTGATGTCTTCAACGGACCCCCAGCGGACTGACTTCCACCTGATGGATCTGGAACCCAGGGCCGCTGGCAGATACAGCTGCCGATACCGGTTTGGGAATGGGCCACTGATCTGGTCAGAAGACAGCGAGTCCCTGGAGCTTGTCCTGACCACAGGTGAGCAGGGCCGGGGGAAGGAGTGGGAAAGGACTCTAGGGAGGCTGGCATCCAAGCCCCGACTTCTCAATCAACCAATTAATCAATATTTATAAAGCACCTCCTATGTGCCAGGTGCCATGCTAAGCACTGGGGGATACATGAAGAGGTAAAAGACAGGCCTTGCCCTCCAGGAGCTTAGAAGTTAATGGGAGAGACAATATGCGAATGGATAGACACAGATAGTTGAGTAAACTGAGGCCTGGCCAGGGGAATGACTTGTCCAAGGTCATTGGGACATCTGTTGTGGAGCAATGACCCCCAGGGTCAGCAGCAAAGAGCACACAGCATTAATCTGTGAGACCTGGCTCCCCGGGAGGCGGTTTGGTTCAAGGTCCTTCACCCCTGCTTTCCCATGGCTCTCCCTACTGTCTAACACTTCTTCTCAACAGCCTTTCATGACCCATCATTCAGATGCCAGCAAACTGTGAATGTTTCCCAAGGTTCTGCCCTTGGCCCTTTCCTTTCTTCCTCCCTTGACACTCCCTCTTGCTAACCTCGTCAGCTCCCATGGGTTAAATGAACATCATTATGTAGATTACTCCCAAATATGGATGGATGGATAGATAGATAGCTAAAAAGATGATGGAAAGATAGACAGATAGGTAGACAGATAACTATATAGATAGATGATGGATAGACTGACAGATAGAGGATGGATAGATAGGTAGATAGATAGATATACGATATGTAGACAGACAGACAGCTAGCTAGCCAGCTAGGTGATGGCTAGATAGTAAGATAGATGGAAAGATATATAGAAAGATAGATAGATAGACAGACGGATGGATAAATGGATGGATGAGGGATAGATAGACAGACAGGTAGATGAATGGATAGTTAGACAGGTAGACAGATGGATAGATAGGTAGGTACACAGGTAGAAAGATAGATGACGGATAGATGGTTGATGGATAGATAGGTAGATGAATGGATAGATAGGCAGACAGGAAGATAGATAGATGATAGACAGACAGATAGATAGATAGATAGACAGACAGACAGATAAGCAGAGAGACAGATAAGTAGATAAACAGACAGAAAGACAGAAGACAGCCCCGGTCTCTCCCCAAGCTTCAGTCATGCATCACCAATTGCCTCTCCTCTTCCAGACTCTCCTATTGTATTAAAGGCACCACCATTCTTCCAGCCTCCCAGACTGGCAACCTCATCATTGTCCTGGACTCATCTCTCACCCTCCCCCTGCACATTCAGTTTGTTGCCAAATCTTATCATTTTCGCCTTCCCAGTATACCTCTCCCCTCTGACCCCTTCCCTCCATTCACTTAACCACTGCCTGAGTTGAGGCCACTATCCCATCACCCCCTGTGGCCTAGATCACGGATGCGGCCTCTTTGCTGCCTTCCCTGCCTTGTCTTTCCCTGCTCCAGGCCATGTCGGCCACTGGCAAAGTGATTTTCCTTACGTGTGGGTCGGACCACGGGACTCCCCTATTCAACCAATGATTTCCTGTGAACTCTAGGGTAAAACCCAGGCCCTCTGCTCAGCTCGTAAAGCCCTTCCCAGACGGGCCCCGAGCATCTCTCCAGCCTGAGCGTCACTCTGCCATCCTGGCAGTCAAACTGACCTTCTTTTTGTTCGTCGCCCCTGAAAGCTCAGCGTTTACACGAAGCTTTGCTCCTCCCTCCCTCCTGAGCTGCCCGGTGATCTGCTGCTTTGGGTAAATGGGTCTTCGTTCGCTTCGTCATTGCTGCATTCATTCTGCAAACACTTGTCTTCCCCGTGAGAAGGGGAGACCCTAGCGAGTAGGGAAGGTTTCGTTCTTTGCCCGGTATCCCCCAGGACCTAGCACAGTGTTTGGCACACAGTAGGTACTTAATAAACACTCGTTGATGAATTAATTGTGTTAGAATCAGCTAAGGACAAAATCGTGGTAGCGTGGTTTGGTAATAATAACAGCTCACGTTTGCTGAGCGCTTTCGAGTTTGCCAAACACTCGACATCCGTTATCTCTTACGATCTTTGCAACGATCCTGCACGAGTCTGTCAGTGACGCGGCTAGGGGCACGCTTCTAGGATGTGTGCCGGGTGGCGTCCAAAGCCAGCTCCTCCCGATTCCAAACTCAGCGCTGTGCCCTCGCCTTTGTGCTGCCTCACTTCCCCCAGAGGAAGAAGCCCTGGCACATGCGGCAGACGGCCAGGGTCCAAATCCCAGCTCCGTCCCTAGCTACTTTGTGGGACCTTGAGCTGGTTTTCCCAGCTCTCTGGGCCTCTGCGGCTAGGTCAGCCCATCTCAAAGGTCCTATCGATGATCACAAGGGCTGGTCCGTGGTCAAGAATCAGTGGCCTCACCCCATTAGCCTCAGAATTCTGTATGAGAGAACACTGCGGGGGGCGGGTGTTGGGCCCCATTCCTAGCTCTGCTGCAGAATCCATGCCCTCCCCCCACCCCTGGGCCTCGTGGTCGGTCACGTTCCCTCTCAGGGCCCATTTTCTGCTCTGTACAATAAGATGGTCTTGATTTCATTATCGTAAAGGCCTTTCTTTCCTGACTTTTAAAGTGTTATGTTCTGAGATCCCTTCCAACGCTATCATTCTCTGTCCTAAGGCCCCTCGGGGTCCTCGCTTTCCACGTTCTTTACTCACAAGCCCTCTTCTCCCCTGGACAACTCTCCGCTTTCTGTGTTCTAAGGCCCCTCCCGGCTCTGACTTTCCCTGTTCTATGCTCAGACACCTCCTGGGGCTAACATTGTGTGGCCTTTTCTGTTTCCAGGAACGTTGCCCAAACCGTCCCTCTCAGTGCAGCCCCAGGATGCCGTGATTTCTCAAGGGACCAATGTGACATTCCAATGCCAGGGGTCCCGCCCCAATATGAGGTTTGCCCTACTGAAAAAAGGCTCCAGTGAGCCTGTGCAGGTTTTGAGCACCGCTGGGTCCCATGCTGACTTTGTCCTCTCTGACATCATGGCTTATGACTCGGGCAATTACAGCTGCGTTTACTT
This sequence comes from Phalanger gymnotis, assembly GCA_028646595.1. Classification (NCBI taxonomy): domain Eukaryota; kingdom Metazoa; phylum Chordata; class Mammalia; order Diprotodontia; family Phalangeridae; genus Phalanger; species Phalanger gymnotis. The sequence goes on from CM053622.1 coordinate 819,088,861, forward strand.
TGAGACAGTCGCCCCGTTCGCCGGGTCCCCAGTGAGCGAGGATGCGGAGGTTCGAGTTGATGGTGAGGGGAAGGGCTGGGCTTTCCAGGAGGTGAGGGGAGGGGACATAATATCTGAAGAAACACTGAGCAATCAGACAGAGCTGGCAGGCGCTGTGGAGGTCACATGAGCCAATAGGGTCAGTTCCTTCAAGACCAGCTAGCGCCGCCCTCCACTGGACAGAGGGCACAGGCGGAGGCCAGAGAGGGAAAGGCCCAATCTTAGCTACTGTGTACTGAGTGTCCTGGAGGAAGTCAGGCCCTCCAGGGGAGTGACCTACAGAAGGACACACAGCCACACTAGGGCCACAAAGTCTACCGCCTCATCTGAGAGAGGAGCTAGCTGTGGCCCAAAAGAGGAAGAGACTTACCTGAGGTCACAGAGGCTGGTGTGGGCAAGGGCAGGTGAAAACCTCAATCTTCTCTAACACCATCTCTGCTGTAACTACCAGGCTAGGCCAGCCCTGCTCCTCCCACCCAGACCCTGGAGGAAGCTCCCACGCTTTCCTACCTCGGCCTTGGGCCTGCCCTTCTGGCATCTAAAGGGTGAAACTGGGGATTGTGGGAGGTCAGGATGGGAAGGACAGCATTTCAGAGACAGAGAAAAGCAGGGGTGCCAGCTAGCCCAACCCACACTGAGGAAGAGTCAGACCTGACAAGGGAGAGTCAGACCTCCCATGATGGAGAGACCCTGTTGGATAAGAATCTAAAACTCCACTCCCAGATGGCCTGGGCAGTGCTGCCTGGGCAGACCCTCATCCTCCTCCACCTTGACTACTGCTGTGGGTTCCTGGAGGGTCCCCCTCCGACCAGCCCATCCACCATTTGGCCACCCCACCAGCCCATCTTCCACACAGCCATTCCCCCCCTCTAGCCCATCCTCCACTTGGTCACACAGGGCACTTCTCCATGTTGCCTCCTTGTCCAAGTAGCTTCCTTCAGCATCACACATAAGATCCTCTCTTTAGCCTTTAAGGCCTTTCACTACTTGGCTCCTTCCTGCATTTCTGATTTACACCCAACTGCTCCCCACCCCACTGGGCTCCTTGCTGGGCCTCCCCCACAACCAGCTGTCGGCCAACTCTGGGGCTTCACACGGACTCTCCCTCTCACTCCATCTTCCTTCTTTGATGTCCCAGACTCCACTCCAGTCATCCCTTCTGCATTCAGCCTCTCCTGGTCCTCCCATCACTAGCTCTTCGTCCTCTGGGGCCTTCCATCCAGGCAATACACGCAGACACAGGCACAGACACAGACAGAGACACAGACACGCACAGAGGAACCCCATCTGGGAAGTATATTTGTTGCTGTTCTGTGGAAGGGAGCAGAGAAGACAGAGTGTCAGAGCCCAGAGGGAGCAGAGAATATGGACTGTAGAAGGTCAGGGTCCCAAGGGACCTCTGGTCACAGAATATAGACCTCTATAACTATCGGGGTGACCTTCACCGATGAAATTCCAGGGCCCTTGGGCTCTGCGGCTAACGTCCACAGAGCTGGACGGGGGTCTCAGAGGCCAGCTGGCCTGGTCCCTGGCTGAACAGAAGACCCCTCAGCGGCGTTGCCAGCCTTTGCTGGACCTCCAGTGAGCTCTAGTGACCTGCCAATCAATCTGTGAGTACTGTTAGGCCCCTGGGATAAAAAGACCAAAACAGCAATCCTTGCCTTCAAAAGGCTTACACTCCATCAGGAGAAACAGCATGTATCCATTATAAATGGGACAATGTACATATAAAGTCAACATAATGTCATTTACTAGCAGTCGAAGGGACCAAGAAAGGGCTTCCCTGGTTGCGGCCCTGGAGCCAATCTCTGAAGGAGTCTGAGGAGTCTAAAAGGGAGAGCATTCTAGGCATGGGCAAAGTCGCCGAGGTGGGAGACAGAATGACTTGTACAGAGATGAGTAACTGGACCGCAGAGTATGTGGAGGGAGGCCATGTGAGTTCAGTCTGTTCAGGTCAGATGGAGCTAGAATGTCAATAACTTCAAAGCACTGGATCCTAAAAGTAATAGAGAGCCAGAGTTTATAGAGCAGGGGAGGGACATGAGCAGAGCTGTCCTTTAGGAAGATGACTTTGGTAGCTGTGTGGGAAGAGGGGAAAACCCAGCCTTGCTGAAGGGGGAGAGAGGGTGGTGACCCACAGGGCAGGGGGCTTCCTAAGTAGAGAGGACAAGCCACGGGGCTGCCAGTGCCAAGCTTTGGATGAGAGGGAGAGGAAGGGGAGGAGATGAGGATGACCCCAAGGCTGAAAGTGCATGGGCCTGGAAGGACGCTGATACCCTGGCCAGAAACAGGGTCATTTTGGAGACGGGCAAAAGAAAGGCAATTTGGGCATGTAGAGAGCTTCTGGGGCCTATGGGACATCCAGCTGACAATTTCCGAGGGGCGGAGGTTGGAGATACAGACAGGAAAGTCACATTGGATTTGTAAATCTGGGACCCAACTGAATTGCGATGATGATGGAAAGGGCACCGAGTGTAGAGAGAAAAAAAGCAGGGAGAGACTGCGGGGGGACACCCTCAGCTAGGGTACGGGGCATAGCAACGCAGGCTGAGAAGGGAGAGTCAGAGATGGGAGAGGAGAGTCACAAAGACCCAGAGAAGAGAGTGGAAGGGAGGAAGGGTGGACAACAGTGCCAAAGCCTGGAAGTCAGGGAGCATAAGGGCTGAGCAGGAACGCTGGACAGCTGTGATGGCCAGGAAAGGCTGCTAGGGGGCGCCGTGGTGCACAGAGCCCTGGGCCTGAGATCAAATTCAAATTTAGATAGTGGCTGTGTGATCCTGGGCAAGTCTCTTCACCCTGTTTGCCTCAGTTTCCTCATCTGTAAAAATGAGCTGGCAAACCACTCCAGTGTTTCTGCCAAGAAAACCCCAAATGGGGCCACAGAGAGTCAGATACGACTGAAATGACTCAACAACAACCAGTTGAGGCCAAGAGGGGACAGAGACTTGCCTGAAATCACGGAAACTATGCCAAAGATAGGAAAACAACGAGGTTCTTGGCTTGCCAAGGAACTTGGGCATTATGTAGTCATTTTAAGGATGCTGAAGGTGAGGCCAAGAGCAGCAGGCAGCAGCTTCCCTCAAATGCCCGAGAGCTCAGTCCTGTCCCCGAAGGGCCAGCTGGGAAACTGAGGCCTGAAAGGGACAGGGACCTGCACAGAGTTGCCTAGTCACCTGTGCCAATGCAGGCTCTGCTCGTGGAAGATGGAGAATCCAAGACCCAGACAGTTGAAGTCACACAACCATCTAGCCAGCAGCCACTGCCCTTCCCAAGACCCCAGACACCCTGCCTCTAACAGCTAGGGCTGGGGGGTGGGGCTCTCCTTTGTCACAGGCCTCCTCCCCAAGCCCACACTGCACCCCTTGAGCCCCGTGGTGACCCCTGGGAGGGACGCAGCCCTGCGCTGCTCGGCACGGGTCCCTGGTTCCAGGTTTCAGCTCTTCAGGGACGGAGAAAGCACAGAGCTGGAAGTGCACCCCCAGTACGTCAGTGACTACACTGTTGACTTCCTGTTGAGGAATTCCAAGCCCCAAGATGGGGGCCGGTACAGGTGCCGCTACCTCACGTGGACAAAGCCCATCTTGACTTCAGAGATCAGTGACCCTGCAGAGATTTCAGTGACAGGTGAGAGCTTTGGGGCATTAGTAGAGACAACTTCCAAACCCCCAGCCTGCGGCTCATAAGCTGGGAGTGACCTTAGACCAGTCACTTCTCCTTTCTGAGCCTAAACTGGCTCCCCTATAAGGTGAGTCCCTGGGCATCGACTAGCTTTGTGACCACAGGATAGTCACTTGGTGCCCTGAGTCTCCGGGCTCCTCACCTGTAAGAGGGAGATAATACAGATGCTACCGATTTCAGCTGGTTTGGGTTTTTTTGTTTGTTTTAGGAAAAATCCTATAAAAACTAGAGCCATATGGACAAGTGAAATATTGTCACTGGATTATCACTGGAACCTGCGGTCCCAAGAGAACTCAGCCTCTGAAGCAGAATGACAAAATTAAGAGTATTATCGTACCCATAGAAATCAACCTCGGATTGTGAAAATAAATACGTTTGCTGTTTATAGGCAGAGGTGCTGAATTTGCGGGGGGGGAGTGGAGGGGGGGGGAGAGAGAATGGACCCTGGAGGGATCGAGTCCAACCCCATCATTTGACAAATGAGGAAACCAAGTCCCAAAGACGGAAGAAATCCGCAATCACACACGGCGGAGCAGGTACCAAATCCGCTGTCAGTGAGCAGAATATAAGAACTTCTTGGGGAGGGAGGGGTGTGGAAGGAAAAGAGGCATCTGCTTCCCAGACATGCGGCGACCAGGCTGATGTGCAGAGGAGAGGCAGCCGGAACCGCGAGAGTCCCCAGGCCAGGGTTCGAGTCCTTCCTCGAGCACCAGGTGGCTCTCAAGCCAAGAAGCATTTAAGCAGCGCTCACTGTGTGCCAGGAGCTGTCCTAAGCGCAGAGAAACACAAAAAACGGTCTCTGCCCTGGAAGAGCTCACGGTAGAACCGGGGAGACAAGGAGCAAACAGCCTCGTTCAAACAAGATGCAGAGCAGAGGGAGCCTCCGCGAGGAGGCTGGAATTCCAGGCGTGGGGCTGGGGCAGGCTGCCCCGAGGAGCGGGGTTTAGCCGAGACTCGAAGGGAGCCAGGGAGGTCAGTGGTCAGAGCGGAGGAGGGAGCGCGTGCCGGCCCGGGGAAGGATGGAAGGGGATAATTACAGCAGCCACGTCACAGGGCTGCCGGGAGAATCGGACCAGATAATCCTGGGGCGCTTGGCACGGTGCTAGGCACATGCTTGTTCCCTTGGAGTCTCTGCTCTCTGACCAACCGTGGGGCAGACCCTCATCCCCTCCCGTGTCGGGCCAGGACGGCCAGAGAGAACGGTCGGAGCCGAGAGATGGACACGACCGGGAGCCGGGGGCAGTGGATGGAAGAGTACGCGGTGGGGGGGTGAGGTGTAAGTAGGCTGGAGTGGGGGTGGGGGGCCGAGGTCACGTGGGGCTTAAGAATTCCAAGCAGAGAGTTGTTTGATCCCGGAGGGGACAGGGAGCCGGAGCAGTTTGTTGGGTGGGGGATGACATGGTCCAACCTGCGTTTTGGCCGTGTGGAGGGGGCGGGTCAGAGAGCAGAGACCGCGAGGGAACAAGCATGTGCCTAACACCGTGCCAAGCGCCCCGCCACGATTATCTCGTCTGGTTCTCCCAGCAGCCCCGTGACGTGGCTGCTGTTATTATCCCCAATTGCACAGGGGGAAATTGAGGCAAATGGGGGTTGGGGGTCATACGACTAGGAAGTGTGCAAGGATTTGAACTCAGAGCTTGCTGACTCCAGGGTCGGCTCCTTCTCCACTCCGCCACCAGCTGCAGGCAGAGAAGGTGCACACGGGGAGAGGGAGCTTCCTCACCGCGGAAAGACAAAAGGAAAAAAAAACTATCGGGGTGCGAATCCCTAGGAAGCCCCGCCCCTGCGCCGTCACTCATTACTCTGAGCCCGCTAATCCCTGCCAACGTGCGGCCAACCAGGCTCCGCCCTCTTCACGCCCCGCCCCCATCAGGCACTCTTCCTGCGCAGGCGCCTAGCGGGAGAGGAGATGCCCGGTGAGGGGTGGTCACGTGATCTGCCCATCTGTGTCTCTGGGCTTCGCTCGCGTTCCCAAGGGAGCACCCCCACCCCGCCTCTCGTTTTCCCCCTATGGGGATCCCCCCCAGCCGGGTGACTCTCGACACGACATCCTTTGACCCCCCCCCCCTTATTGCCTTAAGAGAGACTCCACTGCGGAGAAGCCCTCTGACCCTCCCCTCCCGCTCTGGGCTCAGGGGGCTGGAGGAGGGGGCCTCCCCAGGGCTGGGGGCGGGGGAAGGCTTTTGGCTCCCTCCAAGACACCCCCCCCCATTCTGCCTGATTGAGGACAGACACGGTGGCCCTCCTTCCATGGCCCCACCCGCAGCATCCCACCCTGCTCGGGGCTCCTCGGCCTCCCCTTTGGGGAGCTGTGGCCATTGCATGGTTGGGACCTGGGCTGCGTCCCAAAAGGCCTGGGGGAACCCAGCAGAGAGACCTCCAGCTGGGAGGGGCGCCATAAAGTAGGGAAGGTCAGGGCTCCGGGACATAGAGCTGGGGGGGAGCTCAGAGCATGGAACTTTAGAAGTGGGTGGGAGAACCTCAGAGCATGCAATGTCAGAGTTGGGGGGGGGAACCTTAGAACATACAATGTCACAGATGGGGCAGACCTCAGAGCGTGGAACATCGGAGCTGCAGGGGGGACTTCTGCTGGGGGGAGGACCTTAAAGAATGGAATGTCAGAGCTGGGGGGAACCTAAGAACATATGTCAGAGCTGGGGGGGGGAACCTTAGAACATACAATGTCAGAGCTGAGGGGGACCTTGGAATGTGGAATGTCAGAACTGGGAGGGAACCTTTGAGTACAAGTCAGGGCTGGAGGGGAGGACTCTGGAACAGAGAAGGTCAGGGCTGGGAGGGTCTCAGGACATGAAGTCCAGCCCACACCCGGCCAGGCCAGGGTTGCTGAGGCCCGGGCAGTCGAAAGCGCTGGCCCCGTTCTGGCTATTGGAGCTGGATCGGGAGCGAGACCGGGGAGGGGGCCCACAAACAGATCCTCGCTGGACAGTGCCCAGATGGGATGAGGAGGGGGTCCTGGTCATGGCCCTGCTAGGCCTCCCGACGACTCTCTAACCCTCTTTGGGCCTCACTTTTTCTATCTATCCAATGAGAAAGTGGGCTGTGATGATGTCTTAAAGGTCTTTCCGAGTCTGAAATCCTGATTCTGTCGGGCTTCTTCTGAGGGCCCACAGCAAACTGCTGCCCTTTTCCAGGTCTCAGTTTCCCCCGGATAAATGAGGAAGTTGTGGGCCAAGCTGCTCCTTGCTCCAATGCCCTGTTTTCATCCTGAGTCTTGAGCAGTGATCTGGCTTTCAGGGGCAGTGGGCTGGAGTCCTGGGGCCACAGCCAGTTACCTAGGATGCCCACCAACACCAGGCTCAGAGGAGGGAGATCCTCCGCACTGGGGGACAGAGTTCAATGAGAATGCTCTTCCCCAGCAACCCCCTCTTCTCCAGTGTCTCACCCGCTGTGACCCCAAGAAGCGAGGTTGGGACAGGAACACGCGTGATGGCCACACTGGGCTGGGGCCATTTGGGAAGGCAGACGTGGTGCTGCCCCTGCCCAGAGGTCTGAAGAGCCTTGGCTCTGAGAAAAGATGTATGTGTACCCCAACACCATTCCATTTATCCTTCTCAGACGGCCTAGAACTGGGAGTGCCCAAGACCACACAGCTGGTATTCTCTGAATGTTCTGGGAAAGGCTTTGGGGCCCAGTGAGGCAGGGCCTGGTGAGGTCTAAAAGATTGGGGGTCAAACCACCTGGCCTTTCGCCCCTCCCCCACCCCAGGCCTTTGACATCCAGCCAACGAAGCAGCATTCACTAAAGCTCTAAGAGAGGCCCGTGCTGACCCCTACAGGCCTCAGTTTCTCCTGTGAATCTGACATCTCAACAGTGAAAACGGATGATTAAGAAGCTAACTGATGCTGTGAGCCCAGAACTGAGGGCCTGGGCCGAAAGAACCCTCAGCAGGGTCCAGGTCCTGGGGGCCTCTGGAGCTCCTATTCCCCCCTCCCCAAACACACACATCATTCCTGAGCTGCACTTGACAAAGTTTATGCTTTGAACGAGTCTGTGTATACTCTCCCTGCCCACAATGGCCCCTCGAACTGGGAATCTCTGGCCCTCTTAGACTGGGCCTTCCCTGGCTCCCGGACAGCCCCGGCTCCACAGGAGAGCCCCGAGCCCCAGGCTGAGGGCTCCGAGGATCCCCACGGCCCCTGCCAGCAGGGGCACAGTAGCACCTGCAGGAGAGGGGGGAAGCAGGCAGGTGAGCCGGGAGCTGGAGCCAAGGACGGTCCCCACCGCCCCCCTTGGGCTGCAGCCAGCCCACCTGCAGGGGCAGCATCCTTGGTAGGACGGTGGCAGGGAGGTCCCCCCGGGGGCGGCCGGAATGGGGCAGTGAGCCGGCGAAAGCGGCCCAGTGGGCATGGGGAGGGGCAGCCCAGCAGCTCCAGGGTCAGGGGTGGCCGGGAAGAGTCGTTTCGATAGAAGACAGAGACGGTTACGTTCCTGAGGACACAGGACAGGTGAGGGGGCGGCAGGATTAGTGGGCTCTGGCTTCACCCCCACCCCTCCCGGCTCTCCAGCTGCTGTGCCCCAGAGACCCACGGTCCAGCTGAGCTTGGTGGGACAGAGGAACATCCCAAGGCCAGAGGAGCTCTCTGATGTGGTGCCGGGGTCTCCCATGGATCCCTGGCCCAGCCTCCCTTCCTTCTCCTCCCAGAACAGCAGAGACCCCAAGAGGGAGAAGGCCAGCATGAGGAGGGGATGGCTTTGACCCAGGGCCCACTTCTTCCAGCTTACCCTTCTTCTTCCTCTGGCTCTGGCTTTCCCAGGTGCTTCCAGAATTCAAACCCGAGGCAGGCAGCATAAGGCGGGTGGTGCCCATCATAGAGGCCCAGGGCTCCCTGGAGGGCCAGCAGGGTGCTGTCATGCTGGGGGAGGGAACCCAGTGCTCAGTGCTCATCTTGACTCCCAAGCTGCCACCTGCCCTCTACTGAAGCCCTGTGGTAACAGGCACTTCCTGAGGTGGCCCCCACTCTCCTGGACACAGGGCTGAGAATTGGACCCCCCACCCCACCCTGAGCTTCCCCCTTGTCTGCGATCCCTAGTTAGGCCCTCTAGTCTGTCACACCTTTGCAGGCCTGGCCCTGCCAAGCTGTGGCTCACCGTGACCCTCCAACTTCTCTCCCAGCCCGGCTTCCCATCCCATGCCACCCTGGCCCTAACACTCACAGCTGAGTACATGATCATCTTGAGAGGCAGCCCTCGGGCCTGGACCTGGGTAAAATTGGTTAGGATGGCGTCTAGCAGGATTCCTGGGGGTAGGGGAACAGGCAGAAGGAAGTCTGACCCTCCTTCTCTCCTCCCTCTGGCACCCGGCCTTCACTCCCCACTCACCTCCAGTGAGCTGGGCCTTCTCCTCTGCCCTCGGGGGGCCCACATGGGCTCGAATATCCAGGGCTGACACCTGGGCCAGAGACCTGAGCACCTCTGGGGTGGCCCACTCTGGGAGGGGAAGCCGGTGGGCTCTCTAGTGAAGAAGGCAGCACAGGGTGGGGGAGTGTTTGGGACTGGGGGTGGGAGCAGGTGGCCTTGAGGGTGGGCACAAGGACCTACCTGACAGGTCAGGGTGTCCAACACCTTCCAGGCCCTGTGGAGGGGCCCCTCAGCCAGGGACAAGCCCGTGAGGTTCCCCAGATGCACTAGGAACTCCTGGGGGGAAGGAGCCCTGGGGTGGAGGGGGAGCCCAGAGTCCTCCAGCCACCCCAGCTCTAGCCCCTGGGGGAAGGAGCCCTACCCCCACAGCTCAGGCCCCTGGGGGGAAGGAGCCCCACGATGAAGTGGGGAACAGAGCCCTCCAGCTACCCCAGCTGTGGCCCCACAGGAGTCTTTCCACTCACACAGCCCAGACCAGACTCTATTTGTCCCTTAGGAAGTCCAATGCTGCCCTCCCGTGCCTTCCCCCCTCACTCTCCAGCCCTCGAGGGCTGCCTGGTACTCTTCTCCTGCCACAGTCTCCTCCAGAAGTTTCTGGTACTGGGGACATCCCTGAGTCCGGAACTTTAGCAGCTGTAGATGGGATGGAAGCACAGAGCCTCGGAACCAGGCAGGGCCTGGCAAAGTCACACCAGCGCCTTCCCAGAGCAGGAGATCCACCCCTGCAGCCCGGGTAGCCTCTGCTCTTGACTGGCATCACCAGGGAAGAGCAGCTCACTCCCTGTCAAAGCCTCTCTGCTACACTGATTCCTTGCTCATCCTGCCTCTTCCTTTTGGAATCAAGTAGGACAGGCCAATCCCTTTCCATGTGCCAGCTGCATGCTAAGCACCCCCATCCATCCTTTCAGGAGATCCCCCGAGGATGTGATCTACAGCCTCCACGGAGATCCTAGTTCTGTCCGGACGCTCCAGCCATCGATGCCCTCCCTGAAATGCGGCTCCTGCGACCTCCCCCACCCACGCTGGGAAGTGGATCTCCAGGTCTGGAGAAGGCTGTCTCCCCCAGGAGCAGCTCTGCCTGCCCCCGGGCCGAGTGTCTGACCCTCCACCCTTTCCCTCCAGCTTTCCTCTCTCTAGGCCCATGTCTCTTCCTTTAGGACTTGTGTCTCTGGGTTTCTCGCTGCCCTCTTCCTTTCAGACAGCCTCTGTGCTCCCAGGGCCCTGACCTTGTCTTCAGTGGCCGGGACAGTGTGGACGGGCACTGGCATCCAGCCAGGGGTGAGGGGAGGCCTTGGGAAGAGCCCGGCCAGGTTGGCCTGGGCACTCTGCAGGGTCCGGTCATAGTCTGTGCTCCGCACATACAGCTGAGGAGGGAGGGGAAGAGGCAGGTCAGAGACCGACGTAGGGGCTGAGGCCGGAGAGTCGGCTAAGCCAGATTTTCTCCTTACCTCTTCTCGATGATACTCCTGGCTCAGGAAGTCACCGTATCTGGCTCTTAGGAAGCGGCCAAGCTCAACCTGCTGCTGGACACCCTCCTGAAGATAGGTAGGGGTTTTGGGGAAGTGAGGGGACCGTAGGGAGCCTGGGCCATCCTCTCCCCCCAGGTTCTCTGGTCTCCTCACCTGGGTGAGCTGGCCTAGCCCATAGGGCCATATGGTCTTGTCCTTGTGGGGATCTGTGGGGTAGGAGTCCAGTGGGGCACGGTCACCATGGCGATAGACCTGTGGAAGCGGGGGGATCCGGGATCAAGGCCAGCTCGGTGGAGACCCGGAGCCGGGGCAGGAACAGGGGGTATGCCTCACCAGGGTCACAAAAAGCAAGGATCCCCTACGGGGCTCAGGCCAGTTTCCCCATGACACTGGGGGCAGCAGAAACAACAGAAGCATAAGGGAGCTCAGGTGCTGCTGACCCCCCATCCTGCCTGGCCCTTCTTTGCTCCCGGAGCTCACAGATGGAGCTGAACCACTCAGCCCCAGCCCTGTCTCCCACCCACCGCTCACTGCCTGCCCCACCCAGTCATTACCTCCCCACCACCCCCCAACCCCTAATCATTATCCACAGGGTCAAGTCCAGACGGCTCCCTTCGGCACAGGAGGCTACCCCCAGCCTTTCACTGTAGCCCGTGTGAAACCATGTGACAGCCGGATGGAGAGACAGATGGATGGGCAGACAGACTGATGGATAGACAGATGGACAGAGACATTCAGACGGGCAGCTAGACAGAAGGGTTTGCAGACAGACAGACGAACGGGAAGATAGACAGAAGGACATACAGACATCTAGATGAAGATGGAGAGCCAGACAGGTGAACAGGTGGATGGGTAGACAGATAAATGGGCAGACAGACAGAAGGACATACGGACATCAAGATGAACAGACAGATGGAGAGCCAGATAGATGGACAGACAGACAGATAAATGGGCAGATAGAGAGAAGGGCAGACAGACATCAAGATGAACAGACAAACAGATGGAGAGCCAGATGGGCGGACAAGTGGATGGGCAGACAGACAGATAAATGGGCAGATAGACTGAAGGACATACGGACATCAAGATGAACAGACAGATGGAGAGCCAGATAGATGGACAGACAGATGAATGGGCAGATAGACAGAAGGGCAGACAGACATCAAGATGAACAGACAGATGGAGAGCCAGATGGGTGGACAGGTGGATGGGCGGACAGACAGATAAATGGGCAGATAGACAGAAGGACATATGGACATCAAGATGAACAGACAGATGGAGAGTCAGATAGATGGACAGACAAGACAAATAAATGGGCAGATAGAGAGAAGGGCAGACAGATATCAAGATGAACGCACAGACAGATGGACAGCCAGATGGGTGGACAGGTGGATGGGCAGACAGACAGATAAATGGGCAGATAGACAGAACATACGGACATCAAGATGAACAGACAG
>CM053622.1:819107843-819130003 GCA_028646595.1 Phalanger gymnotis
AGAATCGGGCGGCCCCCGCGGGGGTCTGGTCCGGTCGGCACCAGGCTCCGCGTTCTCCCCTCAGGATGGAGCACAAACGCCGCCCCGCCCCCAGCGTGGGGCCGCCCGGAGCCAAGCGCCCCCGTGGGGGCGGCGGGTCCTGGGCCGAGGACGATGACGGGCCCCAGTCCCAGTTCGAGGAGGAGCTGGCCCTGATGGAGGAGATGGAGGCCGAGCGGAGGCTGCAGGAGCAGGAGGAGGAGGAGCTGCAGCCGCCCCCCGAAGGGACCGAGGGTGAGGCCGGGGCAGGGGCCGCTTCCCGGCCGTCTCTGGTGTCCGGAGCCTCGCGCGCAGTAGGGACTTAGTCGGTGCCTGCTCGACTCGCACCCCCGACCGCCAGGAGCCCCGGCCGGCCCCTGGCCAAGTCACGTGTCTCAGAGGGAGGGCCTCTGGGCCTGACCCCCCAGAGGGAGAGGACCCAGCCAAGGTCACTCCTTGTTGGAGGGGTACGGGCGCGTCCGTCCGAAGCCGGAAAGAAGGAGGAGCAGAGGGGCGGGAGTCCAGGCCGGCCGGCAGCAAGTCCGGGCACAGGCCGTGGCTCTGTGGTGGATGCGCCAGGACCGGTCGTGGCCCGCCTCCTCCTCTAGAGGGGTCCCCGGAGTCGGGTCCTCGGCCTCCGGGAAGGGGCCGGCAGAGCAGGCGGGGGTGGGGGGAGACTCCGGCCGAGGGGGCCAGCGGGCAAACCTGCTTCTGGAGGCTCGGCTGTGGAAGGAGAAGGAACCAGGGCTGGGAAGGGGGCTGGGCTGGGCCACAGAGCCCCGGGCTTGGAGGCGGGAAGGCCGGACTCAGATCCCACTGCAGACGGTGACGACGAGGCCTGCACGTCCGTAACAATTTGCCAACGTGGTCTAGTCTGACCCTCGCGGTAGCCGCGTTTTACAGTTGAGGAAACTGAGGCAGACGGGTCGTGTGACAGGCGGCTTTCCGGGGTCACCACTGGGAAGCATCTGAGGTGACTTGAAACCGAGCCCTGTCTATTTCAGGCCCTGGTCTCTGAGCACTGTGGCACGCCCTGTGGGTGATTAGGAACATCTCGGGGCAGAAGAGGCTCCGGGGGTTTCAGTGGACTAGGCTCACTGTGAATCAGTACCCAAAAGGTTGAACGGAATCTTATAGACAGAGCACACGCGGGAGGCCGAGAGCTGTGCGACGGCACGTCCTCTGGGCAGAGCGGTGATGGGCCAGAATCAGGGCGGCACGAGGAGGGAGACCAGGCCGTGCTGGTGCGCTTATTAAGCACCTGAGTGCCAGGCCCTGTGCCAAGCTCTGGGGATACAGTGAGACACAAGAGGCAGGTTTTGCCACGGGCAGCAAATAAACACGCCAATAAATGCATTCAGAAGCACACACGCGCACACGCACGCGTTTGTCCTCTACAAAAGATGTGTCAGGGACCAGTAACAAGGTCTTGGAATCTAAGGTGGAGACTAGTTCGGATTTAAGGCAGCCGGGGAGACCAGCAGTTGGGCGAAGGAGGGAGAGCGAGCCGGGCCCAGGCGCAGCCAGAGAGAACGGCTGAGGCCGAGGGGTGGACGGCCACGGGGCCGGGGTAAGGGGTGGCCAGGGGGCCGGGGACCTGGTGGGGAGGAGGGGACAGCCAGGGTTTTGTGCTCCGTCTTGGAGGTGATTGGGAGCCTCAGGACCTTGTTGGCCAGGAGGTGAGTGGCGGAGCCTGGGCAGCTCCCCCTCTGGCCCGGCCCGAGGCGGTGAGAGCCTCCCCAGGCTGGGGCTGGGTCAGCCTCGTTGGAGAGATGCCGCACAAGTAAAATCCCACATCTTGGTGCCATATTGGACCTGGGCGCGAAAGGACGAGGGGCCGGGATGATGCTCAGGCCTGGGGTGCTGGGATCTCCCCCCAAACCGCCCGTAGGCTCTGGTCGAGGACCCTGCTCTGTGCCAGTGGCCTTGGTGTCCTCAGCTCTGTGCCCCCACCCCACCTGCTCTCTGTCCCCGCATCTTGTCTCTACTCCCAGTTGCTCGTGTCTATCTTCCTTGGGCCCCAGCCCAATGCACAGCCCGTGTCACCTCGCTGGGCAGAGGCGGTTACCTGGGGAGGGCCCAGGCCTTTCCTGCATTCCCAGTGGCCCCCATCCCGCCCTCCCAACCTGGCTGCAGCCCACCCTCCCTGCCTCCGCCCCCTCCCCCACTCAAATCCCCTTGTAGACCTTGTGTATTGGAGGCAGTGCGGGCCAGTGGCCAGGAGATAGATGGCTACCAGAGCCTAGCATCTCTCGAGGGCTAGAGGGTGGCGATTTGGTTTGGTGGAGGGGTCTTTCCACTGGGAGTCCCGACATCTTCGCTAGATGGTGCCACGGTGGGTGGAGCACCCGGCCTGGAGTCAGGAAGACCTGAGTTCAAATCCAGCCTCAGACGCTTACTGGTTGGGTGACCCTGGGCAAGTCACTTCACTCTGTTTGCCTCAGTTTCCTCATCTTTGACGTGAGCGAGGTGAGGAAGTGGCAAACCACTCCAGCATCTCTGCCAAGGAAACCCCCAAATGGGGTCATGCAGAGTCAGACGTGAGTGAATGGCAATGGCCAGTATCTACACCTGTTGTTTCCCATCTGTAGACTGGAAGCTCCTTGAGGATAGGGACGCTTTCTTTTTTGCCTTTGTGCTGTACCCTGAGCATCGAGCTGGAGGCTCTGCACACATCAGGGATTTAATCAACATTTATTGCCTTGAGTGGAATTTGGTAAGGGAGGTGAATGGCCTGCCTGGAGAGGTAGTGAGTTCCCTGTCATGGGAGGTGTTTGAGCAGAGGGTGGTACAGTCTCAGAGCCTCCTGTCTGACCCTTTCAGGCTCTTCGTTCTCTGTGGCTTTTGCCTTGCCTCTCTCTCTCTCCCTTGAGATAACCATTTGCGAGGTCACACCTGCTGCCAAGTGTGGTTGGGAGCCACAGCGGGTGTTGTCTCCGTCTTCCAGGGCAGCTCCCTCCGTCCTCCCGGGATGCTCGCTGGCTCCGGCCTGCCCCGCCAGCCCTGGACCCGAAGACACAGGCCCTCGTGTTTCAGCAGCTTGAGATCGACCATTATGTGGGTGAGTTTGGGGGGCGGGTGGTCAGTGGGGCGGCTTCTGGGTCCCCACCCTCTCTTCCTGAGCCTGCTGTGCCTCCACAGGCTCCCCGTTGTCGCCGCCGCTCCCGGGGGCCCCCTCTCCAGCCCTGGGCTCAGCCCCCGAGTCGGTCCCCATCCTCCGGGCCTTTGGGGTCACGGACACTGGGATCTCCGTCTGCTGCCACATCCACGGCTTTGCCCCCTATTTCTACGTCCCCGCGCCCGCCGGTGAGTGACCTTCGGCCCCCTGGTCCCCACTGACCCGTGAGTGTGGAACCTGAGCTGACTGGCGCGACCCATGACTCTCCCTAGGTTTTGGCCCCGAGCATCTGGGTGACCTGCAGCGAGAGTTGAACTGTGCTGTGAGCCGAGAACAGCGCGGGGGCAAGGAGCTGAAGGGGCCCGCTGTGCTGGGGGTGGAACTCTGCACCCGGGAGAGTGAGTCTTTGCCCACCAGATTGGGGGGGGGGCGCCCAGGGCGATGCTGGAGAATGCTCTCACCGTCCTCGTGCCCCCCCACAGGCATGTACGGCTACGTGGGTCGGGGCCCTTCGCCCTTTGTGCGGGTCACCCTGGCCCTGCCTCGCCTCGTGGCCCCCGCCCGGCGCCTGCTGGAGAATGGCATCCGCCTGCCCAGCCTTGGCTCCCCCAGCTTCCCGCCCTATGAAGCTAATGTGGATTTTGAGATCCGGTGAGCGGCAGCCATCCCCGGCCGGCCTCAGCTTTGTCGCTCCCGGTGTGGCCTTCCCCTCCGCCCCTCTCACCCTCCCCTTCCTCCTCTCCCCTCTCTTCCCGTCCTCTGCACGCCCTCAGAAGGGTCCCGTGGCTCTCCCAGGTGAGCTTGCGGTCATCGTCCGCAGGGGGCCGGCGGCCAGCCGCGCCGTGTCTTCCGTCCCGTCGAGGCCCACGTCACCCAGTATGTAGCAGACGCCTGGGACCCAGGCAGAGAAAAGGACGCGCCCCGGGCAGCTAGGAGATGGGACCTGGCCGGCCCAGGCCAGCCTTGGGGATTCACCCTTGCTGGGGGTAGGGGAGAAAAGGCACCCCCGCCTCGGATGACCAGTTGGATCTGACCTCCGGCCCTCCACTCTGTGCCCCCCAGGTTCATGGTGGACACGGACATAGTCGGATGCAATTGGATCGAGCTCCCGGCAGAAAAGTACCAGCTGAGGACGGAGGGGAAGGTGAGGGTGTCGGGCCGAGGGTGAAGGCCGGGGTGGGTTTGGGGAGCAGGGCTCCCCCTGAGCGCCTCGCTCCCCCCCAGGCCACCCTGTGTCAGGTGGAGGTGGACGTGCTGTGGTCAGACGTGGTCAGTCACCCCCCGGAGGGGCCGTGGCAGCAGATCGCACCCCTTAGGGTGCTGAGCTTCGACATCGAGTGTGCCGGCAGGAAAGGTCCGGGCCCTTCCCTGTCCCAGGGTTGGGAGTGGGCTCCGGGGATCGGCCGTGGCGGGGCAGGCCCTCCGTTTGAATCCTGCTTTCCTCATCCGCGAAGTGGCCGCGGCGCTGCCCGTGTACCCAGGTGCTCCAGAGTCTGCCGCCCTTAGGTCTCCGCAGCCTCGCAGGCCGGTGCTGTTACCCATTGCCCAGATGAGGAAGGCAGGCTGCGGAGCCCCAGCTCACCCAGCTGGGGGACCCCGGGGTGGACTGGGACCTTCACGGTGCTGCCCCTGACGCCCCACAGGCATCTTCCCGGAGCCGGAGCGCGACCCGGTGATCCAGATCTGTTCGGTGGGCCTGCGCTGGGGGGAGCCCGAGCCCTTCTTGCGCCTCGCCCTGACCCTGCGCCCCTGCGCCCCCATTCTGGGCGCTCAGGTCCTCAGCTTCGAGCGCGAAGAAGATCTGCTTCAGGTGAGCCGCGGACCGCTGACCCCCGGCCGCGCAGGCCCCGGGCGGGGCGGGGTGTTCACGGGCCGGGGACCTTGGGTTCGGGTCCCTCGCCCCCGGGTGACCCCTGTGCCCGGACCCCGGCAGGCCTGGGCCTCCTTTGTGCGCACCATGGACCCGGATGTCATCACCGGCTACAACATCCAGAACTTCGACCTGCCGTATCTCATCTCCAGGGCGCAGACGCTCAAGGTGATCGGGGCGGACTCCCCCCCCCCCCTCCCCCGGGCCTGCCCTTCTCTGGCCCCCCGCCCTGACCCGCTCCTCCCCCCAGGTCCCGTCCTTCCCGTTCTTGGGCCGGATCTCCGGCCTCCGCTCCCAGATCCGGGACTCGTCCTTCCAGTCCAAGCAGACGGGCCGGCGGGACAGCAAGGTGGTCAGCATGGCGGGCCGGGTGCCGATGGACATGCTGCAGGTAGGGAGGGGCTGGAGGGGATGCCCCGCCCCCTCGGACCAAAGAACCCCGCCCCCTGGGCAGCACAGGGAAACTCCCCCCTCGCTCCTGGCAGGTCTTACTTCGAGAGTACAAGCTGCGCTCCTATACCCTCAATGCCGTCAGCTTCCACTTCTTGGGGGAGCAGAAAGAGGACGTGCAACACAGCATCATCACGGACTTGCAGGCGAGTCTGGCTCCGCTCCCCCACCCCTCCGATCCGGCCTCCCATCCTCTTCCCCCTTGGAACCATTCAGCCCCTCCCTCTGGCCGTCCCTTCCCCTACCTTTGTCCCTCCCGCTGGCCCCCCGGTGACCTCTCCGTCCTGGCCCCAGAACGGGAACGACCAGTCCCGCCGGCGCCTGGCCGTGTACTGCCTGAAGGACGCCTTTCTGCCCCTTCGGCTTCTCGAGCGCCTCATGGTCCTGGTCAACGCCGTGGAGATGGCCAGAGTCACAGGCGTCCCTCTGGGCTACTTGCTCACCCGGGGCCAGCAGGTCAAGGTCGTATCGCAGCTACTGCGGCAGGTCAGCCTGGGCCCGTTAGAAACGCTTGGCTCTTCCTTCTGAGTCCACGCTCTGTCTGGGACCACCCGCACCAGGGGGCTGCTTCCTTCCTCCGTGCCTTACAGCCCCTGCTTTCTGCCGTTCCCTACCCTCCAGGCCCCAAGTTCTAGCCTCTGTGCTCCGTCCCTTATTCCAGGGTTACAGCCTTTGGGTTTTATTCCTGATTCCAGGATTCCAGCCTCCGTGTTCTGTCCCCATCCCTGGGTTCTACCCTCTGTGCATATTTCTTCCCCCTCCCCCGGGTTCTAGCCTCCATCCGTGTTTTGTCCCCCTCCCTTTAGGTTCTAGCCTGCATCCATGTTTCTTCCCCCTCCGTCCGTGTTTTGTCTCCTTCCCTCAGGTTTTAGCCTCCACCCGTATTCATCTCTCATGCCCAGATTCCAGGATCCATCCCTGTTTCCTTCTCTGTTCCAAGGTTCCAGCTTCCACCTGGGTTTTGGTCTCCATGTTTCTCCCCTCATTCCAGGATGTGGAGGATTCTAGCCTGTCCTCCATCCCATTATGGAACCCAAGGATTCCATTTCGCTTCTCCAGCCCATCCCCATCCCCGGCCCCCCCGCTCCTCTGCTCTCGTCCCTGTTACGATAATAGCATCCTGTCTTTGTGTTCGTGTCTGCCAGCAGAAGGTGGCTCATGAACTGAGGATGGCCATGGCAGGGTGTGGGCACTTTGGGTTCTCATTCGGTTTCGGGCCCCATGCCAACCTTGGCAGGTCCCTCCTCTGGCTTGCCGCGGGGTGGCGTAGATGGGCTTCCTGTCATCCCGGGGCTCTCTTCCTCTGTGAGTTTTTCCTCAGCTTCTCTTTCTCTTCCCCATATCCTCATTCCTCCCAGTCCCCACCTCCTTCCATTCCCTAACTCTTCACCTCCCACCCCATGCTCCCCATCCCTCCTCCCCAGGCAGTTCGTGAGGGGCTGGTGATGCCGGTGGTGAAGACTGAGGGGGGTGAGGATTTCACAGGAGCCACGGTGATTGAACCCCTGAAAGGGTGAGCAGAGGTGGCGGGGGAGGTCAGGCTGGGGCTGCCTCCCTGGGATGAGGACAGGGCTGGGGCTGCTCTGTGCTTTACTGACCTCCCACCCCCTGTGCATCCCCCATGCAGATACTATGATGTCCCCATCGCCACCCTGGACTTCTCCTCCCTGTACCCATCCATCATGATGGCCCACAACCTGTGCTACACGACGCTGCTGAGGCCGGGGGCTGCCCAGAAGCTGGGGTAGGGCAGCTGCCCATGGTTTTCACTAGCTCAGGGTCAAATGGGTCCAGGGAGTCCTGAACCAGGGCCTCCTGATATCTGACACCCTCCTCCCTACAGCCTGACCTCTGATGAGTTCATAAAGACCCCAACGGGGAATGAGTTTGTGAAGGCCTCTGTGAGGAAAGGGCTTCTGCCCCAAATCTTGGAGAACCTGCTCACTGCCCGGAAGAGGTGGGTACCAGGACCTCCGCCCTCCCCGCTCCCCACCCCCCACGACCCAGACCTGCTCTGACCGTCAGTCCCTCCCAGGGCCAAGGCAGAGCTGGCCAGAGAGACAGATCCCCTGCGGCGGCAAGTCCTGGATGGCCGTCAGTTGGCACTAAAGATCAGCGCCAACTCTGTCTATGGCTTCACTGGGGCGCAGGTCGGGAAGCTGCCCTGTGTGGAGATCTCTCAGGTGAGCTGGGCCAAGAGGAAGCTGAATCGCGAGCCTTCGCCTCCCAAGGGATTCTGGGACCGGAGGGGACGAGGTCTGCTCTAAGGGACGGCCCTGACTAGGAGTCGCAGGCCGCCGGCCTGGCCGCTTTGGCACGAGCATTTCTTTTTCTGGGAAGATCCCTCGCCCGTTGAGGCACGGCTGAGCCGTGGGACCGCAGCACAGCGCGGCAGAAAGATTATCTTGTCCAACTGCTTCAGTTTACAGCTGAGGCCCAAAGAGGTTAAGACCCAAGGTCACCCGGGGAGCGAGTGCCCAGGCCAGGGTTCAAACCTAGGCCTTCGACTCCAGCTCGAGAATTCTCGATGGGGCCGCACTCTGTTCCTGCCTCCCGGCCCAGCCCCAGCGGGGCTCGCTCTCCCCTGGCCTGGTGCTGGTTGAATAGTTCAGCTCTCTGGGCCCACGTAGAGAAACGAGGGAGCCCATGATCTCTCTCTCCCCTCACTCCACCATGACAGCATGTTAGTCTAGGCCCAGCCCCGCTGGGATGTAAACAGGCATCTTCGGATCCCCATTATCCGTCTAGAGAGGGCTGGGGGTGCACACGTTAAGTGCTCTCCAAGGTGGGAGCTGCATATTCTGAGTGTCATCTGTCCAGCGGGCGTCAGCGGGTAACGGCCGACGGTCCTCGCAGCTCTGACTTTCTCGTGTTCTGGGGGTTAGTGAACGTCTGCCGTGTGGGCCGGGAGGTTGCTAATCGTAGACGGCTGAGGAGAGGCGATGGGTGGAGAGCAAAGACAGAAGAGACAGACGGAAGGGAAGGGAGAAGGGAAGAGCCTGGCAGAGGTAGGGCCCAGCAGAAGAGAAGCGGGCGATGGCAGCACCCGCACAGTCCTGTAGCAGAGACGGGCGCCTTGTCTGCACGGAAGCTTGAGACCGCTCTGGTTGCCCTCCTTTCGTGCTTTATTTAGGTTTTCGGGGGCAGGGAGGTTTGGGGAGAGCTCAACGAGCCCCTGCCTTTTCCCACCATTTTGGCTCCATCCCTCCGCCTTCCTTTACCTGGGGATAGAAACCTGGGAGCGTCTTGTGGCCAACAGAAGGCCTCCGTGTCTTCCTGTCCTTTCCCGCCTGCAGAGCGTCACTGGCTTTGGGCGACAGATGATCGAGAAGACCAAGCAGCTGGTGGAGTCCAAGTACACCATGGATAATGGGTACAGTGCCGATGCCAAGGTGAGAGGTGGGCTGGGGGCTGGCTGGGGGCCCGCCCTGAGCCGGGCTCCACCTCCACGCTGGCTGGGCTTCCTGGCAGGTGGTGTATGGAGACACAGACTCTGTGATGTGCCGTTTCGGGGTCCCCTCGGTGGCGGAGGCGATGGCGCTGGGCCGAGAGGCTGCAGACTGGGTGTCCAGCCACTTCGTCTCGCCCATACGACTGGAGTTCGAGAAGGTGACCCGCGGAGGGGGAGGGGATCGAGTGAGGAACCTGCCTGGTCTCCAGGGGTCTCATCCCTTTCATTCCCAACCAATAGGTCTACTTCCCGTACCTGCTTATCAGCAAGAAGCGATACGCCGGCCTCCTCTTCTCGTCGCGGTCAGACTCGCACGACAAGATGGATTGTAAGGGGCTGGAAGCCGTCCGCCGGGACAACTGCCCTCTGGTGGCCAACCTGGTCACGTCTTCGCTGCGGCGCCTTCTCATTGACCGGTCAGTGGTCAGTGCAGACCAAGGGTTTGGGCTTCCAGCACCCAGGCGTCTTTGCCCTGGATGCTGTCCAGCTTGGGCAGGGGAAGGAGCCGGGCCTTGGAGTCGGCTCGGCTCTCGCCCCAGACGGTTTACTAAGCACAGACCGGGCTCTGCTGGCCTGGGAAATAAGAACAAAGGGATCGTGAGCCTCGCCAAGATGAGGGGTGAGGGCGGTAAAGGCGAGCTTGACCCCCCCCTTCCCCCTCTCCAAGGCAGGCAACCCCCGAGCCGAGCCCTGCAGGAGGGGCCTGTGGGAAGGTCCAGGGAGGGGAGAGGGAGGGGGCGGACTGGGAAGGGAGGGTGGCCCCAGAGCAGAGGACCTTTGAATGCTGAGCTCAGGGTCATACAGCCACAAGTCCTTCTGGGCCTCAGGGAGGGTATTTTGGCCATGGCGGGGGGCCGTGGCAGCGGTCTCAGGAAGGGGGATGGGTCCTGAGCTGGGGGCGGGGTGGAGGTGGGGGAATGAGAGGAGTCCTGGAGGTAGAAAAAATAGGATTCAGTGGCTGGTACAGATGCACGGTGAGGGGCAGGAGCTCTCTTCAGCCGAAGTCTGGAGGAGGGGCATGGAGGACTGACAGGGCAGAGTTTGAGAAGCTGATGGACGGTCCAGGTGGAGACAGCACAGGCCAGCCATCACCTTCATAGGCCTCAGATTCCTCATCTGTAAAATGGGCTAGTGAACGCGATCCTATGTCCACCTTGTGACTAGGAGAAAGACTAGGCCTGGGTGTGTAGAACTGGCAGTCTCTTCTGGAGGTGACGAGGTCAGCCTTCAGGACAGAGTCTTGAAGGACACCCACAGTTGGGTATGATGCAGAAAGGAGCCTGGGAGGGAGTGCGATGGGCAAGAAGCTGGGGCCCAGGAGACGGACCCGCCCAGGGTCACCCCGGTAGCGAGTGAATACTTGTCAGGAATGGGATCTTAGAATTCAGGCCCTATGGGAGCCAGGTAGGGTGCTGCTCACCGCGCTGCCCCAGGCCCCAGCCATCCAGCCTGTCACCAACTGCTGAGGCCTCTCCTCTCTCCGACTCCCCCAGGGACCCCTCTGGCGCTGTGGCCCACGCCCAGGACGTCATCTCAGACCTCCTCTGCAACCGCATCGACATCTCCCAGCTGGTCATCACCAAGGAGCTCACGAGGGCCGCCGCTGACTACGCAGGGAAACAGGCCCATGTCGAGCTGGCTGAAAGGTCAGTCTGTGGCCGGGACCGGATCCCGGATCAGGGAGGTGGGAGTGGACAGCGGGGGATCTGAGACTGAGACGTGGAGGGCAGATGGGCCCAGAGAACCTGGCTCAGGGTCGGGGTGACCCAGAAATAGCGCCCTTCGCCTGCCCAGCTGGGCTCCCCTCCCACTTCCTGTGGGGATCAACCGCTCCCCAGCCCTGCCTGTTCCTGTTGTCCCGGGGTGGGGGAGGGAGGCTGCAGCCCAGACTGGTGCTGCCCGGGGCCTGTGGGTGACCCTTGCTGTCTCTCCTCAGGATGAGGAAACGGGACCCTGGCAGCGCCCCCAGCCTGGGGGACCGAGTGCCCTATGTCATAATCAGCGCCGCCAAGGGCGTTGCAGCCTATATGAAGTCAGAGGTCTGTCCTCTTTCCCTGTCCCCCCACCCTGCTTCCCCGAGAGACCCACCACCACCTGTGGCCCTGGCCTGGCCACCCTCCCCATTCTCACTTCCCCTTTCCAGGCCGGGGAGGCCGGGCACAAGAGTGGGGGCCACGGGTGCTTTCCCTGGGCCAGCTCCTCCCCCAGGTCCCCAGGTGGCTGCTTGGGGAGCCTTGTGTGTCTGCCCCAGGCCAGCCACCCGTCAGGCTGTGTCTTCTGCACCATGACCCAGTGACCTCTGACCTGCTGTCCCCCCAATTCCTGACATGTTGGCTAACTCATGGCCTCAGGTCATGGGGTGGGGGGATGGAGCTTGTAAAGGTTTACAGAGTCAGGATTTGAACCCAGGTCTCCTGACTGCAGAGCCAAGGCCCTTTCCACTGTAGTCCTGGGCGTCCCAGCCCAGTCCTCCTCTCCTCTTGCTCCCAGGACCCTCTATTCGTGCTGGAGCACAGCCTGCCCATTGACACACAGTACTACCTGGAGCAGCAGCTGGCGAAGCCCCTGCTGAGGATCTTTGAACCCATCCTGGGCGAGGGCCGAGCTGAGGCTGTGCTGCTGCGTAAGGGCCGGGCAGGGCGAAGGGCTGGGGGGGCGAGGACCTGCCTGGGCTGGGGGTCTGGGGAGGGAGCCTGGGCCAGGCCAAGGCCGTGCTGATGTGTAAGGGCCTGTCTGGGTGGTGGGCAGAACTGGGGATGAGGGCCGGGCCGAGGCTACGCTGCCAAATGGTAGGAGAAGGAGGGGTTGAAGCAGGGAAGGCCTGGCCCCGGGCCTGCTGCGGCCTCAGGCCTTAGATCTAGGGGTGTCCCACTCTGTGTCCTCTGCCTGCCCTCTACCAGGTGGTGAGCACACTCGATGTAAGACAGTGCTGACGGCCAAGGTTGGGGGGCTCCTCGCCTTTGCCACGCGCAGGAGCAGCTGTATTGGTTGCCGGGCTGTCCTCAGCCATCATGGTGAGGACTCCGGGCCCCATGGCCTCTGGGCTTCCCGCTCCCCAGCAGGGAACAGACTCGCCTTCTTGTGTGTCCAGGCTGGGCGGGGTACAGGGGCTGAGGACAGGGAGTGGGGGGAGAGCCAGCCCCCACCCGGGATTTCCCCAGGGGAGTTTTTCCCACACACACATACTCCCTTGTTCTCTACCCTCTGGGGACTTTCAGAGGCTGGCCTGGATTGGGTGGTGTCCACCTCTGGGTCAATCTCTGACACCCCCACCTCCTTTTCTCTCCCTCCGGTGACCCTGATTGGGCCCTGCCTCTCTAGGAGCTGTGTGCAAATTCTGCCTTCCCCGGGAGTCTGAGCTGTACCAGAAAGAGGTGAGGGGGCAGCTGGGACCACCGAGTGGGGGTGGGGGGGTGGGCCTGGGTCCCCAGACCTCTGTGGGCCCAGCAGCTTTCCTCTATCCTCAGGTGGCGCACCTGGGCGCCCTTGAAGAGCGCTTCTCCCGTCTTTGGACACAGTGCCAGCGCTGCCAGGGCAGTCTGCATGAGGATGTGCTCTGTACCAGGTATAGGGGCCACCACACCCCAGAGCCTCTGTCTCCCTGCTCCAGACCCCCTGGGGAGCCAGCCTAGAGCGAGGAACATGGGTGCGGAACTTGGCTCTTCCACCATGTCCAGAAGAGGCCTTGGGCAAGTCCTGGCCTCCCCCTATGTCTCAGTTTCCTGAATCACACGGTCCTGTGGAATTTCTTTTGACAGGCCTCCCTGCCCCCTCAAAGGTCTCACTCTCCATCCTCCTCCCCACCATCTCCTATCCCCCTCCCTCATCCTGGCTAGGTGGGGCTGGGCTTTCCCTAGGGAAAGGCCGGGTGAGCCAGGTTCCCACGCCAGAGCCAGGACAGAGACAGGTGATATACGCCAGGCCACCTCCTCCCTCCCCACCCTGGCCTTATCGCCACTGCCAGGCCCCGCCAAGCAAACAAGCTGGCTCCCAGGTGGAGACGGCGGTCAGGGCAGGGCCAGGGCTAGCGAGAGGCCAAAGTCCTGGGAACAGGTGAGGAGGAATCCTGGGGACCGTTACCCACCCCAGCCTGCAGCGTCCAGCTTCTCGGCCCATGGCTGGCCACTCCAGAGCGAGATACAGACACCCCAGCGTTCACGGCTTGGTGGCCTGCTGGGTGACAGGGCTGGTGCTGCAAGGCTCAACGTGAGCCCCCAGAGGGCACGGGAAAATGAGGGTCTCATTGGCTTGGCCCTTCCCAACAGCCCCCAGAAAGGGCTAGAGAGCTAGGCTGGGCGGGGGGGTGCGGTTGAATTCTGGACCCTCAGTGTGGTGGATGAGGCTCCTGAGGGCCCCATGAGGAGAGAGTGTCAGCTGCCAAGAACACTTCAGTCCCTGTGGGGATAGTGGCTGGGGGATGACACCTGGGTCCCCAAGAGAACCCGGGGGGGCAGCGGGGGTGGAGAGGCCAGATGCCGAGTCCCTGAGGAGGTCGGGGCAGAGAGGCTGAGGACGAGGGAGGCAGGGCCTTGGGGCTGATAGCGCCTCCCTCCTTCCCTCCCTCTCTGCAGCCGAGACTGTCCCATCTTCTACATGCGCAAGAAGGTGCAAAAGGACCTAGATGACCAGGAACAGCTGCTGGCTCGATTTGGGCCCCCGGGCCCCACTACCTGGTGACTGTGGATGTGGGTTTGGACACTGGCATCAATAAAGCTTTGGGGCTTCGGGTTCCCCTCGTCTGGTTCTTTGGGAGGGCACAAGGAAGAATCCTACTGTCAAGGAATGGGGCTCCGGGCCCCCCAAGACTCAAAATGATCCAAGGGAGGCAGGTGTAAGTGGGATGGCAGGGGTTTTGCACCAGTGGGAGCTGTCCACATGTGACGGTAGTGAGCTCCCTGTCAATAGAGGGCTTCAAGCAGAGGCTGATAACCACTTGTGAGGTGTGTTCTACATAACTGGGATGGGGGGCTGGGGCTGCTGTCTCCTAGTGGATAGAAGCAAAGATCTTAGCTGGCAGAGGGAGCCCCAGCCCACCCTCCCCCTCTGCTAGGGACATAGTGGGAGTGTTGGCAGAAATCACCAGCTGTAGGGGCTCTCCAGGGCGGCCTCTGGAAATGCTGTGAACCCCAAACTTTGTAGAAGGGGACCTGGAATCCAGCCCCACTTGCCTCCGTTGTCATTGTGATCTGGGCTAAGACCCGACTCCTAGAACCTCAGCTTCTGTTAAATGGGGGTCTTTTGGGAGGCCAGATTTAGGGCCCATCCCTCCCATGCTGGGAGTGTCGGAATCCCTGGAGGGGCCGGGGTGAGGCCCTCCTCCCCTCCCTTCCCGCATCCTGTCTGTGAGCAGTCTCTTGAGCTGAGGCTGGAAGCGGCTCTGGACGTCGCTCAGTCCTCCTGTTCCTCACGCAGCGCGTTGACTCCACTGGGCCCAGTTGTTTTCTCATCCAACAAGATGATGATGTTTCTATGGTGCCTCGGGGTTCGCAAAGTCCTTGTATCCCATTTAGTCTTCCCAACAACCCCAGGAGGTAGGGCTCGGTACTCCCGTTTTACCTGCTGGGAAACCGAGGCAGACAAATTCTGTGACTCGAGCAGTGTCTGATGCCGGATTTGAAGGCCCGATCTTCCGGAGCGATGATTCCCTGCGCTTCCTAGCTGTGGCAGGCTGGGGTGTCAGGATCCCTCCCCTGGAGAAGGGGCAAATCTTGGGCAGGGAGTCGCAGCCTACAGAGGCTGGCGGCAGGCCCCGTTCGTCATGTTGGGGTAGTGATGCCAATCCTCCCCTCCACTGGCCAGAGTGAGGGAAGAGCTCTGTGGGTTGGAAGAGACCCAATTTCCGATCTGTGAATGGGGGTGATGCTCCCCTTCCTCTCCTTGGTTTTGGGTGAAGCCCTGGGTGAGCCTGGTACAGTGGATAAAGCGCCAGGCCTGGAGTTAGGAAGATTCACCTTAGCTCAAATCTGGCCTCAGACACTAGCCGTGTGGCCTGGGGCAAGTAGCTCGACCCTGTTTGCCTCAGTTTTCTCCTCTGTAAAATGAGCTGGAGAAATGGCAAACCACTCTGGTATCTCTGCCAAGAAAACCCTAAATAGCGTCACGAAGAGTCAGATGCGACTAGACCACGAAAAGAATCGTCATAGAAACTTCAGTGTCCCCTGGAGCCTCCTCCTTATCCCTGTGAAGTGAAGCTAGTCTCTGGGTCCGGGGTGGTGGGCGTTCATCCCATGAGCGTCAAAGAATCGAATGCGGAGCCGGGCGATCTTTCACAGGCCAGCCCGACTCCCTCGTGCCACAGATGAGGGGAGGTACCCAAGGGCGTCCATCCAGCCCCCGAGCCCCCTTTCATCTCTAAACATTTTAAAACTCCGTGTGTGATGTGGGAGACCCCTTGTCCTTCCCAAGGCCTCATCTGTGGGCCCAGGAGATCTCCAAGCATTCCTCTGCTTCGGATATTCCATTTTCTCCCCTCCCCTCCCTAATATCCCAATTTCACAAGCCACGTCATCTCTGAGGACTCCTCCCCTTGGGGTCTCCGGTGTCTGACGGGATTCTTTGAGGCTCAGATATTTCCCTTTCTTCCTGAGGAAGTCCCTGGTTGAGTTCCTGGGCCTAGGATTCAAAGACCACTTGCTCAATGCATATGTGGCACACAACCTTTCTTGGGGACACAAGCCAGCCTCAGCTTTCCCCACCCCAAAGTCCGGTCCTCAACCCTCAGGGAGAAAATTCAGATATCAAACCTAATCCATCCTCCCTCAAAGCCCCAGGTATCTGGGACATAACTGCTTCTGGAACCCAGGTACCCAGTCTACCCCCTTAGGACTCAGGCATCTGCCCTCCCCCAGGGAACCAGGTATCTGCCTCTCCCCACTTCCCGTCTCAAGAATCCAAGGGCCTGCATCCCCTGGAGATGTAGGAATCCAGGGACCTAGAAGTGCGGGTGCCCCACTCTACCCTCCCATCCCCAATCACGTGACTCATTGAGCAATCCCCCATCTGCAGGGCCCCCCCGGAGGGGATTTTCGATGAGGTCACTGGGTCCCGCCCCTACCCTCCCTGGCTATAAGGTGCTGGCAGTGCCAGAACGGAGCCCAGACCCTGTGCCATCCCCAGACCCCTGCCCCACCATGCTCACGCTGGAGGCTGCACAGTAAGTGAGGACCCCCAGGCTCCGAGTTCGCAGGCGAGGTCTCCTCCCTCCCTCTGCCTCCCTCTATTTGTCTCTGCTTCCCTTCATCCCTATCTCGTGTCTCTCTCTCCCGTCCTGACTACGGTCTCCTCCTGTCTCTCTCTGCACTCGCTCCTTCCTTCTCCCTGTCTCTGTCTCGGGTCTCTCCCCTCCTGACTCCCGCCTCCTCCTGTCTCTCTCTTCACTCCTCTCTTCTCCCAGTCCCTGCCTCTCTCCGCCATCTCTCCATGGCTCTCTCATTGTCTCTCTCCCTGCCTCTCCCCCATACCTCTCTCTCTCTCCTTTCGCCTCTGCCCTGTCACTCTCTCTGGCTTCCACTTACCCATCTCCATCCCCTTCCTGGGCTCTCTCTAGGTCTTGATTGGACCCATTACCTTCTCATGTCTGGGTCCGATTCCCTCACAAAGCCTCAGCACTTTCTCTCCCACTTTCACTAACCCCCCAGCCCCCACCCCTGCAAACACTCTCCCCACCTCAGCCTCTGCCCATGCAAATCTCCCCAGGGATATTTCCGTGCAAAGCTCCTCGTGTCCCCTTCCTGTTCTAAGCCCCGTCCCCGGCTGGGCCCTGGGGGTGGGGGAGGGCAAGGCTCACACCCCTTTATTTACAGCCTTGGGTGCCAACCTCTAACTACTGCTCAGCCTCTCCCCACATCCCCCAGTCACCTTCCTCCCCCCTCCCAAATAAACCAGGAGCCCGCGAAGTTCTGTTTGGTGGGCTAGAGTTTGGAAAGGATTGGGAGACGGGAGTCAGTGAGGGTGGGCAGAGGGCGCGAGGCTCGTGGGGAGATTGAGGGACGCAGGAGACAGAGAGTAAGGGACTTAGAATAAGGGGTGAGAGGAAAGAATACAGATTGATGGGCCAGGAGAATGGGCGCCATGGAGGGGGAGGAGCGCAGGGTGGTGCCATGGAGAGTGAGGGGCACAGGAACGTGGGGGAGGGGACATGGAGAGTAAGAGCCACAGGGACGTGGGGAAAGGGTGCAGGGGGCTCGTGGAGAGTGAGAGGCACAAGGACGTGGGGGAGGGGCGCAGGGTGGGGAGGAGCACGGGGGGGGGTCATGTAGAGTGAGGGGCATGGAGACGTGGGGGAGGAGCTCAGGGCAAGAAAAATAGTCTGGGGCGCGGGAGAGTGATAGCCCAAGGCAGGGGCCCATCACTCGGAGGAGAGGGAGGGGCGCAGGAGCGCCAGGCACCAGGAGCAAGTGGCAAAGCCACTCTCCCCATCCCGTCTTTCCCCCTCTCCCCAGGTTGGAGGATTCCCATTTCTCTTGCCAGGTAAGTTCTGCCTCCCGTTCCCCAGTGTCCGTGCACCCATCTCCAGGAGGGCTCTTTCTTCCGCGCAAACCTTCCATCCATCGATCGCGTCTGTTTTCTGTCCGCCCCGTCTCCCCGTCCGCCCCGTAGCTTCTCTCTCTCCCTGTCCGTTTTCCTCACTCTCCGGTTTACCTGTGTCCGCAACCTGTCTTGTTTCTTCAGTGAACCTCCGTCCCCCGCTTTGTCTATTTCTGTCTCTCACTGTCTCTGACTCGGTCTCTCTTTTGCCCAAGTTTGCCTCTGCCTCTCCTCTGTCCTTCTCCGGCCGGTGTGGGGTCCCCCATCGTGACCATCCCCCCGGTGCCCCTCCTCAGTACTCAGATGGAGTCTTCTATGATCTGGACAGCAGCAAACACCCCGGCTACATGGACCCCGAAGGCATGGTGGGTAAGTACATGCTTCTGCTCCCTCCGTGCCCTCCTACCTTCCCAGTGGGTCTGACTCCCCCAGCTTTCTCTCCCATTCTTGGCCCCCATCCAAGTGCCCTTGATCCCCTTCCCATGCCCCCTGGCTCGCCCTCTAGCCTTTCCATCCTCCCCCTCCCTCTGCCAGGCTCTGCACCTCTAGATTCCAACTTCCTCACTGGCCCTCCTCCCTCCATTCCCTCCTCATCAGTTCTCTCCTCACCTGCTCCCCTCCCCATATATGCAAATGCTAGAGCCAAAGATGGCCTTCCTTTCCTTTCCACAATTGCCTCTTTGCGTCAGGGGGCCAAGTCTCAGGCGCCCCCTCCTGCCTTCCCCAGACTCCTTGTGGGGCTGGACAGAGCCACCGCCCAGCCTGGCCACTGCCTATGAGCCCTTCGACCCCTCGGCGGCCTCACTCGGCCAGTTCCAGGGCCTCCAGTTCTCCTACCTGCCTGTCAGCTATGGCCCCAGTGGGCAGCTGGAGTCCGCCCCAGGCCCAGGGCTCAGCACCTACCAGGAGGAGGACTTTGCAGGCCAGGTGAGGGGAATGAGCTGGGGAGGAAGGGTGTAGGAGTCAGGTCATGTGACATGGGGGGGGGGCAAGGCCGGGCTTAGGACCCGGCAAATCATTTCTTTCTCTGAGTCTCCTAAAATGAGGATGGCGAGAAGGTTGGATCGGGTGATGTCTAAGGCCCCTTGCAGCTCTGTGATAGAGAGGGGAAGAAAAGTGAGAGGCACGGCTAGGTTCAGGGAGTCCTGCTTGGAGAGGAGGGAAGGTGAGCCAGGGGCCACCAGCTCTGACCTCCCCTTCCCTGCTCCCAGCCCCTGGCCTCTTTCACCCAGTTCCCCAGTCCTGGCTTTTCTGAGGATGAGGAGTTCCCAATGGATGGCCCAGCCCTGGAGGTGTCTGACAGCGAGTCCGATGAGGCCCTGGCAGCTGGAAGGGAAGAGAGAGGAGCCGATGCAGGTATGATGCCACCTGACCCGGGAGCCCCTGGTCTGGGGTGGGTGGGGGAGACAGCCCTGAGTCTGATGGGAGAGTCCTGTCCCTAGGAAGCGCCTGCTTCAAGTAGGTATCACAGAATCTCAAGCCACCTGCTCCCTCCTCTGGCTGACCAAGAATGTACTCTGCTACAGCATATGACCCTAAGTGGTTATCCAGCCTTGACAAAGACCTCTGAGGACCTCTTGAGGCAGCCCAGTCCACAGCTTGATAATTCTGTTAGGAAATTTTTCCTGTCACCAAGTCTTAGTTGGTCTTTGTAATTTGTCCCCATGGCTCCTGGTTCTGCCCTCTGGGGCCTGGCAGAATAAAGCTGATCCCTCTACCCTATACTGGAAGCTCGCTATTATGTCCCCCCTAAAGGCAGTCAGCCCGCCCCTTGGTCAATATGGTCTTGCTGTGCCCTCAGGGGGCCCCCATAAGTTCCCCTCTTTCCCAGCCCTGTGACCCCTCCCTGGGTCTCTTTCTTCATCTGTGAAATGAAGACGTTGCCCCTGAAGACCCCTGGGGTTCCTCGTGGGGGTGGGGTGGGGGTGAGAGGGGAGACCCCCAGGCAGATTTGGAGGCAACGCTGTGGGGACCCTTGACATTTAGTCCGGGCTGCTGATGTGCAGGAGTGCCTACAAAGAGCATTTATATTTTTTAGCAGATAATCAGAGTTTAGCATCTATTAAGTACGAATAATTCGTTACTGTGAGAGGGTGCCCAGCTTTGCCCGGAGCTGTGCTGAGGCAACCCCTGCCCCCCTCCCACCCGTGTTGCCCCAAGGTCTCTCCGCAGAATCTGTGAAAAAGCTTGAAGAAATCCTTGGTGTTGCCTGTCTCTGGCACCAGCCACTAATTACACTTTCGCCTATCAGCCCACGGACTGGCTTCTGGAGAATTGAAGAAAGGCAGGTGTCCCCAGAGCATGCGAAGGGGGGCCTCCTAGCTGACTCCCATCCTGCTCTTCCTCTCCAGGTGCCCGGAAGAAGCTCCGTCTCTACCAGTTCTTGCTGGGGCTGCTGACCCGAGGGGACATGCGGGAGTGCGTGTGGTGGGTCGAACCCGGGGCCGGAGTGTTCCAGTTCTCCTCCAAGCACAAGGAGGCCCTGGCCAGGCGCTGGGGCCAGCAGAAAGGCAACCGCAAGCGCATGACCTACCAGAAACTGGCCCGGGCCCTGCGCAACTACGCCAAGACGGGAGAAATCCGCAAGGTCAAGAGGAAACTCACGTACCAGTTTGACAGCACCCTGCTGACCCCCCGGCGGGCGTGAGGGTTCCAGGGCTACAGGGTGGGGGGAACAGAGGTCGCCCGGGGGAGAGTGTTTCAGGGCCCCCCCATCCCTGAGCTAACGGTGCCTTCGAGATGGGCCACTCCTGAGCTAACGCGGCTGAGATCCCCACTCCTGAGCCTGTGAAGGTTCCCCACGTCAGAGGGCTGAGGGAGCCCTCTCCAAACCCTCTCTGGGGCTGTCTTAAGGCCTCAGGCATCCCTGGCCTAGAACAATTGCAGTGCTGCCTTCTTGGGATTGGGCGGGGAACACTGGGGCCCGCCCAGCACCACCACCACCCCAGATCCATCGGCAGCCCTGACTCAGTGATCACAAAGCCACTTTTCCAGCCCTCTCACTGCCCGCTGGGGGTCAGGAGGACTCAGCCCTGACATGCCCTGTGACTTTCGGGGAGCTGGACCTTGACATCCTTAACTATAAAAGTGAGGGGGCTGGGAGCTAAGGGCCCAATGGTCCAGGCCCTTCCTGCCTGAGCAGATCCAAGCTGGGACCATCCTGGAGCTTGCCCCGTCCTCCCCGCCAGAGCTCGGGGCTAAGTCCCCCGGCCTGGGGAAATAAAAGTCGTCAGCACAGCCAAGGGTCTGCTTGGACCTAGATTTGGGCTAGACGGAACCACACAGCAAAGGAGTCGGGGGGAACAAGGGAGGGACTTAAAGTCCTGTGTTCTCGGCCAGGTCCTGGCTCCATCAGTGGCTGCCTGGGTAATCCTTCCGCCCTGGTCTCTCTCATACAGAAAAGGTTCTCTGAGGTAGCTGTGCCACTTGGTTGTGCCTCAGTTTACCCATGTGTAAGAAGAGGGGATGATCCCTTAGGTCTCTGTCCATGACATTTGGTCCTGGCCCTGACTCACTGTGTGACCTCGAGTGTGCTGTCCATGTCTGGCCTCAGCTTCTCAATCAAGGGAGGGTGACCAGATGACTCTAAGCTTCTGTCTGGCCTGGAGGTTATATTTTGGGATCTGAATATTGGGGGTTCTCGGGGTTCCCAGAGTGGTATAGGCTGCCTCTGAAGGTTCTGAGCACTGTCCCCTAGACGCTGGAGGGAGGACCTTTGTGAGGTTTATTGTCATGTGGGCCTCTGGGACCCCTGCCCACTGGAGCTTTCTCTGGGGTTGTTTCCCTGCAATCCTCATCGGGTTCTGGGGCCATTCTCTCTCAGTGCCTCCTATGGGGACTGGAGAGGGGACTGGTCAGGGCTGTGCCGAGGGGTCTAGAACCTTTGGGCTTAGAAGAGCGTGGCCTCACAGTCCATTGTAGGGAAGCCATGATGATTCTGGCTGGGCTTGGAACCCTGGGCCTCTGACCTCCGAGGCAGAGTTTGTTCCTCCCTACCAACATGCCTTGGAAGAGGCCCCTGGCAACCAGCCTCCCTGCCCCTTCCTACCACAGACCTCAGGTTCTGTGTCTTACCCTACAAAGTAATGAATTTTGCAAATAAAAGATGAACACACTTGAACATGGGGTATTCCTTTTGGAAATTGCCAACACTGAATCAACCCAAGCAAACGCCATGAAATTACTGAGCTTCTCCTGTGCCCCACCCCCAACGTGGGGTGGTGGGGGGAGGCTGGGCCTCTGGACGTTCCCCCCACCACACACACACATATATACTTGTTCAGCTGTGTCCAGCTCTTTGTGACCTCATTGGGGGTTTTCTTGGCAAAGATACTGGAGGGGTTTGCCCTTCCCTCCTCCAGCTCATTTTACAGATGAGGAAACTGAGGCCAACAGGGTGAAGTGACTTGCCCGGGGTCTCATAGCTAGTGAGTGTCTGACCTCAGGTCTCCGTGACTTCAGGCCCAGCGCTTTCTCTACTTCACTGCCCAGCTGCCCCAGTGCTTCTGTCTCTTCCATGGTCTCGGGGTCTCTCTCTTTCTCTTTCCAGCAGCTCCCCAGCCATCTGTCTCTGCTCTGGAAACCTCAGCTGCTGCTGGGCTCCCAACTCCCAATGTCCCTCCTCACTGTCCTCCCTGAGTCTGCTTCTCTCTATCCCTGCCTCTTTGTGCCTCTCCCTCCTGGTCTGTTCCTCCTCCTTGCTCGAGGTCTCTCCTCCTGCTTCTCCC
>CM053622.1:819130503-819175702 GCA_028646595.1 Phalanger gymnotis
CCCCCCCCCTTTCTCCCTCCCTCCATCTTCTCCTCCCCCATCCTCCATCCTGTAACGCTCTCTTTCTCTCCAGCTCTCTCAGAGTCCCCCTGGCTGTCTGGATCGGTGTGTCTCAGACTCCCTGCCACGAGCTCTTCATCCCTTTCCACCCTGTACTTGGCTGGCCTCACTATTGCTCGCTGCCCCCTCCCTGAATGGAGAGAGTCTGACCAGAGACCGATGACGTCACCAAGCATTACACTTTGGATTGGCCAAGCATACGGCCGGACCTGCTAAGGTTAAAAGGGTGTTTTGTTTTGCTTTGGTGAGGGAGGGTGCTAGAGCCTCAAACCCTCCTCCCCCCTCCACCCCAGGCTCCAGCTCGGAACGGACCTACGAATCCTGGGCTCCCCAGCCCTTCTGGGTCCTGCTATGCTCTCTCTCCCATTTCCTCTAGGGCTCCCTCCTTCCTTGGGGAGCTGGGGGCAAGTAGTGTGGAAACTTCCTCTGAGGGGTGCTTGGCTCTGGGCAGGGGACCCTGGGGGTGGAGCAGCCTAGGCCAGGTGGCCTGGCCACAGCAGCTGGGCTGGGATGACACTTCCCTGGGGTGGGGCCCCTGGCGGTGAAAGCCGAAGGAAGTTCTCCACACCCCAGTGGGAGAAAGCAGGTCTCTGCTAGGCAAAGAGGGGTCCCTGGTGTGCTGGCCACCCTGGCTCAAGCCAGCCCTCCACACTAACCTGGGGCTTGGTGCCCACTCCAAGAAACCTGACCCTCCCCACTGACCCTGGGGACTTGGCTCTGGTTTCCCCAGGGACTCTAATTTCTCTGAAGATGCTTAACTTGCGGAAATCTGGGTGGCTGGGCCCGCAGCCCTGCCCTAACCCAAAAGAATGCCAGAGGCCCAATACCCTAATCCTGTCTCCCTCAAAGACCTAGTTGTCCTGATATCCCAGCCCTATGCCCCCACACCAAGGTAACCTATTTCCACAGCTCCCAAACGGTAGGGACCCAGGTATCCCCTTCCCCAGCCCTGCCTAAGGCCTCCCACTGAGAGCCAGATGTCCTGACCTTCAAAACCCTCCCCCCCTTTCCCTCTCCTTGCCTCAGAGACCAAAGAGTCTTGTTGCCCTAGCCTCCCCAGGGATCCAGACTACTCTCCTCCCCCCTCCCCCCAGCTGTTATTTCTCACCCTTTAGAGAACGCCCGGGGAATTCGAAGTGGGGGGGGCGGTCGGAGCTGAGTCAGGTGTCTCTGGGGAGCCTCCAGACTCCTTAAAACCCCACCCTGCCATCCATCCCAGGGCCTGATTCTCAGGAAGGTTCCCGACTGGCCACAGGCTAAGATGCCGGAGCCCAAACCAGGTGGGGACCCCTCCAACCCCTCACCCCAACCTCTTCCTGAAAGGGAGGCTGGAAAGGGTATGCTTCCTCTCAGGGCCAGGAGTCCCAAGGCTGGGGGAGGGGCATGGGGCAGAGGATCCCCATGGAAGATGGGAGAGGAAGATGATCAAGGATAGAGAAAAGAAAGTGTGGGATTAGGGGATCTTGGAGGCTAATGAGCGGAAGGGCAGGGTCTGAGGGTGTGACCCCTTGGGCTAGGATAGAGGAGGTATCTTTTGGCATGGGGGGGAGGAATCCCTTACCAGAATGGGGGGAGGGAGACCCTTTGTGTAAGAAATGTAGGAAAAAGACCCTGTCCCTGGTAGCAGGAGGGAGCCCTCTTGTATGTAAGGGAAAGGGCCCCCACATCAGGAAGGAGTCCCCTTGTGTATAGGGGAAAAGGCCCCCACATCAGGGAGAGGGGACCCCTGATGTGTACGGGAAAGGACCCCCACATCGGGGAGAAGGAATCCCTTGTGTGTGAGGGGAAAGGCCCCCACATCGGGGAGAAGGAACCCCTTGTGTGTATGGGAAAGGGCCCCCACATTGGGCAGAGGGAGCCCCCTTGCGTGTGAGGGGAAAGGCCCCCACATTGGGGAGAGGGAACCCCTTGTGTGTATGAGAAAGGGCCCCCACATTGGGGAGAGGGGACCCCTTGCACTCAGTGGAGAAGGGGGTCCAAGCAGGATGCTGGCGCTGGGTGCTGGGTGGGTCCTCAGTGCTGGGTGTCGGATGCTGAGCTCAGCACATGGGTGTCTAGTTACCTGACCCTGGATCATGCTAATTATACCCCAGGCCAGCCCATCTGGAAAAGGTCAAGGCCAGCTGGCCTGGGCTGGGGAGGGTGAGGAAGGAGCAGAAGCTTTATTTGGGGGGATCCTCCTTGGTCTTGGTGGCCCTGCCCTCTGGCCCTGGAGAATGGTAAGATTCCAGGGGGAGGAAGCAAGGGAAAGCAGGTGTCTGGTGGCAGGGAGGGATGGACTAAAATGGCTGAGCTATCCAGGATTGGGTGCTGGGGGACATCTGAACCATGGGCAGGAACTGTGCTCAGCACCCCTGGGTCCTCGAGGGCCAGAAGATCGAGACTCCTGGGTTCTCTGTTTTTTTGTGACCCTTTTCGGCCTCCATTCCCTCACAGCTGCCAAGAAGCCTGCTGCCAAAGCTAAGGATGTTCCCAAAAAGCCTAGTCCTGACAAGGAGGCTGAGCCTGCCCCACCCAGTGGTAAGATGCTGGCCCACCCACCCCCCCCTTGCTCCCAGCCTCTGGCCCTGAGATGTCTGCAGACACTCAGTTCCTCCTTTGGCCTCCCCCACCATCTGGAACCCCAAAGACCTTTGCTGGAAATTGTCTCTTCTCTCTACCCTACTGATTCCTAAGCTGTCTATACTGTTGAGTATCTATTTCCCCAATCCTTACCTTCCTTTGCCCAGTCTCCCTCTGACTTTGGTGAGCTCTGGCTCCCCTTTTCGTCCCTGAGCCCCCAAACTTTGGAGGACCCCATTCGCAATTTTTCTTCCTGCTCCTGAGCCACCCAGACCTTTGGAGACCAAATTGCTCCAGACTCCATATAACCTATAGAGGCACAAAGCCTAGATCCTAAGCCTGCCTTAGATACTGGCTGTGGCTCTGAACACCTGTCCAGGTCTGTTTCCTCATCTGTAAAACCAGGGAGGAGGGGTGGGAGTGGGGTGGACTCTATGACCAGTGAGGCCTCTTCTAGCTTTCAATCTAGAATGCTCTGATTCCACAATCCATCTTGCCCCCAGATCTCTGAACTCTGGCCTACCTCCCTCCCCGTTCCCAGCACCAAATTCTGATGAGATCCAGCACACCTGGGTGAATGGAGAGGGAGGTGACTGGTGACGGAGGTGGAAAACCACCCCTGCTGTCTAAAGGCTGCTGGTTGCCTGCTTTGATCCCGGGGGTTGAGCCCCTGATGGGGCCCCCTCCTCAGCTTCTGAGTCCCACAGTGGAATTAGAGAGGCCTCAGGGTGGCCAGGTAGCCCTGGGGGTCTGTCCTAGAGAGGCTCACCAGACACCAAGCACCATCCTGCCTTCCCACCTCCTGCTCCAGGAAGCCTCTTGATCTCCCCTTCCTCTCCTCCCAGTCCCCTCCCCCTTTTTTCTCCCTCCCAGCCCTCTTCCCCCCCCAGCCCCCTTCCCCACAGTGCCTATCCCCCAGTCCTCTTCTCCCTCATAGTCCCCTTCTCCCTTTTTTCTCCCAGTCCCCTTCCCCCAGTCCCCCTCCCTTGTCTGCCTCTCCTCCCAGTCTCCCTCCTCTTCCTTTCTTTCCATTCCCCCCCCCCCAGTTCTCCAACTTTCCAGACTCTCCCAGTTTCCTCCTCCAGTCCTATTGGATGCCCTGCCCCTCCTTTCCCTTCTAGTCCCCCTCCATCCCTCCTTCATCTCTAGCTGTCTGTCATGGATTTGATGCTGAATAATAATAATAAATTCTGTCCT
Source organism: Phalanger gymnotis (assembly GCA_028646595.1). Taxonomy (NCBI): domain Eukaryota; kingdom Metazoa; phylum Chordata; class Mammalia; order Diprotodontia; family Phalangeridae; genus Phalanger; species Phalanger gymnotis. Next base: position 819,134,323 of record CM053622.1, read on the forward strand.
AATTATTAGCAAAGTGCTCCATAAGCCAATGATTCAGGCAGAAGGTGCTGGGAGGGGGGGGGAAGGTGCCAACAGGCCAATTCAGGCTTGAAGTCAAAAACAATTTTCTAACAATTAGAGATAACCAAGAGGGAAATGGGCTGCCATGGGAGGTAGTGAGTTCCCTGTCACTGGAAGGTCTTTGGTATATGGAATGGGGAGTTGATGGCTGCTGAGGTCCTCTGATTCTGGTTCCGTGTTTGAATCCTAATGCCCATCGCTCCCTCCCCCAAGCCCCCCCAGTAAAGCAGAGGAAAGCTGCCAGGAGGCCGGGTAGTGGAATTTTTGTCTTTGTGGTCTCTGGGCCACCTTGTATCCATTTGTATGAGCCTGTATGCAAACCTGTTGTCTTCCCTGGGTTACTTTTTGTCTTTGTATCACTCAATAAACATGAAGAGCCTTCTATGTGCCAGGCACTGTGCTAGGGCTTGTTGTCTGATTCATTCATAAGTGCCTAATAATGTTGGAAACTGTGGGGTGGTCAGAGAACTAGGGTGAAATCCTGGCTTTGTGACGGTGAGCGTGGAGAGGAATTGGTCTGGGTGTTCTCTAGCTTTCCTACCAATCCCAACATTCTATGGTTTTAACCCACCCCTCCTCATCTTACAGGTAGGGAAACTGAGGCTCAGAAGTCAGGGACATTATTCTACAGAAGGGAAAAAGAAGGCACAGAGAGGGTCAGGGGCTCATCCGCTCCCCCTCCCTAACTCCCATTCTACAGAAGGGAAAAATAAGGCACAGAGAGGGTCAGGGACTCGTCTGCTGCCCCCCCACCCCCATTTTACAGAAGAAGAAACAGTGCTTTAGACCCAGCCAGTCCATTTCGGATTCCAATTTCATCTACAGAAAGCCTTCCCGATCCCCTCTCAGTCCCAGCACCTTCTCTCTTGATATAACTCGCTTTGTATGTATTGGTTTGTGTGTTGTCTGCCCCCCTCCCCCAGTGCACTGTAAGATCCTAGAGGGCAGAGAATGTCCTTCACCTCTTTTATTTCTCTGGCCCTGGGCACCGCTGGCCTGGCAAGTAGAAGGTGCTTAATATTACAGACTGGCCGGGGGGTGGGGGGTGGGGGAAGGCGTGGTCCTGAACCTTCCGCTCAGTTCTCAGGTCTCAGGCATTGGCTCAAAGAAAGTGCCCTTACCCCATGCTCTCTGGCTGAGCCCCTGCCTCACAGGCTAACCTGAAGCCTCCTAACCTGAGCAGAGCCACCCCCTGAGGACCAGTCACCTACTGCCGAGGAGCCAGCTGGGATCTTCTTGAAGAAACCAGAGACTGTGTCTGTAGAGGCAGGTAAGGAGGGGTGAGGCTGGGGGAAAGGGAGGGCTGAGTGCCCCAAAAGGCCTGGGGAAGGGGACATCGACATGCTTGGGGCCCAGAGGGAAACTGAGGGGCTGGATAGATACCTGGGTGCCCCAGAGAGGTCCATGGGCTAGCTACCTGAGTCCCCAGGGGGTAGGGACTGAGAGCTGCTGGGAAGCCAGATGCTTGTAGCCTTGAGGGAAGCTGAAGCTTAGATACTTGGGTCTCTGAGAGGGTCCTGGCAAGTCAGGTACTTGGACTCCCAAGCTAGGATGAGCCTTGGATCCCTGGGTTCCAGGGCCTGGCAGGGTTTGAAGACCTTAGACCGGAGAGATTGCCTGGTTGATTCCCTGTCCCCTGGTCCCCAGGGAAGGATGTGGTGATCACGGCCAAGGTGAACGGGAAGGAGCTCCCTGGAAAGCCCGTCATCAAATGGTTCAAAGGGAAATGGTTAGAACTGGGCAGCAAGAGTGGGGCCCGATTCAGCTTCAAAGAAAGCCATGACCAGCAGAACAACGTGAGACAAGACCCGAAGGGCAGCATGAGGCCTGCAAGCCAGGCCTGGGGCAGCAGGGAGAGAGAGGGAGGAGATGGCAGCAGTGGGGGGCCTGGGGCCACCTTTGAGACACACTTTGTTGCATGACCCTGGGCCATTCACCTTACCCATCAGTGCTCTGGGCCATTCTGTTGCAGAGAAGGTGTCAACCTCGATTGGTGAAGGGACTCCCCTCACCTGGGAGTCCCTATCCCTATGTACACATTTCCCTCAGGGCAATGGAACCTCCTTAGGGCAGAGGCTGATCCGGGTGTTTGTCTTGGGGCTTAATATAATGCTTTCAGGCTAGAATTTATATAGTGGAAGCCTAGTGCAGACTGGGGGCGGGGCAGTCTGAGAGAAGAGTGATGGCTTGGGCCTGGGCCAGACAGGGGAGGCAGCCAGTGGCTCCTGAGGGTAAGACAGAAGGTGAAGGCCCCACTGGCCCTGCATGGGCCACCAAGCCTGAGGCTCTCCCTGGCCTCCCTAGGTGTACACGGCTGAGCTGCAGATTGGGAAGGTGGTTGTGGGTGACCGGGGGGACTATCGGTGCGAGGTGAAGGCCAAGGATGCCTGTGACAGCTGCAGCTTCAACATCGATGTGGAAGGTGTGATGTCATGCCTTAACAAGGGCTATCATGTTGAGGCCCTCATGGGAGGAGAGTCCCTCCCAGATGGGGTGGGTGGGGAGAGTGTGGGTAGTCATGGACCCTGAGGGAGGGGACAAAGAAGGACCCCCGCTCACTTCTATCTCCATCCCTTCTCCTCAGTCCCTAGCCAGGACAGCGGTAACATCCTGGAAAGCTTCAGGCGCTCGTGAGTGACCCCCAAGCCCTGCTGTCCCCCCAGGAGGCCAATGGTGGCAGGTGCCACTGGCCCCCAATCCCCTCACACCTCCCCTCATGCTGTCCCAGGGGTGGCAGTGGCCACGGCTGGGGGAGTCTGGGGCCCAGCGGAAGCCCAAAAAGGAGGGGGAATCCCAGAGCTGAGGTGTCTAGGGGTGTGGGATGCATAGAGCCCTGGACCTGGAGGCCCGAAGCCCAGAGTTCAGGTCAGGCCTCAGTTTGAGCTGTGTGGCCCTGGATAGGTCACTTTACCCCAGTGTCCTCGTTTGTAGAATGGACATGGCAGCAACTCCCTCCAGGGGCTGTCGAGAATAAAATGAGTTAATGATCTGGACAGCGCTTTGCAAACCTTAGAGCACCCACAGGACACGGTGCTTAACAGTAGCCTCTCCCTGCAGAGGTGAAGGGAAGTCTGAAAACGCTGGGGAGCTGGACTTCAGTGGACTTTTAAAGAAAAGGTGAGGCTGCACACAAGCCCCCTGGGAGCCCCACTGCCTCTTCTGGCCATCCTTGCTGATTCCTGGCCCTAGATGGAGCCGGCTCCCAGGCCTCAGCCCACCCCCCATGCCTTGTGGGCTCTACCGGGCCCCAGCCTGTCCCTGGAGCAGGGGGGTCCCCCAGGCTCCAGCCCCTCTGTAGCCCTCGGAAGTTCATCTGCCCCCTCCCCCTGGAGACTCCCCTGCCCCTTCCCAGTCGCCCCTGCCTCCCTGGGCCTTCCCCTCCCCCTCCCAGGCCCCTTCCCCGGGCTGCCTCCCAGCCTCTGCCTGTCCCTCCGGCTGCTCCAGGGAGGTGGTGGAAGAGAAGAAGAAGAAGAAGAAGGATGATGATGACCTAGGCCTGCCCCCTGAGATTTGGGAGCTGCTCAAGGGCGCCAAGAAGAGCGAGTATGAGAGGATAGCCTTCCAGTACGGCATCACTGACCTCCGTGGGATGCTCAAGCGCCTGAAGAAGGCCAAGGTTGAGGTCAAGAAGAGCGCAGGTCAGAGCCTGAGGACAGCCCTGGGGAGGCGGGGCAGCTGGGGAGGGGGAGCTGCTGGGGAGGGGGAGCTGCTGCGGAGGGGGAGCTGCTAGGGAGGGGCTGGGGAAGGGGAGCTGCTGGGGAGGGGGAGCTCAGGAGGAGGCACAGCTCAGGGGGGCTAGTCCCTGGCCTCCTCCCCCTGAGCCCCTGTTCCTCCCAACAGCATTCACGAAGAAGCTGGACCCGGCTTACCAAGTGGACAAGGGCAACAAGATTAAGCTGGTGGTAGAGATCAGTGACCCCGATCTGCCCCTCAAGTGGTACAAGAACGGGCAGGAGATCAAGCCCAGCAGCAAGTAGGTATAGAGGGTGGTGTGGGGGAGTCAAGGCCGGAGGGGGCCTTAGAACAGGGAAACTCAGAGTTGACTTAGGGGTAATAGCAGAGAACCCAGAACACTTGAACTGGACACAAACCCCAGAGGGAAGCTGGAGTCGGGTGGGGCCTTGGCAGGAAGAGCGCCCAACATCGGAGCCCAAAGAGACCTTGAGAGGTAGAGCCTTGAACGTCAGAGGCTACTGTGACCACAAGACAGAGCAGAGGTGGGGCGGGACCCACGGGGGCGGGGCCCAGTGCCTCTGGTGGGCCCTCAGCATTCCTTCGGCTGGGCCAGGTACGTGTTTGAGAACGTGGGGAAGAAGAGGATTCTCACCATTAACAAGTGCACGCTGGCCGATGACGCTGCCTACGAAGTGGCGGTCAAAGACGAGAAATGTTTCACGGAGGTCTTCGTCAAAGGTGGCGGGCTAGGGCAGGCGGTGGCGGGGCACCGAGGGGTGCAGGGGGAGCCTCCCCCTCACTGACCGTGCCTCGCCTGCCCCGCAGAGCCCCCTGTCCTCATTGTCACGCCCCTGGAGGACCAGCAGGTGTTTGTGGGTGACCGCGTGGAGATGGTGGTGGAGGTGTCGGAGGAGGGAGCCCAACTCATATGGCAAGTGACATCGGGGCTCCTTCCTTGTCCCTTGGCTCCTGACCCCTCTACCTCTGACCCGTGTGCACCCCACGGACCCAAGCCACACGCGAGCCCAGGTCCTAACCTGGGACTCCCCTACCCCTGTCTTATTACCAACCTCCCACGTGGCCCCAACCCCTTCACCAGGAGCCCCAGCCACGCCCCTTTCCGAAGAGACCTCGGCGCTCCTGGATCTGAGCCCTCTGCTTTCCTCCGCTGCCTCCCAGGATGAAGGACGGGGTGGAGTTGACCAAAGAGGATTCCTTCAAGGCTCGCTACCGCTTCAAGAAAGACGGCAAGAAACACCTGCTGATTTTCGCCGATGTCACCCTGGAGGACGGGGGCCGCTACATGGTCATGACCAACGGCGGCCAGTGTGAGGCGGATCTCATCGTGGAGGGTAGGGGAGGCCCTAGCAGGGAGGGGCTGGACGCTGGGCCAGCTGGGATCGCCCCGAGGGTGAGGGGCTTCCAGTCGGGACCTCTAGGACAGCAAAGACAGAGGGGAAGAAGGAAAGATCCTGGGGCCCCAAAGGGCTCTGGGGGCTGGAATTCCGTGGCCCCTTCATCTTCTAGTCAACTGAGTTCAACTCAACTACCATTTATGAAGCGCCGACTAAGTACAGGGACCTGTGCTCAGTGCTGGGGGAGACACAGACCTCCTGTTATGTCAGGTCTCTGCTCCCAAGGAGTGAGCCGTTTAGTAGGAGTATTTCATTCAATTCAGTAAGCATTTATGAAGCACCTAAGGTGTACAGATCCTGTACTCAGTAGGCACTGGGGCCATGGAGGGCTCGAGGAGCAGCTGATGACTGAACACAATGTCTTTCCCTCCAGAGAAGCAGCTGGAGGTCCTCCAGGACATCGCGGATCTGACAGTGAAGGCTTCGGAGCAGGCGGTGTTCAAGTGCGAGGTGTCTGATGAGAAGGTGACCGGAAAATGGTACAAAAATGGTGTAGAAGTGCGGCCTAGCAAGAGAATCACCATCACCCACACAGGCCGGTGAGAGTTGGGGGAAGGGGCTGGGGGGGTGCCGCTGTTCAGATACCGTGGGCTGCTGCCTCCTGGGTTGGAGGACCAAAGCTCTGGAGGGGGGGCTGGGCTGCTGGCTCCTACGGGGGTTTGTGCCTGGCCAGCCTTTGCTTCTGGTTTTATCGCCCCCAAATTCTACCCCAACTTTCAACCACTCCATGGTCCGCCCCATCCTTTGGAGGAGCACCCAAGGCCATGGCTGATGGCAGCCAGGGGAGGCTGAGCACTGTGCAGAGATGGAGGGAGGACTTCCAGACAGCATGGGCTGGGTTTCTGAGGCCACTCAGTTTAGCCAGACTTTGTCCAGGGGGCCATAGCTGTCACTGGTCACAGGGTCTGTCTAGTGTGGACCCCACATCTGCTTCTGCAGCTGGCCTTATCTGCTCTTAGCCCTGCCCCAGGGCCAAGCAGAACGTTGGTCAGCCTAGAGAAGGGAGGACTTGGGGGTGGGGGAGCACTTTTGGTTGGCCTGGAGAAGAGAGGACTCGGGGGGTGGGGGAGCACCTTTGTCAGCCTGGAGAAAGGAGGACTTGAAGGGAGCCCTTTTGGTCAGCCTAGAGAAGGGAGGACTCGGGGTACATGAAGGCCAGCTTCTAGCATTAGAAGGCTGTCCTGGGGAGAAGAGGTCAGGCTTGCCCCGTTTGACTTCAGAGGGCAGCAATGGGTGCAGTGAATAGAGACAATCAAGGCCAATGTCAGAGAGAGCTTCTTGACTGGTGGAGATGACCCAGTATAGAAAGGGGGCCAGGGCCCCCCTGCCTGGAGTGCCCTCAGTGGCTGCCAGGGACTGAGTTTTTTCCTGTGTAGAATGGAGCCCAGAGAGCTGGCCTTGGGAGCTGGGTGGGAGTGCTGTCTCTACCACTGGGCCCTGTGACCCTGGCCAGATGGCCAGGCTCCAGGGCTCTGGGCAGCTCCCCAGAAGGCGCCCACCTGCCTTGCCTTGGGGAAACTTGCTGTACCAGTACAATCCTGGGTCCCAAAGGTGGCTCTCGGGGATCACACTATTGGGAAGGCAGCACACAACTACCGACTGCTCTAAGGCCAACAAAGTGCTTTACATGGATTCCCTCACTCGTGATCCCTATTTGACAGATGGGGGAACTGAGGCTGGGAGCAGGACCTGCCCAGGCTCACACAGCGAGGAAGTACCTGAGGGAGAATTTGAACTAAAGCCTTTCTGATCCACGGTGGCCCCTATTTCCCTATCGATCAGCCAAGAAGCATTTATTTAATGCCTACTGTTTGCCAGGCTCTAAGCTAGATGCCAGGGATGTAAAAACAGGAGTGAAATGTTTCTGCCCTCAGAGGGGACCTGTGTAAGCAGGCATACAATGTGTGACTCCAAGGCTCTCTAGCCCAATCCCCTCACTTTATGGATGGGGGAATGAGGCCCAGAGAAGTTCAGCCAGTCAGCTGGCATTCATGGTGCCTCCTCTGGGCACAGCTGGGCTCTCTTCTCAGCTCTGAGTGTAACCTAGGTCCTGCCCTCTGTCGGGAGAGTCAGCATACACAGAAATAGAAATATTGACAAAATGCGGTGGCTGGTGGGGCGGCAGCCTTTGAACCCAGGGCAGGGGACTCCCAATCTGGCTCCCTGCCCACTCCCAGCAGACCTCTGTGATTTCTTAGGCCCAGGTTCCAGGGATGCCAGGGGGCCTTGACCTGAGTGTGGGGGGGGATAGGGTGAGGGGCAAAGGGAGGAGGCTTCTGGGCCTGGGCATAAGAATCTCTCACCTGTTATAAATATCATCAAAGTGTTATATGCAAACCTAATTATTTGCCTAAACTCCGTGGAACGTGGCTGTTCTGCCAATGGATCCTTGCTCCCCCACCTGACTGTGGGCTTCATGTAAATGAGACGGAAGCCTGTGGTACTGAGAATCCATATGAACGGCGTGGCCTCTTCTGTGGTCTGCCTGTCTCCAGTCTGGAGGGGGCTGTCCCTCCCTGTCCCCAGTTTCTCTGTGTCTGTAACATGGGATGGGACAGCTCCCTTCCTGCTCTGATTCCCACGTCCCCCTTTCAGGATCCACAAGCTGGTCATTGATGACGTCCGTCCTGAGGACGAGGGCGATTACACCTTTGTGCCGGATGGCTTTGCCCTGACCTTGTCAGCCAAGCTCAACTTCCTGGGTGAGACTGATCCCACCCCCACTCCCCATCCCTCAGTCACTGTGCGATCATGGAACAGCCTGCCTCTGTCCCTGGGCTTCAGTTTACCGCTCTGCCAAATGGGGGGGGGGGTGAAATCGAAGAATCAAGTTTCCAGATTTGGAGCTGTGCCTGATGCATAGCAGAGGCTTAATAAAAGCTTGTTGATAGGAGAAGACTGACCCCAGCATCACGAGAACTTTAAGGCTCAGAGGAGCGGGGCTGGGGAAGCTGCTGGTACTGCTAAGAATGCTGGAGCAGGGCCGCAGAGGGGTGGGAGATGAGTCGGGCAGGCAGGGTCAGAGGCAGCTCGCCGATGCCGAGTCACAAGGGCAGCCTCCCAAGACCCTTGGAAATGGATACCAGCTCCCCACCCCTGGGATTCATGAGAACACAAAGCACGTTTCTGGAAGGAATCCACTGAGCGCTCCCAATGAGTATGAGGTCTCGGACATGGAACAGCAGACCGCGGGGGTGCAGTTTGGGTTTTCCTAACTGTGGCCCATGGAGGGATTTGGGAATTGAACAGCTTCACTGGGAGGGGGGATGGGAACTGCTGAGATGACAGACTCTTGCAGAGATGGAGCGCACCTAGCCAGGCAAGTCAGCAAGCATTGATCGAACACCTACTGTGTGCCAGCATTCTGCTAAGGGCTGGGGAATGCAAAGAAAGGCAAAGCAAGACAAAACAGAAACCCCACAAAGGCTGATGAGAATGCGTCGGCCAGGTGTCCTGCAAATCTAATAGGAAAGGCTTTAAATTGAAAAGACTTGGATGTTTCCCAGAGAGCAGGGGTTAACAGGGCATCTCTGAACTTTGTGCATTCTGGTAACCATTTCAGTAGAATTGGCTTCCTTTGTAGCCCAGTGTATAATTATCTGATTCAAAATGGGACTCTCAGAAGGCTTCAGTGTAGGTTCCGCCGGCTTGCCTGATGGCTCGGGGGGTCCACGCCACAAGCAAAGGCACAGAAATCCAGTGGAGATCAATGCGGTGTCATACAATTCACTTCCCCAGCGGGATGAGCTGCCTCGGGAGCATGGACCAGCCATCTCCTTGGATGTCTTCCAGCCCCTACTGGATGTGTCATAGTGGGGGGGGGGGGGTTCCTTGCATGGAAGGCTTGCACTGATTGGCTGCCGAGGTCTTTTCCAAATCTCAAATTCCATGACTCTGACATCAGTCAGTCAATACGTATTCATTAAGTGCCTCTCATGTACCAGGCACTGGGTAAATGCCGAGGATACAAGAAGAGGCAGAAGACAGTGCCTGACCTCAAGGAGCTTACTATCTATTTGGAGAGGCAGAGTTAGGCAGCAGCTGTTCAGAAAAGGATCTGGGGGTTCAGTGGACCCCAAGTGAGCTGAGTGAACAGCGGGATCTAGCAACTAATAGGGTTGCGGCTTTAGGAATAGGAAAAACTTCCTAGAAATGAGATCTGCCCTAAGGTGGAATGGGGCTGCCTTGAGAGGCGGCAGGCTTCCCTCCCTGCAGGGCTTCGTGCTAAAATCGGAACCCGCCCACTTGGCTGGTGTACTGGGCATACAGATGGTGGGGATTGCTTTGCTTTATGTGCGAGTTAGAATAGACAGTTCCTGAGGCCCCTCCTGGGCCTCAAATTCTGTGACTCAGAACACGAAATCGGAAGGAGCCTCAGCAGGCATCGTGTTATCACAGACCCCCTTGATTTAAAGAGGAAGAAAGGCTGACTTGCCAGAGTGTGGGGATGTGACCAAAGTCATAGAGTTAGCCAGTGGCGAGACCCTAAGATCTCAGGCAAACCATTCTCTCTCTGGGTCTTCCCTGGCCACTTCCCCCCTCCCAGGAATCATGGGGGGTACCATTGAGTGTCCATTTGGGGGTGTTCCCCAGGCTCCAGGAGGCCCTCCAATTCCCCATCCTCTCAGGACTCTGTCCTCTTGGTCTCTGTCTTCCCGACATCCCTCACCTGGCAGCAAGGGCATATGAGATGGGGGGCGGTGCTGAGGCCCCAGGAGCCAGCCCTAAATTCCTAATAGCTTCCTTTCTTTCTCTCACGCCCAGAGATCAAGATCGATTATGTGCCCAAGCAAGGTGTGTACTGCTGGAAAGGGGTGGGAGGTGGGAAGGGGGCTAGAGGAGCTGGCCTCTTGAGTCCCACAGGGGAGGGGGACTGAGAGGTCAGATGCCCGGGAGCCCAGGCAGTGTAGAATGGCTGGGTCCCCAAGGATAGTGAAGTCTGGGGAGCTGGACGCCTCTGCTGTCGGAGGGAGTAGAGGTTCAGTGCCTGGGTCCCTGAGAGCACTTGGGGCTGGGAGCTCTGATGTCTGGGTCCTTAAAGATCAAGGCTGGAGTCAGATGCCTCAGGCTCTTGGGGGAGCAGCGGCTGGGGCCCCTGGGGGTGCTTGGGATCTGCATCCCCCAGGAGGGACAAGGGGCAGGAGGTAGGGAGGCTGGCTTGGGCATCCCAGGTTTGGGAGGACCTAACTCTCTCACCCCCATTTGCTCCCAGAGCCCCCCAAGATCCACTTGGACTGCTCAGGGAAGACATCTGAGAACACTATTGTGGTGGTGGCTGGGAACAAGCTCAGGCTAGATGTGGCCATCACAGGAGAGCCCCCTCCCACGGTCACCTGGATGAAGGGGGATCAGGTATGGGGGAGGGGAGACGGGCCTTTCCTTGGGCATCTCTAGCTCCCTCCCTGGTCTGCCCCTCATTTGCTCTGGAACCTTGAGGAGCAAGCCCCTTGCTCACTTTGGGCCTCTTTATTTTTTTAAAAAAAGGAGGAGGAGGGAAGAGAGTGAGGAAGGGGAGGAGAGAGGGGAGGGGGAGGGGGAGGGCTAGACCCTCTGAGAAGCTCTGATGCTCTTTACTTGCCCTTCTTCAAGGGAATTCAGCAAGGCTTGACTAGCCTAGCTGGTTGCTGGCCAGCTCTTGCCCCTGACCCGAGGCTCTGCTGAGTCAGCCTAAAGGGGACATCAGCTCCTGCCCACCTTCCACAGGACCTTAGAATCTTGGTGCTGGAAGGGCCCTGAAGGTCCACCTCCATTTTAAAGACAGGGAAACTGAGGTCCAGAGGAGGGCAGGAGCTTGCTCCACCAAAGGGCACTCACAGATTATTGGGTCCAAAGCTTTCACTGTGCAAAGCTGAAGCTGAGGCCAGACAGGAGGCTTGCACACGTGCAGAATCTCATCCTCAAGATAAAAAGGACCTTGAGGAAACTGAGACCCCAGACCACTTGAGCAGCTGGGAGAAGGGCAGAGTGTCTTCCTTGACCAGGCGCCCATGGCCCTCTCTTGCCTTTAGGTATTCTCCAACACGGAGGGCCGAACTCGCCTTGAACAGCGGCCAGACAACAGCAGCTTTGTGATCGAGGGGGCTGAGCGGTCGGATGAGGCCAAGTACACCATCAAGGTCACTAACCCCGTAGGCGAGGACATGGCCTCCATCTTCATCAAGGTTGTAGGTAAGTGAGGAAAGGGCCCGGAAGGGCTGGGTAGAGAGGGGCCAGGAGCCAGGGCAGAGGGAGACTGTGGGACTGGGAGGAGGAGGAGGCAGAAGGGGCCTTGGGGAAGGCAAAGATGGTGGGATGGCTTTGGCCTCCACAGGACTGATCTTTTCCCCCTCCTCCCAGATGTGCCAGACCCTCCTGAGGCTGTGAGGATCACGTCAGTGGGGGAGGACTGGGCCATCTTGGTCTGGGAGCCCCCCAAGTATGATGGCGGCCAGTCTGTGACCGGTGAGTCACTTGGGTCTCCCTCCTTAGGGCTCAGGCCCGACCTGGTCCCAAGGATGGGGCAGAAGGAGAGAACGGTTCCTGGGAAATGGACCTTCCATGACACCTTTGGCCAACTTCCTTGTGCCCTCCTGGCTTGGCTTCTAATTCCCCTTTGACTTGCTTAGGACCACCTGGCTTTGTCCTGGTGCCCTCAAGGACTCCCACCTCTGATGTGCCTCTGTTCTGTCCTTCTGGGCTTTTGCCCACTGCTCTCCAGGGTACCTCATGGAGAGGAAGAAGAAAGGTTCCCACCGCTGGGTGAAGCTGAATTTTGAGGTCTTCACGGAAACAACATACGAGTCGACCAAGATGATTGAGGGCATCCTCTATGAGATGCGCGTCTTTGCTGTCAATGCCATTGGGGTCTCCCAGCCAAGCATGAACACCAAGCCCTTCATGCCCATTGGTAATAAGCTAGCACCGACTCAGTTTCCTCATCTATAAAGTGGGAGGGTTGGGCTCGGGGATTTCTCTGGTCCTTTCCAGCTGAGTCCCACGACTATCCCAGTTAGACTAACTGGCCAGGAAAACCTAAGACCCTCCCAATGATCTATAACTTAATGACCTTCTGACCCCTGACTCACCTCAGACTCCTCCACTGACCCTCAACTCCTGGCATGACCCAGGGTTCCCCATCATGCCTCTTGTGCTCTCAGGTCCACCTGCCTTCCCTCTCTTTTCCCTTGGCTGACCTCTCTGACCCCCTCACACTCACCCCTGACCTGTGACCTCTGCTCCCTGTAGCTCCCACAAGTGAGCCCTTGCATCTGACTGTAGAGGATGTCACTGATACCACCACCACCCTCAAGTGGCGCCCACCAGACAGGATTGGGGCCGGGGGCATCGATGGCTACATTGTGGAGTACTGCTTGGAAGGCTGTGAGTGACCCAGGGGGCTGCTTCTCTCTGTCCCTCTGGGAGCTCCCACCTCCAGGTGCCATGACCCAGTGCTCATTTCCTTGTAGTCTGGGAGTCACCAGGAGGAACTGCAAGGGAGGTGGGCTTGGTCAGGGGCTGGAGGGGAGTCCTAAGCCCCCTGCATTTCTTTCTGCAACTCAGCTGAAGACTGGGTGGCAGCCAACAGTGAGCCCGTGGAACGCTGTGGTTTCACGGTCAAAGACTTGCCCACAGGGGCCAGAATCCTCTTCCGTGTGGTTGCGGTCAACATTGCTGGCCGCAGTGAGCCGGCCACCCTTGTCCAGCCAGTCACCGTCCGGGAGATTGCGCGTGAGTGACACACTGACCTACCACTGTTACTGACTAGCCAGGCCAATGCCAATGGCATCCAGAGGTGAGCCCACAACCCCTCAGGACTCCTCACCACGTCTCACCAACTCTGACTCTGGCTTCTATGGGCTAAGAGCACTATCCTGAGGTCACCTATGGGTGACCATTGACTTCTTGCGGACACTTCTCATCAGGCACAACCGGTCACAGTTCTGGAGAATGACGAGCTGGCCCTGACCTCCCACTGACGATGGCTACCATGAGCCAACATTAACCTCCTGACCCTTAATCCCTGACCCTCCGCTGATCTCAGATACCATGGGCTAGAGTCCATGTCCTCCATGAGTGATCCCTGACCCTTTTTTGGTTTCTGAATCCTGACTCTCCTTACCACCCCTATTCTCTCCTCCCCCAGAACCACCCAAGATCCGGCTCCCAAGACACCTTCGGCAGACCTACATTCGCAGGGTGGGGGAGCCGATCAACCTGGTTATTCCTTTCCAGGTATGGGAGGCCGGGGGCCAGGGTGGGAGGGCCAGGGGTCAGAGCATCCCTTCACCTCTCACATTGTCCACAGGGGAAGCCACGGCCCCAGGTGGTATGGACGAAGGGTGGGGCACCCCTGGACGCATCGCGCGTCCACGTCCGGACGAGTGAAATGGATACCGTGTTCTTCGTGCGTCAGGCAGCTCGGGCAGACTCTGGGGAGTACGAACTTACTGTGCAAATAGAGAACATGAAAGACACGGCCACTGTCCGGATCCGAGTCGTGGGTGCGAGGGCTGACTGAGAGATGGCGGGTGTGGGGAAGGGGAGACAGGATGGTGATGAGGAAAGAGAGGGGAGATGAGGGAACTGAAGGATGGGGAGAGGGAATGAGGCAAGTCAGGAAGGAGAGAAGTGAGAGGCAGAGGTGAAGATGGGAATGAAAAAATGGAGTAGGCAGAGGTGAGGGAGGATGAGGAGAGAGAATGTGGACAGATGGGAATAAGAAGAGAGAAGAGAGGAACGGGGTGGGGAAGAGATGGGAATGGCGAGGAGGGCGGGGGTGGGGAAAGTGAAGAGATGGGAATGAGGAAGAGGGAGGGAGTAGGAAAGGTAAAGAGATAGGAATGGAGTGGAGGGTTCAGGGCTGGGGAGGGGGCCCAAGGGGGTAGGGGAGTGGGCAGAGGAGATAAGATGGAGGCCTCTTGAGGAGAACTGAGGAGGGGAGCCGCTTCTGAGTCCCTCCTCTTCCCCAGAGAAGGCAGGGCCTGCTGAGAACGTGATGGTGAAGGAGGTGTGGGGCACCAATGCACTGGTGGAATGGCAGGCCCCCAAGGATAATGGTAACAGTGAGGTCACCGGCTACTTTGTGCAGAAGGCTGACAAGAAGACTATGGTGAGGGGAGAGGGCCCAGGCCAGGGCAGTGGGGGCGGGGTGGAAATTTGGTTGGGGTCTGTTTGTTTCATAGATGGAAAATTGAGGAGCAGAAGGCTTGGCCAGAGTCTCCCCTAGTTATCTTGCTCTTCTTCCCTGGAAGAATTCTGACTCCTCTGGACTTTCTCTCCCCACTCCCTCCCCAGGAGTGGTTCACTGTTTATGAACACAATCGGCCCACCCGATGCACGGTGTCTGACCTCATCATCGGCAATGAATACTATTTCCGAGTGTTCAGCGAAAACATCTGTGGGCTCAGTGACTCCCCCGGTGTGTCCAAGAACACAGCCAAGATTCTCAAAACAGGTACTGTCTGCCCTGGCCCTACAGGGTGGGTGGGGGCTGACGCAGCTCCCCCAGCTCCCAGGGGATGAAGAGCCCTGCAGTGAGGAGTGTGTGAGGGGACAGTCAGTATTTACATATAGAGTGGGGCTTCTCACGGGGTCAAGGCCAGCTCCTGGCCCCTTCCAGGGAGCCCTGAGTGACCCACTGGAAGGCACTAGTAACCAGGTCCAAGCACACATGCTCCATGGGACCACCCTCCAGCTCCCCTCCCCTCCCCTATTCACATAATCTCTATTAGGACCTCCTGGCCCGGGAGGAAGGCAGTGGAAGGAGGGTCGTCTCCCTTTTACAGATGGGTAAACTGAGGCTGAAGGAAAGCCACAGTTAATAACTCAGAACCTGAGTTTTCCCCATCTCCAAGTCCAGCCCTGTTTTCCTATGCTCTGCTGACTGTGTGCTTGGGTTTGAAGTTTCCATGCCCCTCACTCTGTGCAGACTGCTTTGGCCAAGTCCCTGCCCATTTCCCCATATGTAGGAGGGGGCTGGAGAAGGTGGAACTTTTATTGGTAGTCCTGCGCCTCTGGCATGTGGTGGGAGCGGTGGCTGGGGCCAAGGGCTGCCTACGCTGCTGGGGGCCCTGCTGAGTTGGCCTCTGGTCTGTGGGCAAAGCCCTCTCCCCAGCTCAGGTTGTGGCTGCTCTCCAAGGTGCTTCTCGGCTCAGTCCTAGGATCAGCATGTGAGAAGGGGTGGGGGTGGGCGCCATCCAAGACCAGGAGGGGCTGGATGAGCGACCTTGTTGTCCTGTCTGTACTAGGCATCACCTTCAAGCCTCTGGAGTTTCAGGCACATGACTTCCGTTCAGCCCCCAAGTTCTTGACACCGCTGCTGGACCGAGTTGTGGTGGCAGGATACTCAGCTGCCCTCTTCTGTGCTGTTCGGGGGTATCCCAAGGTGGGCGGGGGGGGTGCTGGGAGAGGAGGAGCAGGGTTTCCTTGGGCACAGACAAAAGCATCAGAATGAATCCAAGAACTCAGAATTGAATACTTGCTCGGTTACTTACTAGCCATGGCCCAGTCACTCCCCTCTCTGGGCCTCGGTTCCCTCGCTTGTAGAGAGGGACTGTATGGTATCGTATGGACGCACACTCCAGGGACCCATTCCCATTCCCTCTCACCACAGCCGAAGGTGATCTGGATGAAGAACCAAATGGAGATTCACGAAGACCCGAAGTTCATAATGACCAACCAGCAGGGGATTCTGACCCTCAGCATCCGGCGTCCAAGTCCCTTCGATGGGGGCACCTACTCCTGCCGAGCAGTCAATGAGTTGGGCGAGGCACTGGCTGAATGCAAACTTGAGGTCCGAGGTAAGGGTGTGGGAGGAGCTGCCTCCGGCTGGCTGGCCAGAGAAGGTGCCCACCCAGTGCCGGCTAATGGGTCTGAGGTACCTAAGGCCAGCCACGTCTGGTGGACTTCCAGTTGGTAGCCTGCGTTCCCGTGCCTAGCGGAGCATCCCTAGAGAGGCAGCCAGGAAAGATCTGGAGACAAGGGATCTGGGTTCAAATCCTGACTCCGTCAATGATTAGCTGTGGGTCTTTTAACACCTCCAGGTCTGTTTTCTCTATAAATGGGGGGAGGGCCGGACCAGGTGACCTCTAAGGGCCTTTCCAGCTCTATCCTTTTTGAGAGGCAGCCAGGTAATACAACGCAGTCTGGAGGACCTGAGTTCAAATCCAGTCTCAGGCACTTAACTGTGTCTTAACTGGGCAAGTCACTTAACCACTGTCTGCCTCAGTTTGCTCATCTGTAAACGGGGGATAATAGCACCCAGTGGTGGGATTCGGCCAGTTCGCACCGGTTGGGTAGAACTGGTATTTAATTTTAAGTTGAGGGGTGGGGGTGGGGTGCTGTGCCTGACATGTCAGCAGCAGGGTCTCGGTTCCATGGAGAGCCGGTTGTTAATTCGTTTGAATCCCACCACTGGTAGCACCTACCTTTCAGGCTTGTGGGCATCAAAATGAGGTGACTGTACCGTGCTTTGCACGTGGTGCTCTAGAAATGCTAGCTATAATTGGTAATAATCACACGTATTGTACTAATGCTTCAAGCACCTTGGAAGGCAGCTCCCCTTCTCCTAGGTGGGGGCACAGGCCCAAGGAGTGATTTCTTTGCGTGTTCATTCTCAGCAGAATTTGGATTCCAACCCAAGTCTCTTGACTATAAGCCACTTCCTCTCTCTGGGCCTGTTTCCTTAGCGGTAAAATGGCCTCAGAGGTCCCCGCTTGACCTTGGACTGACTACCTTTGGACCATTTCCCGAATGGTGTGAACCAAGCCAGGAACCCATGAGTCCAAGGGTGGTAGCCATGTGGGTGGGAGGGCTGGTCACAGCCACTAACCAGAGACAAGGGAGCCAGCCAGAATGCAGGCAGGATCTCAGGCTGGGAGCTGTAAGGGGCCTGCCCTTATTTATAAAGGAGGGATGAGATGTGCCGTGAGGATCTGAACCCAGGTCCTCTGACTACAAATCCACAGTGTCACATCATAGATAATGAGGCAGAGGGAAAGTCAATCTGGGCCGAAGGGCTACGCCGGGGCCTGGCAGCTCATTTCCCTCACTGGGACTCAGTTTCAGCATCTGGTAAATAGGGAAAATGATGCTCACACGACTTTCTTTCCTCCTTTCCAGTACCACAGTAATCCTTCCTGAGGGCAGCTGACACCCCTCCTACCCCACCCAGTCTCTGCTGAGACCCTGAAGAACCTACCCCTGGACCCCACTCCATGGCGATGCCTCTCCCTCCTCCAACTGATTGTCAAACATGAGACTTGACTGACTTTGTGGCTCCTGTTGTCAGTGCTTTCTATGTGGATGGATGGATGGAAGGAGGGAGGGAAGGAGGAAGGAAAAAAAAGAGGAATTCAGGACTTCCGCAGCTAGTGTCTGTTATGTGGATGGATGGATGAATGAATGGAGGGAGGGAAAATGGAAGCAAGAAGGAATTAGGGACTTCTGTGGCTGGTGTGGCTGCATTTCCATCTGGCCCCCAGGGTGTTGTGGGGTCAGAGGGCATGCTGGCCTCACGGGGAGGCCACCTTTGGACAAAGCTCCAGCTAAGTGTGTGCACAGCCCTTGGTTCTGACATAGGGAATCTTTATTAGACTTGGTATTCTGTTTGCCTCTGTCCAGGGAAGAGAGGTCTCTCTGTGGCCCTTTGGCATCCAGGGGAGGGAGGAAGGGTGGTGTGTGTGTGTCTGGCCCCTCTGTGGAGTGGAGGTGACAGCAAGAGTGGAGTCTCTGGAGCTCAGGGAGCACGGGGGCCGGAGCCCAGTGTCTGGGGTCTGGAGCTCCACGTGGGGCGTGGTGGTAACAGTGGCAGCAGTGTCTCATATCTGGAGTCTCTGCAGAATTGAGGAGGGGGGTCTCTTGGTCTTCACTGGGAAACAAACAAGGAAGAGTGGGTGAGGCTCTCTGGGGTACATGCCCGGGAGCGCTTGGGGGCCCTTTAGCCCAGGCCAGGCTTACCCTCTCCTGTTATCACGGCCCCCTCTTCCTCATCCTTGGGGCTGGGGGCCTGGGTGAAGGGCACTCTTGTGGCCGAATCAAAGTGTAGTCGGTAGAGCAGCCGGACCCAGCGGCCAAACTCCTGGTCTTCAGAGGCCGGGGCCCTGAGCTGCAGGTAGAAAGTGCGGCCGGACCGAAGCTTCACCTTCAGCTGCTGCCGTTTCACGTCATGGATGAACAGCTCCACAAACTTCAGGGGGATCAGCCTGTCCCCCTCCCCCAGAGAAGAGATCAGCCCTGGCCCCGCTGGCTACCCTCCCGTTCCCCAGACCCGGGCGGCCAGCAGGAGCCAGTGAGAGGGCCCGCATTGTCGTCACTGAGGGAGGGAGGCGGGAGGCAGACAGGGGAATAGGGGAGGGCGGCGAAGAACAATCGCTCCCAAGTCAGAGAACCTGCTTCAAAATCCACCTCGGCAGAGTCACAACCTCCCTGGGCTTTGGTTTCCCCATCTGTAAAATGACTGGGTAGGCCTCGGTGGACTCAGGACCTTCCACTTCTGCACTGACACTTCCCCCCGGGCCCAAGCCCAACTAGATCGCATGCTCCTGGGGGGCGGAGGGGCTGCCCCACCAGCGGCAGCCCCTCTGACGTCCAGCCTCATTCTGGTTGTAGGGGCTGTTGGCAGGCCAGATCCCCCATCAGACTGTCCCCCACAAGCATCCCCTCCAAGGCTTCAGTCTTTCACTCCTAACTCTCTGTGTCCCCTTTTTGGGGTTCTCTTGGCAGAGATATGGGAGTGGTTAGCCATTTCCTTCTCCAGCTCATTTTACAGATGAGGAAACTGAGGCGGGCAGAGTGAAGTGACTGGCCTAGGATCTCACAGCTATTGTCTGAGGTTGGATTTGAACTCAGGGAGGAGTCTTCCCAACCAGTGGCCCAGTGCTCTGCTCTACTGCCACTAGCAGCCAGCTCCTTTTAGAAAGGACCCTAATAGCTTGAGAGTGGCCACGGTGAGGCTATCAGGTGTGAAGCCTACGGTGGTGGGGTGCAGACTAGATCTGAGTATCGGCCATCAGGGAAGGGGTTAGATGGCTCAACCCGCAGATCAGCCTGCTGACCTGGCTGCTTCCTCAGTGGGCCCTCACAGGAGAGAGGCCAAAGCACTTGACTACAGTACCTAGGCTGGCTGCCTCCTCGGACCCTCGCAAGGCACCTGGCAAGGCATTTTACAGATGGGGAGACTGAGGCTGAGAGGCAGGGGGACCACAGAACTGGGGCCCAGGAGCTGAGGGCCGGGGGTATATCAGGGAAGTGCCCATGAGGGTCTGGCCTTGCTTTCTCCTCCCTTCTAGGTGAGCCCAGCTGCAGGGGAGCTTGGTTTTTTTGGGGGGGGTCCTCACTCAAACAGTTGTAGGCCCCCCTTCCCCGGGGCAGGTCCGGCCAGCAGCAGGATGTCGGGCAGCTCCAAGGCCGGGCTGGTGGCTGCCACGCCCATGGTCACCTTGTTGGCTACCTCTCCGAACCGCGTCACCTAGGGGCCGAGGGCCAGAGATCCTGATCATGGGTGGAGGCCCGGGGGAAGCACGCGGCGGAGGTAAAGATTCCCAGGTCTGGGTCTCAGATCAGGAGAGGTGCGGGGGCTGGGGGAGAGGGTGACCCACAGAGGGCAAGGGCTGCGGCTGGACCGGCACCTGGACAAAGTTGCTCTCAAACATGGGGAAGTCGCAAAGCTGGTCGAACTCCCCGCTGCACAGGTAGCGCTGGAGGCGGCCGGGCCTGGGGTAGGTGGACTGCAGGGGCCTCGGGACGGCCTTCGCCTCTGCGGAAGGACCCGAGTAAGGTACAGAGCCTTGCCTCCGCCCGGTGCTGGGAATCTTACCTGTCTGGGAGGGCCGGGGGGTAGGGTGGGGCCCGTTCCAACCGCCAGCCCGGCTTCTCGCCGGTCCCTCCTCCAACCCCGGCCCCACCCTCACCTGTCCCTCGGGGGGCGCCCTGCTCCTGCCGTCGGCCTGGCTTCATGCTCGCCCCGCCCTGATCCTCGCGGGCCTCGGAGAGTGGCGGGGGGAGGGGTCGCGGCTGGGACCTGGGCCCTGGGGTGCCTGGGATCTACCCAGTGGAGGCGGTGGAGGGCGCGCTCCTACCACGTCCAGAAGTTCGGCCCCCTCCTACCACCTGGCCCTTCCCCCGAAAGCTACCAAGTTGCTACGGCGACGGGGGCGGGGCTCCAGTTTCTGTGATGTCACGGAGCAGAGGAGTTGCGCACGCGCAAAACACAGCGCCGAGAGCGCGAGGCCTAGAAGCCTCGACTCTGGTAGAGGTCCGAGTGGGAGTCGATGCGCATGCGTACTTCAGGGAGCCGGGTGGAGGTGGGGGTGGGGTACGGTTTACTTTAGGCACTTTAGGTCGTCTGACGTCAGAGAGAGGGAGGAGCAAGACTGAGGCCGCAGGGTGGCGCAGGCGCAGACGCTGCATCTACCTTCTCCCAGAATGCCCCGCGCGTGATCACGTGAGCACGGCCTAGGGCGATGGCGGCCCCCTGGCTGGTGCTTCTGTTGCTGGCAGCGCCGGGCGCGGTGCAGGGGAGCGGCTGCCGGGCCACCGCTCGAGGGGTCAGTACTGCCGGGTCCGGGGGGGCGGGGGAGGAAGCCCCGGCTCACGGAATGTCGGTATGTAAATGAGCTGGGGGCAGCTGGGGGCCAGCCTGACAGCGATATGCAAAGGAGGGGCGGGGCTGTGGGCATTCATTTGGCGCCTGCTGTATGCAGGTGCCCCAGGGTTGGGGGGAAGGGGTGTCTGAGTATCAACCTGCAGCGGGATCCAGCGCTAGGTCGGCACCCCAACGTTAAGCACCTACTTTGTGCTTGGCGCTGTGCTAAGCTTCAGGGATAGCCCTGGAGGTGCTAACTGGGAGTCTAACGTGGGAGGGCAGGGCGGGAGGTGAGGTCAGTGGGCAAGCCCTGGGTGGAGTGAGCTGGGGGAGGTGGAATGCGGAGCACAGCAGCTCCTGGAGGCCTGGGGGGCAGGGCGCAGTCCGTCCCTGTCTCTAGGGCCCCCGAGCAGGGAGAGGGTCTGCCCTTGAGGCCAAAGCCGGCTTTCCTTGGAGTGCCTTGTATACTACTTTGGTTATTGTGAAACATTGTGGGGGGGGGGGTCCGCCCCAGATCTCCCCTCCCTAGTACTCTGCTGCTCCCCGCCGGGCCGGGGTCCCCGCACTATCCAGGGGTCTCTCCTGCCCTATGGGACCCCACCCCCACCCCGAGTAGAAGGCTGTCTCTCCTTCTGCCAGGAATAGGGGTCCCCTCAAACAGGAGGTCCCCCTATCTGCCTAAGACCCACGGGTGGAGGGAGAGAGCCTGGAGGGGCCGATCCTCGCATGGGGGTCCCCCCCATGGCTCCTGATGGTGTCCTTGGGCCCCGCAGAACCCACCTGCCTTGTCCCCTCCTCCCCGAGGGCCCCCATATTCCTGCGACCCTCCCCCCCCAGTCCTCTGCTAGTGCCCGCGCCGCCCGGACTTCAGACCCTTCCCTGCTACCCTGCCTCCTGCTGCCCTCCCAGACCCCCGGACTCTTGCACACGAGCCCCTCGGGCCTTCTTGGGGTGCTGGGTCCGGCTCTTTTGGCAGAAAATGGGGCCCTGGGGGAGCAGTGACGCCAGCACCAGGGACCCCAAGATTGAGGCCGAAGCCCCCAGCCCCACCCAGAGTTAGGAGCCGGCCCCACTTGTTACAGATGAGGATGGGGCTGGGGCAGTGGGGTCCTTCTCCCTGTGACAGCGCCTCACCCTGGCTGGGTTTGGATAGCGAGGCCCTGGGTTCGAGCCTAGGTCTGCCAGCTGGGGCTTGTGCGTTCCCAGACAAGGCGCTGCTCCCCGGGCCTCAGTTTCTGCACTCGTAAAGGGAGGTGCGCAGGCGATGGTCTCTGCCCAACCCCTCTTACTGTCAGTCGTCTGAGGGGGAAACATTTAATGAAGGCTCCGAGGGCCCCCAGGGTAGCCAGTGCTGGAGGGAGTCAAGGGAGATTTCCTGAGAGGGTGGGGCCGCTGTGACCCCTAAGATGGAGCACGGATTCTGTGGGTGACCGCGGGCTCCCGTCTCTCTTCTCCCCCAGACTGCCGCTGAAGGCTGCACGCCCATGGGGCTGCTGCTGGAGCACTCCTTTGAGACCGGTGAGGTCTGGGGTGGGGCTCAGGGAGCTGGGGGGAGGGGTGGGAGGCTCTGGAGGGGCACAGGGGCTAGGGAAGCTGGAGTCCTGGAGACTTTGGATCTTGGGGGAGATCACTGGGCCCTCAATGTTGTCGTGGACATAGCACACAGCCTCATTTAGACACCAGAAAATGAAGGCTCAGAGGTGACCCCCTGGGGGGAAGGGCAGCTCTTCCAGGATTCAAACCCGTATCCTCCCAGGGCACCCTGTCCCTGACTTGCTTGTGACAGTGAACAAGTTTTTTTACCCTTCCTGGGCCTCAGTTCCCCCATCTGTAAGACAGAGGGTTTGGGCTAGCTCAGTTGTGAGGTTCCTTCAAGGTGCCTCAGTGAGGGGGCAGCCCCGGGGTGGGTGGGGGCTGTGGTCTCTAAGCCCTCTCCCTCCCTACCCCCAGATGACAGCGTCCGCTTCCGGAAGCGAGGCTCCCTGACGTGGAGCGTGCAAGATGGGACGATCGCCCTGACCCAGCGCCAGCTGACAGAGGATGAGCGGGGCAGGCTTCGGGTGAGGGGCTGGAGGCGGGCAGCGGGTCCTGGGGCGTCCAGAAGGCCAGAGCTCTGAGCCACGTCCTCGAGGCCTCGCGTCACTTTTCTCTCCTCTCCAGGATGTGGCGGCTCTGAACGGCCTGTACCGAGTGCGGGTCCCCCGGAAGCCTGGGGCTGCCGAGGGGCTGATGGCAGCCGGCCACGTGTCCTCCTTTGTCCCTGCGGTGAGTCTTTTGAGGCCGGAGCCCCTGAGAGTTCTCGGCCTTCGCCTCCCCGAGGGGGAGAATTGGGGAATTTCCAGTATGCTTCAGCCGAGTGGCCCCAGGGAAGCCCATTGCCACCGGCTGGGGCTGAGTTGATCATTGCCTTTGACCCCCTCACGGAGTTGGGGACCCTATCTCTGAGAGGCAGAGCCTGATCTTGGGTCCCTCCACATCAGAGGAATGTGAACAGCTCTGGCCAGAGGCACCCTAAGTGCCTGACCTTGGAGCCTGGCAGAACCGACTCCTCTTCTGCCTGTGACCCACCCCCCCCAAGCCATGGCCACATGTGCATTAGAAGGGGCGGGGGGACCAGGATGGCCCCAGACCCCCCCCCCCATTATGCATTGGAAGGCAGGGAGTGGGGGGAGGTTGAGCTGGACCAGGAGGGCCAAGGAGGGAGGGGCCCAGTGACCCCTTCTGGGAGCTGGGAGCCACGGCCTCCCCTCCCGTTGGACTCATCAGGCTGCCCCCTGCAGTGCTCCCTGGTTGAGTCCCACCTCTCTGACCGGCTGACCCTGCATGTGGACGTGGCTGGCAACGTGGTGGGCCTGTCCGTGGTGACGGAACCTGGGGGCTGCCGGGGTCACGAGGTGGAGGACGTCGACTTGGAGCTGTTCAACACCACGGTCCAGCTGCAACCTCCCCTCACTGCTCCAGGGTGAGAGGTCCAGCACCTGCTTCCCCACCACCTTCCTCCTCCTTCTCCCTTCCTCCTCTCCCTCCGTCTTCCCTCTACCTCTCCCCTCCCCCTTCCCTCTCCCTCCCTGCCTTCCTCTTGTCTGGGCTGCTCTGGGTCTGTCCATGCTTTTCTCACTCTCTCGCCTCTCTCTCCAGCCCAGAGACGGCTGCCTTCATTGAACGTCTGGAGATGGAACAAGCCCAGAAGGCCAAGAACCCCCAGGAGCAGAAGTCCTTCTTTGCCAAATATGTGAGTGCCCCCCTCCCTGCCCTGGGCGCTGCTCAGGGCCCTCTGGGGCCTCTCTAGGGCTCCCCTCCCTCTGCTCAAGCCCTCTTTGGCCTTAGTTTCTTATGTTACACTAGACTTGAGAGCATGTCTTTTCAGTCCAGCCTGTGAGGAAAGGTGGACAGAGAAGACTTGGGCCTGAGCCTGGGGGTGGGTTGGGTCAGAGGCAGGAGGAAAACTGGGGGCGCCAGGCTCTTTTCCTCCCTTGTTCTTTCTGTCTGTTACCATTTCTCCTAGGCCTTCCCTTCCTCCTCTCCCCTCCTGATCCCTTGCGTCCATATCTTCTTTCTGGGACTCGCTGGGGGAAAGGGGCCTCACGTCTTCTCTGGGTTCTCTTGGTGTCGTTCCTCCTCAATGGCTCGTGTTCTGTAGAGCAGTAATAGCAGCCCTTGATGGGGCCCATCTGGGGTGCCTTCTCCACACCCCGCCAGAGTAGGGAAAAGCCTCCTCCTGTCTGTGTGCCGGGCTGCTGCCCTCAAGGAGCTTATGTCCTCCAACAAGGTGTAGAGCAGCCACACAAAGTGTGTAAACTCATCTCAGGCTGGTGGGAATGAAAGTGCCCACATCCTGCAGAGCCAGGAAAGGGCCTCCTTCATGGCGGGGGCAGCCTTCCAGCCGAGCATGAGGCACTTTGGGGTAGGCTTTGGGTCTACGGCATATCTTTGGTCCAGTAACAGCATCATAGAAGGAAATCTGGGTAGGGGCTGAGACATGCTCTCGAGGAAGGTTGGCAGCTCTCTGGGACGGCTGCTCTTTTTTCTAGTTGCTCATTAGCCATCCTTTTAATCAAGGTCATTTCAGTGGCGCATGGTCTTCTCCTAGTCTGCCAGTGTTTCATAGACGTCTCATGTGCCTTTTCTTTCAGTCCCCAAGGGGCGTTTTTACTCCCCTTCCTATGAACTCCTCATGGGCAGCTGGGGGCTTGGAGCTACGTCTCCTGACTTTCCTTGGGTAGCCATTCTCTGTCTGCCAGCTTGTTCTGGTCTTTCGAGTCGAACAGTTTTGGCAGGAAGTCCAGGAGAGCGAGTTGGACAGATGTGACTTTCTTCCCTCATCTGTGGCTGTCAGCAGTGGAGATAGATCCCCTCCCTTGTCAGAGCCTCTGCATAGGCCTTGGTGGGGAGTTTAGACCCTGGGTCCTGTTCTTTGCTCCTGAGGCGTCAGGCCCCAGCTTTCCTCTTCTTTGTCATCAATAAGAATGGCTACAGTTCCAGATTTCCCCCCATTTCGACCCCAGCAACCTCTTGGTCAGAGCTTGGGAGCCGCTGTATGTGGCCCCCGTAGTCCCGCCCTTCTCCTCTGGCCTCTCCCCCTCACGCCCTCAATCCCTCTCTAGCCCCCCTGGGCTGTCCTCCTTGGGCCCTTCTTAGGAGGCTCAGTCTTTTTCCTCCCCATCCCTCCCCAGTTTTGCTCAGTCTCCCCATTTTCTCTTACTTTCGGCCTTTCTCCTCTTCATGCTCCCCCTCTGCTCATTCCCCAGGCTCTCTTGGCCTTGCTTCCCTAATCTCTTAGAGTTTTCCTGGGGAAGTCAGCTCCTGCTCCCTGGGGAGGGGGTAGGTGGGAGGAAGAAGACCCAACAGAGCTGAGGGCCCCTTGGGCTGCCCTGACCCTCCGCTCCCCATCTCACTTCTCAGTGGCACCTCATCTTGGGGGGCGCCGTGTTTCTTACTGCCATGCGTCCGGCCCGGGGCCCAACACCATCGTCTGAGGCTTGAGTGAGGACCCAAGTAACCCCCTTATCCTCCCCCTTCCCCCAGGACCGGCCCTCCCTCCCTCCTGTAGATATGTAGGGGTCCCTGGGCCCCCCTTTCCCTCACTGCTTGCCTCTGCTGCTCCCCCACATTGAGGCTCCCATCCCTCCTTCCCTGGGGCTGGGGGGGAATGAAAGGCAGTGAAACCAATTCTCACAAATCTCTCTTTCTCTCTCTCTCCTCCCCCCCCCCTCCCTTTCCCGCTCCCTCTTCCTCTCCCTTTCCCCCTTCCCTCCCTTCCTTCTCCTCACTTTCCCCCCTTCTTTCCCTCCCTGTCCATCTCTTTCCTTCCTTCCCTCCCTCCCTCTTCTCTCCTCCCCTCTTCCCTCTCCCCAACCCCATCTGGGTGTTAACACGTGTCCACCTCCTTGGGGTGGGGGTTGCCTCTGCCGGGTTCTGGGTTTTGGTGGATGTGCCCGGCTGTCTGTGCCTGCGCTCCTGGTTCTCTGCAGTGGATGTACATTGTGCCCATCGTCCTGTTCCTCATGATGTCTGGAGCTCCGGATGCTGGTGGCCAGGGAGGGGGTGGCGGGGGCGGGGGCGGGGGCAGTGGGAGGTAAGGGCAGATTTGTCCAGTAGTTTGTCACTAAATAAAAAGTTCCATTTGGGACCCCATAGGCTCTTGTCTCACTGAACTAGACTGAATTGGGTGGGGGAGACCCAGCTCCTCGTGAGGCAGGCGTCTGGGGCTCTGGGAGACCCTTGGCCCCCTGACCTTCCTCAGTCTCAGACTGGCCGGGGACGTTAGGATGTGACCCAGAAGGCTCCCATGGGCCAGAAATGGGGCCGACTTTAGCCAGAAAGTTAATAGGCATAAAGGGCCTTCTCCTGGGCCCCAAAAGCCCGCCGCATGATGTGAGGTGGGGGGGGCCCCCACCAAGGCTCTCCCGCCTAGCTGTCCTCCAGGGAAGGGCTTGGGTCTCAGGACCTGCGCCAGCACCGGTTCCTGAGTCTTCCTTTGTAAAATGGAGGCGTTGAAGTGGGTACTCCAGGCCCGGGGCTGACTGTTCATGTCCAAGGCATTGGGAAGCTGGGGGGTCGTCTGGCAGAGAGCAATTGGGCCTGGAGTGCACAAATAAATGAGTGGGAAAGCAGGTATTAAGTGCCTGCTGTGTACAAGGCTCTGCCCCAGGGACCAGTGAGGCCACAGGGACAACAGGACCCATGTCTCAAGGGCTGCTTCCTGTTATGGTGGCCCTGGGGGGCAGGACTGGTGGTCTGGTGCCCCTTTGCCCCAGGGCTGCCCTGCTTTGTTTGGACCGAAGGGGGAGTGGGCTGGCCTGAGAATCAGGTGAAGGAGCTGGGGATGCTTGGTCTGGTCAGGAGCCTCAGAGAGCAGATCAGGACGCTGGGGGTGGGGGACTGGGAGCAGATGCTGGAGAACGGCTGTTCGGCTTGGCCGGAGCAGCTCGTCCCAAAGGACTGTGAGGTGCCTCCCTGGAGGCCAGCCCCTCGTGGGTGTGTTGTAGTGATGATCAGACCCCAGGGACGTAGCTTATCTGGTGACACGAAGGGCCACCGGGTGTGACCTAGAGAAGCCGAGAGCCCGGCTCAGGGTGGGCGACGGGCAAGGTGCAGGGCCTGCCCCAGAGACACCCTAGAATGGGTTAGTGAGCTTTCTGTGGTGAAGGCCTGGGCTTTGAAGACCAACAGGCAAAGCTGAGGCCATTATTAGAGAGAAAACAATTTCCCCCAATTTTTTGTTGATGAAGTTCAAATGTAATTTATTTGGGTGATTTATGTCTAGTGAGAATAATGGAATTACTTTGGGGTCACGTTTGTCTTCACTGGAGTTCAAAGTTAACGTTCCCTCCCTATCGACATTGTTTGCAAATGCTCTTGCCGATCTCTAGTGAGATTGTGTGTATTTCCTCTTTGAAGACGCTTTTTTACTCTGCCTTATACTAATATTAGTCCCCAGGCATGATTCCAGTGCTCTTAAAACCAAACTCACTTCTCTGCATGCCTTTCCTCAGCTGCGGCAGTCTGACCCAATGTCATTAACGCGCCGTGGAGGAAGGGCCAACCGATGAGTCCCTTGTTTGCAGCCTCACTTTCGGGTGAAGTTCTGCTGGGGTGACATGTTGTGTCCTTACTTTGCTCATTTTTCTGCCATTGCTGTGAGCTGGGCATATTATGAGTGCTTGGTTCGGGAATGCCCAGGTGAGGTCCTCTCAGCCTGCCTTGCACAGTACCCACGATGGTGTAATAGTAATTAAGGTGAGACTTTGTGCCGTTGACCGTTAATGATTCTGGCTGTTTGGATGGGGCAGATAAAGGGGGATGTTTTTGTATTTCTCAGCACTGAGACAATTGGGAGCCATTGATTTGTATCTGAGGTGATATTGGGGGTGGGGAACTTCTCCACGCCCGGCCTGGGTGAGGTTGTGGCCCGAACAGGATATATAAGCACGGAGGCTGGGGTACTCTCTTGAGCTCTGAGCCACAGTGGGAGTGGCGCGTGACTCTGGGCCAGCCGTTACAATGGCTGTACACTCAGATGTTGAATTGTATTTGGTCTGTATTTCAGGGTGGTGGTTTTTTCCCCTGAACTAAGCAAATGATATTTGTATGCTGGATTAAGGTAAGATTGTTAAGCCCTTAATGTTGCTTTTCTTAGTAAAGCAGATCAAAAGCACCTGGGCTTGCAGTGTTCTGTGAGCTGGTTGTTGTTGGCTTTACACCCTCACAGCAGCTGCTAGCCAGATTGTTGAAACAGATGCTCTGCTGCCTGATTCGGTAACAAATTGCCCTAAAAGTGCAGCATTTAAAGGCCGCTTTTCTCTTGTTCTGACGTGATGGGTGGGCTCTGGTGGCCAGAAATAAGATGAAGCGTCAAAGTATGGTGATTCCCCAGGGCACTTGGTACCAGTAAGTGCCAACTGCTCAGGGGGATCCTTTGGGCTCTGAGCACGCCATGAGCTGTGCTTCCAGAGGGGGAGAGCTGCCAAACACAAGAACAAGAGTGCGGTTGTGTTCCAAAAAGATTCGTTTGTTTATGGACGTGGAAATTTGAATTTCATATAATTTTCACACGCCACGAAACATTTTTTATTTTTTTCTACCATTTAAAAATGTAAATAGTCATTTCGGAAATGTTTATTTTTAATTTTCAACATTTACCTTTACAAGATTTTGAGTTTTACATTTTCTCCCCGTCTCCCTCCCCAAGATGGTGTACAGTCTGTTACGGGCCATACATGTACAGTCGCATTAAACATAGAAAGGTAAATCTTTTTAGCTTGTGTATAAGAGCAGGTGGTAGGCTAGATTTGAGTCTCACGCTGTGGTTTGTCTAACGGTAAAGCAGCCCCAGACAGGGGCAGGTAAAATGCCACATTTATGCTTGTAAATGCGCCCCTTTGCATGTTTTCTATGGTGGAGGGCAGCGCATGCCCCAGTTTGCAGCTAGCGTGGGGGCCACTGCCTTCTGGGCTGAACAAGAGCTTTGTGGCCTCGTGAGGCCACAGGTCACAGGAGACTGGAGCCGAGCGTGCCTTCTTAGGGGCAGAAGAGGAACGGGAAACCCTGAGAGGCAAAGGGACTTGGCCAAGGTGGCCCGGTGAGCCCCAGGCAGCTGGCTATGGAGGGAGAAGAGCAACATGCCTTCAGCCAATGTTGAGCATCCATTTTTATTAATGGGAAAACTGACGTGTGGCTGGAAGAGGTGTGTCCCAGAAGGGTCGCTTTGCCCTTCTGTTGTTACTAGATGTGTTGCCAGGCATGTGTTTGAGTTGAGAATATTTGTGGGTCCTGTGGGTGATTTCTGTGGGCATCTCACAGGCCTCTCGATGGGCGAGAGATGGGAAGGAACTTCTCACTAGACCGAGGTGAGAACGTTTCTGTGGTTCATCTGTTGTTGCTTTCTCACCACCATTTCCGAGTGGGACCCGTGCTCGAAGGCTGCCCATCTAGACCCAGTTTCCGGGACCCTGTGGATGCTCTGGGCATGTCTAAGAGGGCTTGGTTGTGGTTTCAGCTTTCACCAGCAGATGGGCCTGAATGACCCGGGATGATGCCCATCCTGACCGACCTTGAGCGAGGGGTTTCCAGGCAGGTCAAAGGAGCTGGTGCCCCTGCTTGGGCGGGTGTGATAAGTCTGAGCCCACGGGGCATGAGGATCCTGGAGTGGGATAGTAGGAGAAGGGGCTTCCTGACTTTGCCATGGGCTGTGGCAGAGAGAGGGAGCACGAGGGTGTGTGTCCTTTTTAAAAAAATAAGTTTTATTCAGTCAACAAAAATCCACCCGTCCCCACCCTCCTTGTACATAGCACATATGTATAGTCAAGCCATGGCCAGAAAAGTGTCCGTCTCAGTCTGTCCCTTGCCTCTGGCCAGAGCAGGCAGCAGCTTCATCCCATCTCTGGAACCGTGGTCGGTCATTGTGCAGCTCATAGTCCTCTTTCAGAGTTTGTCCTACAATGTCGTCGTCATCGTAAACTGCTCCGCAACAGGCTCTCTATTCAAGGAGGTCGGAGGAGCGAGGAAGGGGCCCGGAGCAGCTGGACGAAGGGGGCAGGGGCAGGCGGCTATGTCCTTGAGGCTTCCACGGAATCCCACGTGGCTGGTGTCTTTCTGAAGGAAGAGGAAATGGCCAGAGGTTGGAGAAGAGGGGAATTGTTTGGGAGGAGGTTTCTTTGCTTGGGGGTTGGGGGGTGGGAAGGCATGAAATCCAGACTCTGAACTGGAAGGGTTCCTAAAGTCCAGCCTTGCAGGCCATATGGGAGCCTAGGGAAATGGGGAGCTCACTGCCTGTTTTGGCAGCCCAGACATGTGCAGTGAAGAAGGCTGAAGGGTCATTGGGAGGTGAGGGGGAGTTAGTGGGGGCGAGTCAGCCTTTCCCCCCACCAGGCACTTAGGAATCACCCCTCCATGAAGCTAAGGCTCTGGGTGCCGTCCTCGTCCTCTTCCTTGTTGACCAGTGACTTTGTCCAGGGTCCAAGGCAGGTGTCCCAGGGTGCAAGATGGAGAGAAGAGATACAGAGAAAGGTCACAAGGGTCTTCTCCCAGCCAACCCTGCCCAGCAGCCAAGCCCAAGGGAGCTTCTGCCTCAGCCCACCCTCACCCTGGGGAGCTGAGGAAGGGGCATGTGAGGGAATCTTTAGAGGAGAAGGGTGCAAAGAAAAGGAAAAAAGATTGGGATAGGAACACATGGCAACAACAGGGAAAGGAAGACAAAGGGAGAACCTTTTTACACCTCAGTTTCTCCATCTGTAAGATGGGAGAAGCAGCTGGAGGAAGTGGACAGAGCCATGTCCTGACTCACTCTTGACCCTGACCTTCTCTGCTTCAAGTATGCCCTCTATCACCTAGTCCCGACGTCCCTGTTCTGAGGCCCCTCCCAGCCCTGACATCCCTTGTAAAAGGAGAAGAAGGGAGAAGAAAAGGGAAGGATGAATGTAAAAGGAAGGTGTGAGAGGGAAAGAATAGGAAGAGAAGCAGAGGGCAGGAAAGTTAGATATGGGTGGGTAGGACAGTGAGGTAGAAAGGTACTGAGGAGAGAAGAGAAAGGAGAAGGGCCTGGGGCTGGAATGAGAGGTAGAAGGTTGAGCAAGGAGGAAGAAGCAATGGGGGGCAGGGGGTGGGGCGAGAGGCCGGTGAGAAAAGAAAAGCATGAAATGGGAGTTGAGGGGAAGAAGGGAAGGAGAAAAAAAGGTAAGAGAAAAGAGAAGGAGGTGATGAGTAGGGAGGATGGAGAAGAGGGACAATGGGAAATAAGAAAGGCAAGGGAGAAAAAAAGAAGAGGGAAGACAAGAAAACGAGAAGGGGGAGGAAGAGGGGCAAGAAAGTAAAAAGACCAAGGAGGAAGAAAGATCACTGACGTAGAACTAAAGGGGACCTGAGAGGCCACAAAGGCCAATGGAGGAGGAAACCAAGAGAGTAGGTGACTTGAGAGAGGAAGGGAAGGGAAAGGGAAGAAAGAAGAAATTGAAGGAGAAGGAAGAAAGGGAGGAAGGACAGTCAGTGATCAAGGAGAGGGAGAAGAGGGAAAGAGGAGAGAAGAAAGTGAATGAAGGATAAAAAGAGATGAAGACAGGAGAAGGGCAGAAGAAAAGGAGAAAGTAAAGGGAGAATAGCGAAAAGGGGAAAGAAGACAAGATAGAGGGAGAAAAAAGCTAAGGAGGGAAAAAGTGAGAAAAGAAGAAAATGGGAGAAAAGGACAAGAAAGAGAGAACTGAAGAAAATGAAGAGAAGACAGGAAGGGAGATGAACGTGAAGGGAGAAGATTAGGAAAGGGAAGAGGCAGAAAAGAAAGACAACGAGAAGGAGGGAGGAAGAAGAAAGAGGTGAAGGCAAGAAAAAAATGGAAAAAAGGAGAAGCAACAAAAGACGGGTGAGAAAGGAAGAAGATACAGTGATCGACAATAGTAAGGAGAGAATGAAGAAGGGGCGGGGGGGGAAGGAGGGAGGTCAAAAGAAGAAAGGAGAGAAGACAATGTAGAGAGACCTCTCCAGTCTTCTGGCTCATTCTCAGACAAACCTTCCGTCTCCTGACTGGACATTTTCACTTACTGTCCCCCATTCCTAGAATACTCTTCTTCCTCATCTCCACCTTCTGACTTCCTTCACGTCACCTTAGGGAGCCTTTCCAAATCTCCCTTAATGCCTTCCCTCTGTTGATTATCTCCTGTTTAGCCCATCTGTAAATTATTTCCTTCCTCCATTACACTGCAGCTCCTGGAGGGCAGAGACTATGCTTCGTTTTTCTTTGTATCCCTCTTACTTAGCGTAGTGCCTAACCCATAGTAGTGCTTTATAAATGTTTGCTGACTTGATGAGAGAAGGGGAAGAAAGGAAGGGAGGGAAGAAGGAAGCAGAAGAAAATGGAGATAAGGAATACAGAGACAGGTGAGAGGGGAGAGAACAACAGAGAATAGAATAGAAGACAAGTCCATAGGACGGTGAGCATGGGTTAGGAAAGACCTCAGAAGCCCCAGTCTTTTCATTATGCAAATAAGGAATCTGAGGCCATTTAGTAAGCGCTTAATAAAAGTTTGTTGATTAATTGGTCAAGGTAACTCAGGCACTAAGTGTCAGGAGTGGAATTCTGAATTATGGGCTTATGATTTCAAGGTCAGGAAGGAGACAATGAGAAGAGGGAAGAGGAAAAAGAGAAATGAGAGGCAGAACTAAATGGAGAGAGAGGAAGACTAAAGTGAAAAAGGGAAGAACAAGAGAGAGGAAGGAAGTGAAGAGAAACAAGAAATAGAAAAGGAAGAAGACAGGAGAGAGGGATAAGCAAGATAGTGAACAGGAAAGGAGAGAAGAAGGAAGTGAGAGAGGCAAAAGGTGAAAATTGGGAGACTGGAAGGAGGAAAATAAAGGTAAAGGAAGAAGAAAGCGAATAGAGAAGGAGAAATAGTGGGGGGAGAAGACAGAAGAGGAGGAAGAAGAAATTGAAGAGAGAAGAAGGCAGAAGAAAAGAATAGGGAGAAGGAAAGAAGGTGAAAAATTAAGACAGAAAAGAGTGAGGACAGGAAGAAAGATAAGTGAAGCAAGGAAGAGAAGAAAAAAGGCAGAGGAAGGAGAAGACAGGAAAAAAGGGATAAACAGGCAGAAGAAAGGGGAAGGAGAGAGAGGGAGGAAATAAAAGGAGGAAGAAGACAATGGTGAGAGAAGAAAGTGAGAAATAAAAGAAATTGAAGAGAGATGAGGTAAGGAAAAAGAATAGAAAAGGAAGAAAAATACGGAGAAGAAAAGGAAAAGAGGGAGAGAAGAAGAAAAAGGGAGACAGAAGATGGTGAAAAATGATCAGATAGAATAAGAGGGAGGAAGCAAAAACAGTGAGGAGAAAGGAGGGAGAGAAAAGAAGGGGAGGCAAATCTCTCAGCAGAGAAATGGCGGAAGATAGCTGTGTGAAATGAGTCATACATTTTCAAACATGACCAGTGTATTTGGTTCCCAATTGGGAACCAAATGTAATTGGGAAATGTTCTATTGGAGAAGTTATTGGGGAAGTGACAGTGATGTTAAAAAAAAAAGGAGCATTTTAAACATTTTAAAAGGTCAAAAAGAAAGGGAGAGAAGAGAGTGAGGAAAAAGATGAAAGGAAATGAAGGTGGAGGAGGAAGAAATAGAGGAAAAGTCTGAGGAAAGAAGAAGGGATGAGAAGGTGAGATGAGAGGGACGAAAGAAAAGGAGGAAGAAGAAAAGGGAGAGCAAAGAGAAGAAGAGAGAGAGATGATGGAAAATAAGGGAAGGGAGAGGAAAGAAGAGAATGGAGTGGAGGCAGGAGGAGGAGAAGAGAGGCTTGAGGGCAAAGCAGGTGCAAGGCAGCCACAAGCGGGTGGGCACAGTGAGGGCTACAGGCTAGAGAGTGGCATCCACGGCCCACGGGCCGGAATGCTTGGTCAGGAACACGTGGCTCTGAGGAGCCTCCGATTCTGGGAGAAGGAAGGGGTACGGGGAGAAGAGAGGGCAGGAGAAGGGACGACAGGGAATGGGAGGGGAGGAAAGAAGAAAGAAGACGGCAGGGGCAGAGAGACAGAGACCAGAAGGCTGATGAGAACGGGGAGAAGAGGATGGAACTGAGGAGGAGAAGTGGGAGGGAAAAACGGCATGAAGGGAAGGAGGGAGGGAGATTGGGGTGGAGAGAGCAAGGAAGGAGACAGCTCCCAATTCCAGAGTGCTGTCCTCAAAATGTGGGGCAGAATGGGGGCGGGGGGGGCAGCAGGAGACTGTCCCCATTGTATAGATGAACAAACTTGAGTCACAGAAAAGGGGGAATGGCTTTCCCGCCTTTATATAGCTTGTGTGTGTCAGAGACAGGGCTTGAACCCAGGGGTTTCAGTCTCTGAGGTGAGGAGCAGGACATGGAGAAGACAAACAGGGAGTGAGAAAATGAGAACTACAAAGAGCTGTTGGCTAAGGTGGGTCCTCAGAGAGGGGAGAGACCCCCAAACATCCAGCCATGGGTTTGAGAAGCCCAGCACTCCTGAGGCAGCCTGTACCACTCTGGTGAGGAGGCTTGTCCTGCCATCCCCTTCATCTTCCTTCCACAATCCTTTCTCTTGGTTCTGACCTGGCCTGGGGCAGGTGGGGGTGGGGGCGGGATGGGGCAAGTAGAACC
Organism: Phalanger gymnotis; assembly: GCA_028646595.1. NCBI lineage: Eukaryota > Metazoa > Chordata > Mammalia > Diprotodontia > Phalangeridae > Phalanger > Phalanger gymnotis. The sequence goes on from CM053622.1 coordinate 819,169,124, forward strand.
AAGTGTCAGCCAAGACCCCTCTCATTGCAGTGGGGCCTCACTGGTGCACAGAAATTCTCTTCTCCTTCCTCTGCTCCAGCTATTCCAAGCCTTCACTTCTCTGCTCAAGCCCCTTCTGCCATCCCCTGTTCTACAGGAGCTTACGGATGAGGAAACTGAGGCCCAGAGCCGAGAGCACCTCATCCAAGTCACCTAGCCTTCCCTCTGAGCTACCTGCCTCCCCTTGGTCATAGAAACCAGCCTTGAGCTCCCTCTGAATCTCTCCTCATCCCTTCTCCTGCATTTCCTCTCTGCTGCCTCCAAACATGCCCATCCCTCATCTGTGAGCTGCCTCTGTTTCCTTGCCAGGCTCTTAGGAACAGTCCCGGGCACTCACAGCTGCCACACAGTATGCTTTGAGCTCCGCTGCTGCCGCTGGGTCCAGTTGCCCTTTCTAAGGCTCTGTCTTCCCTGCAGCCCCTCTTTGCTACTCTGTCCTGCTTTGACATCCATGACAGGGTAGAGTAGAGAGAGAGCAAAGAGGAGGTCCCACAGTGGAACCTTAGGGGGAGTACTCCTGTGTGTGGGGGGTGGAGTGGGAGATGTGTGGTGGTCAAGGTAAAGAGATTGGAGGAGCTGCCAGAGGTGGGAGGAAGACCAGGAGACAACAGTGGCCCAAAGAGGAGAGGAGCCATGAAGAAGCTGCTGAGGCCTTGGAAAGAGCAGTTAGGAGGTCTTCGGAACCCCAGGAAAGGGCATCTAAAGAAAACCACCTCTTTCATCTCCTCCTCATGGGGCATGGTGTCCAGGCTCCTTTCTCATTGCCTGCTGACCAGAGGCCAAGAGGTGAAGAAGTGAGCTCACATCTGGCCTAAGACACTGGCTAGCTGTGTGACCTTGGGTAAGCCACTTCTCTGCTGCTTGCCTCAGTTTCTTCAACTGTAAAATGGGGATAATAAGAGCACAGACCTCCTGGGGCTGTTGTGAGGATCAGATGAGATCTTCTTTGTAAAGGGCTTAGCCCAGAGCCTGGCATGGGGGATGCCACAGAAATGCGTGCTATTATTACTGCCCAGAATGAAGAGAATGACAGATTAGGAGAAGAGATTGGGGATGAGGAGGAGGAAAGATCAGGAAGACAAAAGGAAGGAGGAGAAAGGAGAGTAGAGAGAGAATGGAGAGAAGACGAGAGTAGACAGTGGGGAGAACAGAGACAAAGGAGAGGAGGAAGGTGGGAGGAAAGATCGAAGGAAGAGAGAAAAAAGACGGAAGTGAATTAAGGAGAGTGGGAAAATATGGAGGAGAGAAATCATGAGGGGGCAGAGGGAGGAGAGTGGGGAGAAAAGAGGGAAAGAAGAAATGAGAAGGAAAGAGACCAAAGGAAAGCAAAAAATGGAAAGAAGGGATGAAGATAAGAGTCTGGAGGGAGAAGAGGTGGAAGAAAAAAATACCGATACAAAGGTGGAGAGAGCATTGAGAAAGAGAAGCAGAAAAAGGAGAGAGGGAAGGGAAAGAGAGGGGAAGAAGAGAGAGGGAGAGGGGGAGAGATGGAGAGGAACAAGGAGAGAGTGAGGGGAGGTAGGAGATAGGAAGAGAAAAAGGGAAGAGAGGAAGGGAGAGAGAACAGTAGGGATTAAGAAAGGGAGGAAGAGAGGAGAGGGAAGGGAGGAATAGATCAAGGAGGGAGATAAGGAAGGGGGGAGAGGGAATGTAAGAGAAGGTGTGGGAGAAAGATGGAGGGGGGAAGGAAGGAGATGAAGGAGGTAGAGAGTAAGGAGAGAGGAGAGAGAGGATGGAAAGGAGAGAGGCAGAAATGGGGGAGAAGGGAGTCGGGAGGGGGAGAGAGAAGGAAAGAGAGGAAGAGGGGAGGAGAAAGGTGAGACCCAGAAAAATTAGAGAGGGGAAAGAGAGACAGAGGAAGAAAGAGAGGAGAGAGAAAGAGGAAAAGGGAGGGACAGGAAAGATAGAGAATGGGATGAGAGGGGTAAAGTTAGAGGGAGGGAGAGAGGGAGAAAGTAGGACAAAGATGGAGGAGAGAGAGAGGTGAGGGGGATTAAGGGGGAGAAAGAGCAGAGTCAGGGAAAGAAAGCGAGAGGGGGAGATGAGGGGAAGAAAGGCAAGGCGGTGGAGAAAGAGGGAGAGAGTGGGAGAGAAGCAGAGAGGGAAAATTAGGAAGTGTGAGGCAGACGAGGCAGGGAGAGAGGGGAGATAGAAGTGGGAGGGAGGGAGGGAGGGAGGGAAGGAGAGGGTGAGGTAGAAGAGGAAGAAAGAGAGGAAACAGACAAATGGGATAAGGGAAAGAGACAGAGGAGGAGAGAAGGGGGAAAGTCAGAGAGAATGAGGTGGAGAAAATGGGAAAGTGATGGAGGGGGAGAGAAAGGGAGGAAGGAGAGAGGTGGAGAAAGAGTGATGGAGGAAAGAAGAAGAGAGAGGGAGAGAAGAGGGAAAGAATGATAAAGGGAAAGGAGGAAAGAGGGAGTGAGAGAAAAGGAGAGAATGTGGATAGAGGAAGAAAGTAGAAGAAAGAGCAAGGGATAGGATGAGAGAATGAGGGAGGGGACAGCACTGAAAGAGGAGCTGAGAGGAGAAAGGGAGAGAGGAGACAGAAAAATAGGGGGAAGAAGGGAGACAGAAGGAAAATTAGAGTGTGTGAGAGAGAGAGGAAAAGAAAGGGAAATTTATAGAGGGAGGGAGAGAAAGGGAAAGCAAGAGAGGGAGAAAAAGGAGACAAAGAAGGAGGAGAAAGAAAAAAAGAGAGGGGAGAGATAGAGGAAATGATGGAGAGAAGAACAGAAAGAGTAAAAACAGGGAAGAGAGAGGGAGACAAGGGGGAGAGGAAGAGGAGAGGGGAGAGAGAATAAGGAAAGACATAGTGAAGAAAGAGGAGGTAGAGAGAAGAGAAAAGAGGAAAAAAGGCAGGAGAGAGGAGACAGAGAAATAGGAGGAAGAGAAAGGAGATAGAGGAGGAAGAGGGAGAAAGGTGGAGAGAGAGAAAGGGGGAAAGGGGAGAAAGAGGGAGAAAAAAAGGAGACAGAGAAAGAGGGGGAAGAGAGGAGGGAAGAAGCGAGATGGAGGGGGGAGAGAAAGAGACAGAGAAGAGGGAAAGGGAGGGAGAAAGAGGAAAGGACAGAGGGTGGAGAGGGAGGGGGAGGAGAGAAGAGAAAGAGGAGAGAGAGGAGGGGCAGAGAAACAGATATAAGGGAGAGGAAAGAGTGAGGAGAGAAGGAGAAATTGAGAGGGAGAAAGGCGGGGAGAGAGGGAGAGAAAGAGGGAGGGGAGAGAGCTGGAGAGAAAGGGAGAGAGAATGATAGGGAAGAGGAGAGAGAGGAAGAGGGAGAGAGAAAGGGAGAGGAGGAGAGAATAAGGGACGGAGGAGAATGGAAGTATAGAGGAAAGGAGCAGGAGAGAATGAGAAGGAAGGAGAGGGAAAATTAGAGAGGGAGTGAGAGGGAGAAAGTGAGAAAGATGAAGGAGAGAAAGGGAAGGGGAGAAAGGTGAGAGAGTCATGGAGGAGAGGAGAGGAATAGAGAGAGGGAGTGATAAACAGGAGAGAGCAGGAGAGAAGGGAGAGGGGAAGAGGAGAGGGAAGGATAAAGTGGGAGAGAACAAGGGAGAAAATGAGGGGAGGGAGAGTAGAGAAAGAGGGGGGTAGAGAGAGGAGAGATAGAGTGGAGAGAAAAGAGAGAGACAGAGAGATGGAGGAGGTGGAGAAAGAGAAGGGATAGGTGGAGAGAAAGCGATAGAGGAGAGGGCTAAAGAAGGAAGAGGGGAGAGGAGAAGAGAAGAAAGTGAGAGGAAGGGAAGGAGAGGGAGAAAATGGGAGAGAATTAGGGGAGAAGAGAGGAAGAGAGGAGGAAGGGAAAGAAGAAGCGGAGAGGAAACAGTAAAACAGGGAAGAGAGAGGAGAGGAGGAAAGAGAGAGGATGGAGAAGAGTAAAATTAGAGTTAGTGAGAGAGAAGAGAGAAGGAGGGAAAGGGGAAGAGGAAAATGAGAGAGGAAAGGAAAGACAAAAAGAGGAGACAAAGGGGAAAGAGAGAAAAGATAAAAGGGAGACAGATGGGGAGGAGAGAGATGGAGGGGGGGGACAGAAAAGGAAACAGAGAAGAGAAGAAGGAAAGATAGAGAACGAGAAAGAGGAAAGGTGAGAGACTAGAAGGGGAAGAGGAGAAGACACAGAGAGGAGAAAGGAGAGAGACAAGGGGCAAAAAGAGGGAGAGAGAGGGGAGAGGAAAGAGACAGGGAGAGAGAAATTTAGAGGAAGAGAGAAGAAAGAGATGAGATAGAGAGGTGGGAGGAGAGAGAGAGAAGAGCAGAATGGAGAAGAGAAAGAGGAAGAAAGTGGAAAGGGATAGAGAAGGGAGAGTGATAGGGAAGATGAGAAAGAAAGGGAGGGAGGAAGGAGACAGAGGGGAGAAGGAAGGAGGAGGGAGAGAGAGCTCGCAAGGAAGAGAGAGGGAGAAAGCAAGGAAGAGGAGAGAATGGAGAGAAAGAGGGAAAGAGAAGGAGTGAGGGAGAGACAGAAAGGGAAAAGACAAAGGGAGAAAGTGAAGAGATGGAGAGGGAGAGAAAGAGGGAGGTGGAAAGAAAGTTGAGAGAGGTGGAGAGAAAGTTATGGAGGAGAGGAGAGGAATAGAGGAGGGAGAGAGTAATAGAGGAGAGATGGAGAGAAGGAAGAGAGGAAGAGAAGAGGGAGAAAGTGGGAGAGCAAGTCAGAGAATGAGGGAGGAGGAGGAGAGAGAAGGAGACAGAGAGAGGGGGGAGAGAAAAGAGAAAGAAGGAGAGGGGAGACAGAAAAACAGGAAAGAGGAGGGCAGGAGAGAGGGGATGGAGAGGAGCAAAATTAGAGGTAGTGAGAGGAGGGATAGAGAGAAAAAAGAGGTGATAGGGGAAAGAGAGGAAAGAGATAAAAGGGAGAGAAAGATGGGGAGAGAGATGGAAAGAGAACAGAGAAGGAGACAGAGAGGAGGAGAGGGAAAGTTAGAGGGAGTGAGAAAGGCAGAGGAAAGGAGAGAGTAGAGGGAGGAAGGGAGAAGAGCCAGAGGGGAGAGAGGAGAGAGAAGAGACAAAGCAGGGCGGGGGGAGGGGAGGGGAAGGAAAGAGACAGAACGGGCAGACAAGGAGATTGTTAGTGGGAGGGAGGGATGAGTAAAAAGGAGGGAGAGATAGGGAGAAGAAAGAGGGAAAGTGTGAGAAAAGCAGAGTAGAAAAGTTAGGGAATGAGAGGAAAGGAGAGGCAGAAAGAAGAGGAAGAATTAGGGAGGGAGAGAAAGAGTAAACAGAGGGATTGAGGGGGAGAGGAGAGACACGGGGTAGAGAAAGAGACAGAGGTGGAGAGGAGGAAAATTAAAGGGAGTTAGAGAGAGAGGGAGAAAGGGGGGAAGAGATGGAGGGGGGAGAGAAAGAGGGAGGGAAGAGAGAGGTGAAAAGAGTCATGGAGGTGAGGGATAGAGGAGGGAGTAATAAACAGGGGAGAGGAGGAGAGGAGAGAAAGTGGGAGAGAGCAAGGGAGAGAATGAGAGAGAGCAGAGTAAAGAAAGGGGGAGGAGAGAGAGGAAAGAGAAGAGAAACGGGGAAGAGAGGGGAGGGGGGAAAGGAGAGAGAAAAGACATGGAGAGGGTGAACAGAGGGAGTGAGAGAGAGAGGGAAGGGGAAAAGAGATGGAGAGAGAAGAGAAAGAAACAGGGGAAGAGAAGGGAGGGGGGAAAGGAGAGAGAAAAGACATGGAAAAGGTGAACAGAGGCAGGGAAAGAGTGGGGAGAAAGTGGAAAAGATATGGAGGGAGATGAAATAGGTGGAGAGAAACAGAAGGAGGAGAGAGAGGATAGATGGGAGAGGAGAAGGGGTAAAGTGGAAAAGAAAGCAAGAGAGAAGGGAAGAAAATGAGGGAGAGGCAGAATGAGGCAAGAGGGGGAGAGAGAGAAAAAAGGGGAGAGAGGAGAAAGCAATAGGATAAAAAAAGAGGAATGGGGGGAAGGAGACAGCAGACTGGGAGAGAGGGGAGAGAGACAGAAAACGAGAGGGAGGGAAGGAAGGAGGGAGAGTAAGAGAGAGAAAAGACTAAACAAAACGAGACAGAAAGGCAAAGAGGAAAAGTTAGTGAGGGAGAGAAAGGAGAAAACAGAGGAGGGAGAGGAGGGGAGGAGAGATGAGATGGAGGAAGGGTTGAAGGAGGAGTGAAGTTAAAGTAATGAGGGATGAACAGAGGGAGAAAGTGAGAGAGGGAAAGTTAGAGCGGGAGAGAAAGCAGAGAGACAGAAAGAGAGGAAAGATAAAGGAGAGATGGGGAGGAGAGCGAAGGAAGGGGAGAGAAGAGATAGAAAGGAGGGAGTGAGAGAGACCAAAGAAAGGGGAAAGAGGGAGGGGGAGAGGGTGGACAGAAGAGATAAGAAGGGAGAGAGGGGAGAAGGGGGAAAGAGAGAGGAAAGAGAGAGCGAGGAGAGATAAAAAAAGAGTGAGGGAGAGAGGAAAGGGAGAGGGGTAGGAGGAGGGAGGGGAAGTGCAGAGTGGGAGGGAGAGGAAGGGATAGAGGAAGGAGAGGATGATGGAGAAGAAGAGGAGAAAGGGAGAGGGGGGTGAGAGAGGAAGTGAGAGAAAGGAAA
>CM053622.1:819176202-819203833 GCA_028646595.1 Phalanger gymnotis
GTATGGTCTTCCCCCCCCCCCCCCCGCCCCAACCCCTGTAGGTGCTTAATATTGATTGGATTGGAAAGCAAGGGAGAGAGTGAGAGAGAAGGGAAAATAAGAGATCAAAAGAGAGGGAGGATGAGAGGGAAAGGAGAAGGAGAAAAGGTAGAAAGAGGAGGGGGAAGAAAAAAGGGGAGGGTGGAGAGGAGTAAAGTTAGAAGGAATGAGAAATGAGGAAGAGAGAGACAGAGAGAGGGAAAATGGAAAGTTAGAGTGAGAGAGAAAGAGAAGGGGAAGTTAGGAGGAGGAGGAGAGGGGGGGGAATGGAAAGTTAGAGTGGGAGAGAGGGGAAGGGGAGAGTGAGAGTGAAAGCAAGGGAGAAAGAAAGGGGAAGTAAGAGATCAAGAAGGGGAAAATTAGAGAGGGAGAGAAGGGAGAAAGAAGGGGGACAGAAGAGATAAGGAAAGAGGCGGGAGAAGAGAGAGAGGTGGAAAGACGACATAGAGGAGTGGAGAGAAGTGATGTTAGACGGAGTAAGAGAGAGTGGGAAATTGAGGAAATGAGGGGGAGAGAGGGAAAGTGAGAAAGGGAAGGAGAGAAAAGAGAAAAAGGGAAGAGAGAGGAGATGGGGAGAGTGGGTAGAGATGAGGGGAGAGAGGGGGAAAAGAAGGGGAAGGTCAGAGAAAAGGGGGAGTCAGAGTGAAAGAGAGGGAGAGGAAGGAAGGAAAGGAGAGAGGAAGAGAGAATTGGAGAAGAGACAGAAGGGAAGAGAGGGGGATAGTTAAAGGAAGAAGGAGAGGCAGAGAAAAAGGAGGGGGAGGAGGGAGAGGAGAAAAGTGAGAGAGGGAGAAAAAGGAGAGGGGGGAAGAAAGGAAAGAGAAGAGAGAGAGTGAAGGAGAGAGAAGAGAAAAAGGAAGGGCAGAGAGGGGGAAAGTTGGGGAAGAGAAATATGGGGGAAGAGATGAGGAAAGAAGAAGAAAGAAGGAAAGAAAGGAGGAGAGAAAAGAAAGAGAGGGAGAGAGGAGTGGGAGAGAGTTGGGAGGGGTAAAGATGTGGGTGAGAGTGGGAAATGAGAAAGGAAATGGAAGAGGGAGGAAGAGGAGGGAAATGGGGTAGAAAGAGGGGAAAAGTGAGAATGAGAGAAGGGACAGAGAGAGGAAAAAGTGGAAAAGAGCAAGAGATGGGGGAATGATGGAGAGACAAAGATAGGAGAAGGAAAGTGAAAAAGGGAGTGGAAAGAAAGACAGGGGGAGAAGGGACAGAGGAAAAAGTGGAAAAGAGCAAGAAACGGGGAATGATGGAGAGATAAAGATAGGAGGAGGAAAGTGAAAAAGTGGAAAGAGAGAAAGAGAGGGGGAGAAGAGAGAAAGAGGACACGAAGGAGAAGGATGAGGAGAGAGGAGACAGGAGGGAGAGAGGAAGAAAGAGAAGAGAGAATAACAGAGGAAAAGAGAGAGGGAAAGGAGAGAAAGAGAAAGACGGAGACAGAAAGGGGAAAGGTAGAGACAGAAGAAGAGAGAAAGAGAAGCAGAGACAAGAAAAGTGAGAGAGGGTAAGAAAAAAATAAAAGGGATAGAAGAAAGAAAGTGGGAGAAAGGAAAGAGAGAAGAGGCAAGAGAGAAGAAGCAAAGTCAATAAGTGAAAGAGGAGAGAAGGGCAGAGACAAAAAGAGAGAAGGGGGAGGGAGAGAGAAAGAGGAGAAGGAGAGAGGAGAGAGAAGAGAGAAAAGAAAGAAAGGAGAGAGAGAAGAGAGGAAAGAGAGGAGAGAAGAAAGGAGAGGAGAGGAGAAAGAGGAGAGGAGGAAAGAGAGAAGACAAGGAGAGAGAGGAGAGGGGAGAGAGAAGAAGAGAGGAGAGGAGAGAGGAGGAGAAAGACAGGAGAGGAGAAAGGGGAGAGAGAAGAAAAGAGAGGAAAGAGAAGAAGAGAGAGGAAGAGGAAGAGAGAAAAGGAGAGGGAGGAAAGAGAAGAAGCAGAGTAGAGAGGAGAAAACAGGAGGAGAGAGAGGGGAAAGAGAAGAGAGAGGAAAGAAAAGGAGAAAGAGGAGAGAAGACAGAGAGGGGAAGAGAGAAGAAGAGGAAAGAGAAGAAGAGAGAGGAAGAGAAGGAGGAGAGAGGAGAGAGAGAAGAAAGAGAAGAGGAGAGAGAAGAGAGGAAAAAGAGAAGACGAGGAAAGAGAGAGGAGAGAGGAGGAAAGGAGAAAGGGGAGAGAAAAGAGTAGGAGAAAGGGAGAAGAGGAGGAGAAAGAGAGGAGAGAGGGGAAGACAGAAGAAGAGAAAAGAGAAGAAGAGAGAGGAAGAGAAAGAGGAGGAGAGAGAAGAGAGAGGAGAGGAAAGAGAAGGAGAAGAAGAAGAATAGGAGGAGGGAGAAGAAAACAGGAGGAGAGGGTAAAGAGAAGAAAGAGAAAAACAGAGGAGAAAGAGGAGACAGAAGAAGAGAGGAGACAAAAAGAGAGGGGAGAGAGAGAAGGGAGGAAAGAGGAGAGAGAAAAGATAGGAGAGAGGGGAAGGAGAAGAGGGAGGAGAGGGAAGAAGAGAGAGAGAAAGAAGAGAGGAAACAGAAGAGAATAAGAGAGAGGGGAGAGAGGAGAAGAGAAGAGAGAGGGGGAGAAAGAGAGGAGACAGAAGAGAGAAAAGAAAAGAGTAGAGAGAGAAGAAGAGATGAAAGAGAGAAGGGAGGAGAGGAGGTGGAGAGAGGACAGAGATGAGAAGAATGGGGGCTGGAGGAGGCAGCAGGGGACTGGAGAGTTGAGTGTGAAGTCCAAGCAAAGGGAGGGGGAGCAAGTGGACCCTTGGCACGGCCTCTCTACCTTCTGGGCTTTAGCTTTCCCATGGCTCTGAGCTGCCTTTTTCTCACTTTCCCTCCTCTTTCCTCCCCCACTGCCCCCACGGTTGATGAATTTAAGCAGAAAGCCCACGCAGAACCACGCAAGAGGAGAGAGAAGGCTTCTCTTTCTCCGGCTTCAAGGCTTCCCAGGGGCTTTCCTCACAAGATCCACATAAGGGAGAGCGTGGGATCTGGGTGCTGGGATTTCCTGGGGCCAGGGAGCTGAGGACACTTTCTCTAGCAATGCAGGGAAGGCGGCGCCTTCTCTACAACCCAGAACATGCAGAGTGCCCAGATCACACCAGCGAGTTCATCGGCTGGCCCAGGCTCACCCAGCCAGCCTGGTCCTAGGCAGTACTCCAAGCCAGCTCCCTCCCCACCCTGCCCCGCCCAGGGCAGAAGGAGGGCTCCCTCCCCACCCCGCCCCTCAAGGGGTGAAGGATCACCCTCCATCAGGATTGCCTTCATTTGACAAGTGAGAATGCTGAATGCCAGAGCGGGAAGTGACCGGCCCAGGGTCACACAGAGAGTGAGTCAGAGACAGCATTCCAACACACATGGGTTTCCCAAGCCCAGGGGTTTTTTTTTCTCCCTAACACGTTTGAGGCTGAATGTTGCGCAGGCAAGAAAAGAAAGTAGGCAAAGAGGACAGAAAAGAAATTCAGGAGTAAGGAAAGTAGAGAGAAGTCCTGAGTCGTGAAAATCACGTGGCAGTGACGCAGAGGCAGTGTGGGATAATGGTCAGGAAGCCGTGGTTCAAAGGCTGCCTTCCTTAGCAACTTGTGACCCTGGCCAAGGCAGCATCTGAGCCCCGGCTGTCTGCAAAAGGAGGAAGTGGGTCCCCTTTGGCTCTGACTCTATGAGATGGAGGGAGGGACTGGACAGGAGATGGGAAGAGGGAGGGAGAGAAAAATGGGTGAAGGAGAGATGAAGCACACTGGAGGGAAGCGGGAGAGAAAAGGCTGGAGGAATAATGGAGAGAGGCGCTAAAAGAGACCCGCGGAGGCTGGAGGGGACACGGGAGGGGCGGAGGGAAGGGGCAGCGAACCCCGACCAGGATGGGGTCAACACAGAGCTGAAGGGAATGCCTACCTCCCATCCCAGATGGGGCTGGGGGTGGGGGTGGGGTCATGGGATTCCCATGGAGACGGGGGAGATGGAGATGCGCTGCTCCACCAGTCCCGTGCACACAAGCATCTCTTTGTCCTGGCAGTGGAGGGGCCCACAGCGAGGCTGTTGTCCTCGAGTTGGGGGGAGGGGAGGCTCTGGAATCCCAGCCCGAGTTGGTAGGGCCCTCCGAGGGCACTGAGTCCCTGGTCCCAGCCTGCACGGAGCAAGTTCGAATGGGCCTTGGTTTCTCTGTCAGATGGGGAAGTTAGTAAGGGCTCAATAAGCCTGTCCCAGCTCCCACCTCCAGCCTTGTTTCCCTTCACTCTCCCTGAGGTGCCTGGTCCTAGGAGGCTGCAGTGGGTGTGGGCTCCGGGCAGAGCCAGAGGAGGGGGGTGGGGACAAATGGAAAGGAGGAGAGACAGCAAGAGCGGAGTCGGCAGAGCAGAGGCAGAGGAGCAGAGGCCAAGACAGAAACATCTTTATTGAGCAGGAGATGGAGACAGAGAGAGAGGGAGAGAGAGAGAGAAGCTCCAGCCCTGCCAGGGCACGAGGCCCCATGGCCTAGAAACCTTCCTCCTGAGATGAGACACTCAGAGACACAGACTGGGGAAGACAGAGACAGAGGCACAGAGGGGTGAGGAAGGGTCTGACAGCAGGGGGTGCCGGGGAGGGGGAGAGAGAAACAGGAGAGAGGAATGAGGGAGGACAGAGATGAGCAAAAGTGCAAAGGGACCCAGGCTCAGAGAGGAGAGGACTCATGAAGGTGACAGAGACATGCAGAGGAAACACAGGGTGGAAAGTAGGTGAAGAAGAAATAAGGTGGCACAGAGAAGAACAAGGAGAGAGACACACACACACACAGAGTGACGGGTGAGAGAGACAGAGACAGAGACACAGAGAGGAGAGACAGAGGCAGAGGAGGTGAGGAAGGGGCAGAGAGTCTTCCAGCAGGAGGTGCAGGGGGGCGGGGCGAAACAGGAGAGAGGAATGAGGGAGGAGAGAGATGAGCAGAGGTGCAAAGGGACCCAGGCTCAGAGAGGAGAGGGACTCATGGAGGTGACAGAGACATGCAGAGGAAACAGGGCGGAAAGTAGGTGAGGAAGAGATAAGGTGGCACAGAGAAGAATGACGAGAAAGACAGACACAGAGCGAGGGGGGGGGGAGACGGAGAGACACACAGAAAGTGACAGAGAGAGAGGGAGAGAGAAGAGACAGAGAGGGAAAGGAGAGACAGACAGAAACAGAGACAGGGGGAAGAGACAGAGACAGAGACAATCAGAGAGGAGACAGAGAGGGAGACAGAGACAGAGAGAGATGTAGAGAGGCGGGGAGAGGGAGGGAGAGAGAGGAGAAAGTGAGAGGAGAGAGACAGAGACAGACAGAAACACAGAGGGGAAGAGAGGGACAGAAAGAGAGGGGGTGGGACAGAGAGAGAGACAGAGAGAGGTAAAGAGGGAGGGAAGGAGGAGAGAGAAGGGAAAAGAGAGAGAGAGAGAGAGAGAGAGAGAGAGAGAGAGAGAGAGAGAGAGGAGAGGAGAGGAGAGGAGAGGAGAGAGAGAAAAAGACAGAGGAGAGACAAACAGAGAAAAAGGAGAGAGGGGGAAGAGAGAGAGAAGACAGAGAGGGAGACACAGAGAGAGACAGAGAGAGGGAGGGAGGGGGAGAGAGAGAGAGATTGGAAGAGACAGAGGAAGGCAGAAGGGGGAAAGGGAAGATGAAAAAGTAGAGGGGACAGAGAAAAGACCAGGAAGCAGAGAAGGGAGAAGACAGAAGGGAAAGGGGCAAAGATCACGGAAGGGGGCAGACACGTGGAATGAGACAATCAGTCACTGTCCTACCCGCCCATGCCTCCCATCCCAGCGCTTCTCACCTGCTTATCCTCCTCCAGGGCAGCCCCAGCCCAGGCAGCCCCATTATAAGGGCCCCTGGCCCAGGCCCCTGCCAATGAGGGGCTGCCTCCCTTCTCCGCCCTTATCGCAGGCCCAGACCCCAAGGCTCCACTGAAGCTAAATCGGGCTCCTCAGCTGTCATCAGCCCCGGCACAGCCTGAGCCCTACCAGACAGCTGGGCCTGGCCTGCCAGGGCAACTTGGGGGGGGTGCCTTCCCACCTGTCCCAGGGCCATTTTTGGCTTCTTTGAGAGGCCCCTCGGACAGGTCCTAGGCCAAGAATAGAAACCCCCGAGCTGGCACCAGTGAGCTGGGGGTGGGGGCGGCCACACTCGGGGAATGAGATGGACAGAGGACAGGCAGAGACGTAAGGAGCAAACTACGGGAGAGAGGCTTAGAGGGGCCAAAGGCCTCCTGGCCGTCTGCCTCCAGCAGCTCCAAATGTCTCCAGGGAGGCCCCCCCCTGCACTTCTGATCCCCCACCTGTTTCTCCTCCTGAATGAGCCCAACATTGATCTCTGTGGGTCACGTTCCCCTCACTTCTTTCCTGTTTGCCACAAACTCGGACCACTCCAGAGCCCCCTTAGAGGCTGCCCACCATCCTCCAGACAACTCGGTGCTTAATGCCTGCTGACTGACTAAAGCTCCCTGGACCCGGCATTCAAAGCTTCCCCAGACCCAGCACTGCTGTCCACACATGGTCTGTTCTAGCCAGATCAGGCCATTCCCCAGTCCTCCCCTCCTTCCACCAGCAAGGACCATAACCCTCAGCCCTCAAATAGCACTTGAGAGGTTTTTTTTAATGCGCTTGTCAGAGACATAGAATGCGGGTGTTGTAATCAATACCATAATGGCTGACATGGAAGACTGGCCAAGCACTGTCATTCCTTAGCTCTCACCAGCCCCATGAGGTGAGGGGCCATGTTTATCCCCACTTTACACATGAGGAAAGTCAGCTCCCAGAATGGGAAATCACTTGCTGGGGCACACAGACCCACAGGGCCCCCAGCCCAGCATATGGCAGCTCTGGGGCAGGCTTCTTCCCACACCAAGGCCCCAGGCTGGAAGCCTTGTCCGCCTCCCAGCACCTGGCCCTTGGCACCCAGCACGTGCTGGAGATGCAGCTGCTGGATCACTGGAGCTTGACTGGTGAGGAAGAGAGCACCAGGGTATCAGGCTGGGCTGGGGACAGCAGGATAGGCCTTAATCTAGCCCAAGCACTTTGTGCCTGGAGTGGAATGAGGGGAGATAAGACGGAGGAGGGCCCCAGGTACAGCGGGGCCCCACAGCAGCGCCAGCCCGCTGCCAGGTTTATTAAGGAAATGGCTGCGACGGCAGCAGCTGAGGATTCCCCCCCCCCCCAGCCCCTTCCCCATTTGTTCTCCCTCCCCCGAGGGAGACCTTGGACAGCCGCTCCTGACACTCTCCAGAGACACTGAAAGAGGCTCGGGCAGGGAGGGCGGAGACATGGGCCAGGCAGGCCAACTCACACTGGGACAGAGGCCAATGTAGGGAGAGGACAGCAGCAGTGTGACAGGGAGAGGTAGTCTCCCCGGCCGTGGGGCTCAGGCTGGGGGGGGGGTCCCTCAGGACCTGCTGCCGGGGGAAGGGGCGCTCAGGCCACCTGCAGCCAACTGCCCGCAGCTTCCACCTCTTTGGTGACCACCAGAAGCATCTCACAAGGACCCTCGGCCAGGGCAGCCGAGAGGAAATCCCTGGGGAAGAAGGGGAGCATGCAGGCTTCAGGTCCCTTCCCCCCTGGCATGCTCCGGCCCCCTCCAATGCGGCCCCGAGCTCGCGCTCCCGCAGCGACTGACCGCTGGGCCCCTCACCTGGGCTCCCCTCACCTGAGCTCGGCCTCGCCACCCAGGGCCACGGGCTCCCGAAGCTTCGAGTCCAAATTGTAGTAAACACTGCCCACCTGGCGCAAGGCCACCCAGTGCCGCCGCTGCAGGGGAAGGGACAGCAGGCCCAGGGAGACCGGGGAGGGCAGGTTCAGGATGAAGCCCAGGACCTGGGGCAAGGCCAGCTGGGCCAAGGGCCTGGGGAACAGGGCCGGGAGGGTGTTCAGCCAGGAGCGGCCCGTTGGGCCGCCCCCTCCCTCCTCTTCCTCCCCCCTCCCTTTTTGACCCCTCTCCGTCCGTCCCCCCCCCCCCCTTGCTCCCTCTCTGTCCTCCCCCGCCCAGCTGAGGCTCTCACCGCCGCCGGTCCCACCACACGGCAGCCAGCCCCAGGCCCTGAAGTGCAGCCATGATGACATTCACGTCGTAGTTCCCCGTGCCCAGGAGGCTTCGATGAGGGTTCAGGCGGGAATCGGGGGCCAACCTGGAGGGGACACCAGGGAGGACTCTGATGGAAGGTCTGCTCGGGACCCCAGGGGGCTCAGTCCTGCCCCGGCATGGCCAGGCGCCCCCCAAGAGACAGGAAGGGCAGAGTCAGAAGAAAGACCCTGTCCCCATCCAGGCCCAAGGTGAAGCAGACTCTTCTCCTCCCCTCCCTCACTTTCCCCTGGGGTCCCCAGAGAGATAGTGAGCAGGGAGGGAGGGATGAGGCAGAAAGCAAGATACAGAGGGAAGCGCCCTGAATGAGGAAGACTTCTCGCGAGCAGCAAAGCGCCCCCCGCCCCCAGCCACCCCTTCTTTCCTTTTGTCTTTGTATCAGCCTCTGGCCCAGAGACACGCCTTGCACACAGTAGGAGCATAATGTTTGTTTTGTTGACTGGACCAGAGAAGCCCGGGCGACACCAGGTTCCCCTTGGCCGCCCTAGATTGCAGCCAGACCCTCCCTGGCCTTCTAGCCTCTGTCCTTCACCGCCACTTCCTCCGCCTCTGCCAAGCCTCCGATGGTCACCTGCAATGGCTGCCACCCCCCACCGCCCCAGTCCACCCTCCACTCTGCCCCCAAAGGGATTTTCCTAAAGCTTATTTCACCCCCTTCTCAATAACTTCCATGATCAAGGACAAAACCCTCTGCTCGGCATTCAGAGCCCGCCCGGCCAGGCAGCCCACCACGTGCTCTTCTGTTCAGTCATCCCGGCCCTCAGGGTGTTCCAGCTCTGCGCTCGGGCCTTTTTCTGGCCGTTCCCCGGCCTGGCGGGCTCTCCCCTCCCGCCCGCCCCCCCCATGCCCTCAGTCCCCCTGAATTCTTAATTGGCTCCTTCACCCTGCACAGAGCCGGTCTGCGCTTGCCGCGGTCTGCTAGATCGGGGAGCTCCCTGAGGGCAGGGCCCGATGCCCCCGGGGCCGCCTTCTGGGAATCCTCAGCGGCCTCTGCCCCGGAGTGGCAAGGCTCACACGTCAGTAGACACACACTGTCCCTCTGCAAACTTCAGCACGTCTGTCGGTCCTCTCCGCAGCTGGCCCTGACCCCAGCCCGCTCTCCCGGGCTCCCACCGTCAGCCCCACACGAGACATCGGTGGGGGAAGGACCCTTATAGGGAAGCCTAGACTCTGACAGGGGATAAGTCCGCTAGAGCGCGGAGGGCCCTCCTCGGAAGTCATCACTCTCAGGAACCCGCTGTAGCTCCCCAGGAAGCGAGTCCTCCCTCCTTAGCCTGGCATTCAAGACCAGCCTCTTCCACAGCCTCCTGGCCTTCCTCCTTTGCCACGTTGGTGACTACAGTCCGCCCCCCCCCCCCCCCCATTCTCTCTCTCTGAGCCTCAGTTCCCATCTGTAAAAGGAGAAGCCTGGAGGGCTCTAAGGGACTCCAGGAAGGCTGTAGGACACGTGGACCTGAACTCTCCTCCTCTAGACCTTCCCTCAGCTACCGGCATTTGTTCAGCCTTCAAAAGGGTGAAGCAGACCCAAAGAGACACACAGCTGGTGGCTTAGCTGGGCCCCTGTCCGCTGCTGATCCCCCGAGCCCCGGAAGCTCTGCAGGGAGAGATACTCTAGGGGACCCGGGGGACGGCAGGGAGCCTGGCAGTGGACAAGCCCCGGCTCCCTCTCTGGATCGTGGGAGGGGGCCCTGGGGGGCGCGGGGGGGAGGGTCACCTCTTGCAGATCTCATCGGCCGCCTCCTGGCTAAAGAGCCGCTGCTGCAGGACGTTGTTGAGCGCGTGCACCGCGCACAGCTCCAGGCGCTGCCGCTCGTGGTACACGGGCACGGGGGGCTCGGCCCCGGGGGGCGGGGCGTCCCCCTCCTCAGGGGGTCCCGGCGACCCCGGGCTCCTCGACATCCAGGGTCCTGGGCACACACGGAGAGAGACACACGAGCCGCACTCAGACGCTCGAGGGGAGGTCGAGGCAGAGAGATACCGAGATGGGGGGGGGCAGGGGTAGAGGGAATCTGAGTGGGGCTGGGGTAGCCACAGAGATGGGGGTTTCAGAGAGAGAGAGACGCAGAAAAGGGGGGCCAGGGACGGAGAGACTCAGAGATGAGGGTCAGAAAGAGACATAGAGATGGGGGGCAGAGACAAGGGCTATCAGAGACAGGGAAACCCAGAGACAGATGGAGGGGGGTTCTGAGACAGATCTGAGGTTCAGAGACAGAGAGACTCAGATTTGGGGGGCAGAGACAGGGGAACCCAGAGACAGAGACGGAGGGGGGTTCAGAGACAGAGAGGCTCAGATTTAGGGGGTAGAGACAGGGGGTGCTGAATCAGGGGAGCCTAGAGACAGAGATAGAGAGACTCAGATGGGGAGACAGGGAGAGAGAAACTCAGATGTAGGGGACACAGACCAGGGTGGGGTGCGGGGGTTCAGAGACAGGACAGACTCAGAGATGGGGGAGGGGCAGAGACGCGGGGGGTGGGGGGTGACCCAGAGACAGAGAGACGAGGGCCAAGAGACAGAGAGACTGCCTAGAGACGCCGCACCGACCAAGTAGCTGAGTCAAGGAGGACGCGGGCCGACGCTTAGAGATCCCGTCCAGCCCGCCCCGCCCCGCCCCGCGCCGCCAATGGGGAAACTGAGGCTGAGGCGGACTCTGAACCCCCCCACCCCCATCGTGTCGCTTGGCAACAAGTCCCGCCCCTGCCCCCCTCACCGGACCCGGTGGGACTCGCCTTCCCAGAGCTCCCCGCGGCAAGGCGACCTTCCCAGAAGTCCTCACGGTCTGCTTCGGAACGCTTTCCCAGAAGCCTCCGCGGCCTCCTGCGGGACGCTTTCCCAGAAGCCCCTCGTCTTACAGCGGGACTCGCCTTCCCAGAACCTCCAGAGGCGGGCCCATGAGGCCCAGGCGGAGGCGCGCACGGACTGGTCTTCCCAGAAGCTCCCGCGTCTGACGGCGGACTCGTCTTCCCAGGAGGCCACGCGGCCGCCTTGGGCGCACTTCCCAGCAGCGTCCTCAGAGCGGCCTAAAATGGTCTTCCCATAATCCCTCGGGAACCAGAGGCTCGGAGTAGGGGAATCCCTAAGCGCATAGTGGGGAAACCGAGGCACCGAGTTGGAACAAACATGTAGTGGGGACACAGGGACAATATGAGGAAATGTAGCGGGATGGGGAACGACAAGAGTGGGAAAACTGAGGCAGAGAATGACCTAACAGGCGTGCTGTGGGGTCTGGCGCCGGGGGAGCACAGCGAGGTTCAAGCAGAGCAGAGCCTTGAATGCCACCCCCACACAATATGTGAGGCATGTGGAGCTGGTGGTCCGCTGAAACCCTCAGCGCGTTCTCAGACAAAGGGGGGGCGCCATCTTGTGCTGGCGACCCCCACCTGTCACAGGGGGGCAAGAGGTGACCCCAAACCCGGAGGTGGGCCCTCCACCCCCAGGGTGCCACCCAGTGCGGGGCTGGGCCAGCAGGGAGGGGGCACTGATGACCTGGGCACGGGGGCTCCGTCCTTGCCCCCTCGTGCCTCTCACTGAGTCAGGGTCACCTCTCCTTTCCTCCCTGTGGCTCCCAGCATAAGACCCAAAGTCACTGAGGAAACCAGGGATTCCCACTGGAGCAGACACCCCAAACTTTATTGGCTGAAGAGGCCGGCGTGAGAAAGGGGAAACTGAGGCACAGTCCGGGAGCAGGCGAGCAGCAGCCTTCCTTCCGGGCGCCTTCTCAGCACAGCTGGATCCCAGGCTCCTGGGGGCGGCGGCCGCAGCAGGCTGCAGACAGACGGATGGACAGATGGAGGGTCTCACGGCCTCCCCTCCCTCCCAGTCCCACCCGTGATCCCAGTTAGCTGTGGCCAAGTGGCTTTCCTCCCGCCTGCCTCGGTTTCCTCATCTGTCAGATGAAGGGCTCGGCCTAGGTGGCCTCGAAGGCCTTTCCTGCTCTAAAGGGACCATGGGAGGATCACGGAGCCCAGTCTGACTGTCCTGGGAATCTCTGTCCCCAACCCCTTTCTCTTTAGGCACTGATTTCAACACATCGATTAGGCGCCTGCCGTATGCTTGCCTCTAGGGAGGCATACTGGAGGGAGGAGACCCGGGCTTGGTGCTGGGCACTGAGGGGGCACAGAGGGAGAGGAGACCTGGGCCTGGTGCCAGGCCCTGGGAGGGAGCAGAGGGAGGAGACCTGGGCCTGGTGCCAGGCCCTGAGAGGGAGCAGAGGGAGGAGACCTGGGCATGGTGCTGGGCACCAAGAGGGCACAGAGGGAGAGGAGACCCGGGCCTGGTGCCGGGCCCTGAGAGGGCACAGAGGGAGAAGCCTAGGCCTGGTGCTGGGCATAAGTGGTGGGGAGGCACAGGGGCAAGCAGTCTTAGAGAAGCGAGGTGACTTGGAAAGTCCGCCAGACTGTACAGGGCAGGCCTGGGCACTGAATTTGGTTCCTGGGATTTTCAGTTTTTCCCTTTTTTCGGTGCCATGACCTCTGCCCAGGCCTCAGTGAGACTCAGGAGCCATCTGACTCCTCTGTCACTTCCCACAGCCTTAGCTGGGCTCACAGTAGGCGCTTAATGAATGTGTGTTGAGTTCCACTAAGATAAGTGCCCCACAATGAAGACTAAGCCAGAGTATGGCAGGTATCCCAGACTCAGAAAGTCATTCATTAGGGGCATCAAACCATGGCTGATACTGCCTGATATCTGAGAAACGGATAGCTGCCTGCTCTCCGAGAGACAGTGGAGCTGTCCAGGACTTCAAGAGCAGCCAGGGGACAGACCCATGTCAAGACTGGGAGCGCCACTGGGAAAAGAGGCGGTGGAGCCTGGTGGAGGTGGGTTTGGAGCTGGGAGCTAGGGGGCTGAGGCTTACCCAGGAGGCTGCCCCAGAAGGTAGTTACGGTGGCAGAGCCAGTAACCGCCCCGGGCTCCGCTGGGTTTTCCCGCCGGGTCTGGACGCAGAAGCTCTGCCCGCTAGGTCCTGGAGGTCCCCTCAACTCCACATCTATCACGTGCCGGTCGACCAGGCTGGGGTCACAGGGTCGGGGTCACGGGTCGGGGATGGAGATGACGCCCGGTCAGGGCTCCCCTCGCCCTTTGGCCCTAGCCCTAACTCACCTGAGGTCGGAGACCAGGACACCAACCACACCGTCAAAGCCCAGGCTTGGGGCGGCCAAAGCGGCAGCTGCCATGGTGTTAGAATTTCGAGGGGCAAAGGGACAGAGCCCCCGGACAGGTCCCTCGTAGAGCACAGTCCGGGGTCCCTCCCTGGGCCCCCTGCCTAATGGTCCCTCCAGCCGGAAGCCATCAGGGTGCATTGCCATCGTGATACGGAGACTCTAGAGGGGTCACAGGTTCTAAATTTCCTGTCATGTCCCAGTCCACTCCAGTGGAGCCTCTGCATGCCCTTCCTTACCTGTAGCCCCCCTGATGCATCCAGCTGGGATATATCCTGTGCTCCCCACAAGGCTCCCCGAGCCACAAACACCCAATGGCCCGACTTCCTCGAGGCCTCCAGAAGCTGCTGTTCTGTATCCCTGTCAGCGAGGGCCGAGGGGGACCCCACCTGGGAAGACGGGAGCCGGGCTGGAAAGGCACCCTGGGGGTGCAGGACCCCAAGAAAGGGAGAGCTATCTAGAATCCCAGGCTCAGAACAGCAGGGCTGGGGGCACCTCGGAACACAGAAGGTGGAGTTTTGGAGTCAGGAGGGGCCTTGGAATGTAGAACATAGAATGGTGGAGCTTGGCAGGACTTTAGAACAGAGAACGCCAGAACTGAGAAGGGACTTTGGAACACAGAATATAGAATATCTCAGCCAGGAGGGGCCTTAGAATGGGGAATGCCAGAGGGTCTGAAGCCTCACCAAGAGGTTGGCATGGCTCAGGATCTGTGCCCCAAATTCACAGATGATCTTGGGGTGAGCAACCTCGACCACTAGATCTGGACTCCTATAGGGAGGATAGGAAGGAGATGCGGGGGGGGGGGGGGAGAACAAGCATTTATGAAGTGCATACATGTGCCTAGCACTGTGCCAAACACTTTACAACTCCCCTGTAAGGTAGGCAGTTGGTGGGCCCTGAGAAGCCTTAGCTTCTCCTGGCCCAGTGGGTGGCGGATTGATGGACACCCCCTCCAAGTATCTTAAAGGGAGGATCCCCCACAAGGCCAGCAAGGCTGAAGGTCACTGACCTATCACCCAGGGCACTGAGGTCAAGGAGCCTCAGGGCAGGGGGCAGGGTGCCCTGCAGTCTCCCGGGGTCCCGATTCCAGACAAAGGCAAGCTCCAGGCCATGCTTGGCCCCCTCGGCCTGCAATCGAGCGGCTAAGGCCTGACCTGTAGGGATGGGAGAGAGACACCTGGCCAGGTCAGGAGCCAGGGAGGCCTGGGGCAGGGCTGAGAGGCAGGAGCCCGACACCCTACTCACCAAGGCGCCCGTACCCCAGCAGGCCAACCTTCTTCAGGTTCTGATCCTGGGCCATCTTTGGTGTTTCTGGAGCCCTCCTACCAGGCTGACACCGTCCAGGGCTGAGCTTTGGACAGGTGACCTTTGGACCCGGTGCTGGCTGCCCGGAACGGGGCCCCTGGCTGGAGAGAAGGGGAGGGCAGATCCCTGAATCCTCCAGAAAAAGGACTTTTCCCAAATTCAGCAGAGGCATCTCTCCCTCTCTCATCAGCTAAGATCTGGGTTGGAAGTGTCTCAAAGGCTGCCTTTCAGCATGTACTTTAGTAATCCACAGCCAACTTCTCTTTCCCTCGGGGGGCTAAGCCCCTTGCCCCTTCTCATCACCACCAAAACCTTTGCAACCTTCTTCCTCCCCTCCTTGCAGGCCCAACCAGGTTGCCATGGAAACCTCATCCTATTTGGGGGAAGGCATTGGTAGTGAGATACAGGGGTTTCTGGGTTTCTCTCACCTGACCCTTTTCTATCCCACGCCCATTGTCTCTGTCCTAGCTTCTCCCTTTTCTGACTGTTTCCTGTTTGTGTCTCTCCCTGCCTTTGTCTGAGGCCCTGACTCATGAGAGCATCTTTGTGATCTTTTTAGGCAAGGTTATTTCTCTGTGATGCCCCCTCCCCAGCTCTAATCTGGTGGTCTAGGGTTCTGTCTCTGGCTGCCCAGTAAATCTGCTTCCTCTTCCCTCGCCCTTCTCCTGCCCGTCTATCTCCTCTCAGAAGTCCCATGGCATGGAGCAGCCGCATCCTTCCCAGACATGTCTACGGGGTGGAGAGAGCCCCAGCCCCTTCCCAAGTCACAGGCTAGAGGGCACGATGAGCTTATCTTGCCCCGCCCTCAGCCTTTCCCCCATCCATCCAGAGTAAGGGCAGTGACTTCTGACCTTTGGCCCTCCCCCTAGGACACTGATAGGGACATCTAGGGAAGGGAGGGCCCAGCTGCGCTGTCCCAGGCTCTCTTCGTCCTGGATCTCAGAGAAGGCTCATGGTCTGGGGCCCCGAAAAGCCCCACACTTTCTGTAGGCTCCAGCCTGCTTCTCTTCTCTCCTCTCCTGTGCCCAGGATGGAGATGGCAGAGGCTGCGGCAACCGAGGTCCCCCCTCCCATCCCCAGCCCCTCCTCCCCAACCACCTGGTGTCTGCTGCAGTGTTACCATGGCAACAGGGATTGGCACGGGGGGAGAGGGAGAGCCAGAGAGACAGAGAGGAAGAGAAAGCCCAGTGACACACGCACAGAGGGCGGGAAAGAGTGATGCAAATGGAGACGGAGGGAGGGAGGGAGAGAGAGAGAGAGAGAGACCCTCTTTCATTTGGAGCCTTACAGAGAGAGACTGGTTTCAGAGCGGGGGTACCAGAGGTAGCAAGAGATGGAAAACACAAACGATGAGAGAGACAAATGAGTCTGGGTAAGAGGGAGCACATCATCGGACCTGAGGGAAGCTGCCTCGTGGGGCTGGGGAGTTCGATGGAAGAGCTGTAGGGATATGGGTGCTGGTTCCAGCTTTGAGGCTCTTCCTAATCTGCGATCTTTTATGGAACCCTGCTGCTGCAGTCTGTGGGGAGGGGGGAAGGAAGGACATCAGGGTTAAGGTCTACCCAAATGTGGCAAGACACTGTCTTTGTGGGGCTCACATCTCTTGCCTCCCTTACCCGATGGTTTTGGGCCCTGGCTATCTCTGCTGTACATCGCTCTGCCTCCGCCTGGGGGGTCTCTCTCAGTGACTGTCCCTCGTGGCATCTCATAAAGTTTAACAGGGTCACCATCTCCCCCTCCTTTATCAGACAATGCAAGATAGGACACTCGTCCCCTGGGCAGTATATCTGTCACTTGGTGAGGCTCTCAGTGTAACGCTGTGTCACCAGCTCTTGGGAGACTGAATCTGGGCATTACGGCCTCCAAGGCTGTGATTGTACCCATTGCTCAGTGCATATCTGCGCTTCTTTGGGTGGAAATGCGTATGTGTCTGGAAGCATTTTTCCCTCTCTCATCAGACCAAATCAGCTTGGATACATCCCCAGGGTTATCTTTCAGGGGATCCTTTTCTCCATCACTCCTTGTCTGCCGATGTTTCTTCCTGTGTGTGTCTTTGTCCTCAGCCCAACTTCTCTCATCAGATTGAATATGGGCATGGTTTCCGCCTTAGTGTAACTGTGTGTGTGTGTGTGTGTGTGTGTGTGTGTGTGTGTGTGTGTGTGTGTCCACATCTCTTCCTGTTCTCCTCTCTACCTTTCTGACTCCATCTAGAGCTTCCCTGCTGGGTCACCTGTACTTGTCTCTATGGATCTGGGAGGAGAAGTAGGGGATAGATGAAAACATGCTGCTGCCATGCCCATCTTTTGTTCCTCCCTCAGCCTGATGCCTAAGCCCTTCTCTCTCTCCCCTTGTGCTCTCTTTTGGCATCTGGGAACCTCTCCTGAGCTGCCTTTGGGTGTCTCCATGTTTCCACAGCCTAGGTCTCCCTCCCTCCCCTTTTCCCTCTGTGCCCTGAGACAGGGGAGACCAGGGCCTCCCATTTCTGGATTCCCCCCTTTATCTCAGTGTTCCTCTTCTTTTTCTCCATCTTTTCCTCTTCCAGCCCTCCTGCTGTTGCTGTGCAGCCCCCCCCATCTCTGTCCCTACCTTTTGTCTGCATTTGGCAGCTGCCTCTCTGACCCTCACCTCTGCCTTACTCCTTTTCTCTCTTTTCCGCAAAAGACACTCAACTGTATTGCTCTTGGTCTCCCCATATCTCTTCCCCCTTCTTCCCAGCACTGCCCAAATTGGTGCCTCCTCTCCCTCCCTATGAAGAAATGCAGAGAGACATCAACAGTCTTGGAGAGACATGTAAAAGAAACAGTGACAAACACACACACACACACACACACACACACACACACACACAGGAGAGAGACCAGTTGGGTCAGAGAGCCAGGGTGGGGACACAGAGTCAGGAGCTCGCCACTGGAATCCCAGCTCTGCCATGGATGTCCTGGGGGACTTTGGGCTGGTCTTTGACCCCTGTGGACCTGATTTCCTCATCCACAAAATGAAGGAGTTGAAAGATCTCTAAGGGCCCTTCCAGCTGTTACTCTGATGCCAAGGTATGTATGGGTGGATGGATCCTTGGGCGCTCCCCCAATATCCTTTTACCAAGAACCCCAAAGGAGTCACACAAAGCTACACACACACACACACACACACAGCCGCATTCAAAAGACCTCCCCCTTTCTCTTCCTTCAAACCTCTAAACTCAGCTTGTGAGTAGTAGAATAGCTGATCTACTGGGGTCACAAGTAGGAAGGGGCCTCATGCTTTCACTTTCCAATGGAAGACACTGAGGCACATAGAGGGACAGGGATGGGCTCAAGGTCACACAGATAGGAAACAAACCCTTGTAAATCTCTTCTCTCTGAGCCTCCATTTCTTCAGCTTAAAATGAGGGGCTTGGTCTCAGAGAACTCTTCTATCTTTAGCATTCTCTGGTACTGCGTCAGAGGGCTGGGATGGGGGAGCCCCAAGCCCACCCCCAACCCAGTAGCAATGGGAGACGACTTTACTAATCATCTTGTCTTCTGAGTTTGAGGCCTGGGGAAGGAGAGGTCTGATGCAGCTTCTCTCTCCCTCTCTCTCTCCTTCCAGTACTCTCTCTCTCTCTTCCAGTTCATTCTCTCTCTCTCTCTCTCTCTCTCTCTCTCTCTTCCAGTTCATTCTCTCTGTCTGTCTCTCTCTCTCTCATGAATTTTGCATTTCTCTCTACTTTTCATGACAAAAAAATTTTTTTACTTTTTCTTTTTTTTTTAAAGTAATTACAGAGCAGGGTAGTCATCGACACACACCTCCCTTCAGTATCAAAAAAGTCTATGGAGCAGGTTTGGGGAAGGGAAGGATTTTGGTGGGGGGTCAGGGGACTGGGGCTCCCTCCTCCCCCCAGCCAATGGGCAGGGTGGGCTAGGCCAGGGCTTGGAGCTTAGCATGTGGTAGGGACCAGGCCAGGGGTAGGAGGAGCTCAGGTGATTCAATCTGTCTCTTCAGTTTGGAGGGACGGAAGGGAGGGAGGGGAAGGCATCAAACTGCAAAAATGAACCATAAAAGGGGGTTGTTGGGGATGGGGTTGGGGGAGAGGGCCCCTAAAAAAAGCTCTCCCCTTGAAGGTTGGCAGGGCGTGGGGATGGTGGATTGGGGGAGCCGGGGAGGGTGAGGAAAGACCTGGAGGGATTTGGTGACCTCTTCCAAACCCCACATCCCCTGGTGCTATAGAGAGGGTGGGGGCAGCTACTGCAGAATCCCCAACAAGGTCCAGTCCTGATGTCGCTCCCATCCCCTTCTCCCCCACAACACTCCCATCCCTTCCAGGGATTCCCACTCTGGGGGAGTCAGGGATGCAAACCAGGAATCAAACGGTCAGGGTGCCCCCTTCCCCCCCTTCCCTGCAGGGCATCGGGAGGGTTTCACGTCCCAGAGGACAGGGGTGGGGGCCGGCGAAGGGTCCAAAGGTCCAAGATCTCGCCTCCCCCCCTCAACGAGGAGATTAGGGGCTTCTGTGTCCCCAGCCGCGTTCCCCCAGCCCGACGACGTCCCCTCCACGCCAGGGAGCTGCCACCGGATGGCCCGGGGCCTCATATCTGCGTCTCTTGCACGTTCTCCTTGGAGCTGCTCTTGAAGAGCAAAGGTTCGTGGATGGAATTGAGCCCGGGGGGCCCCTTGCCCCCGCAGCCCCCGCCACCCGGGTTGCTGCTGTAATGGGCCTTGAAGGCAGCGGCCACATAGTGGTGGTGGTTGAGATGGTCGCGCTCCAGGGCGGGCAGGGCCAAGTGGCTGTCCCCGCCCCCGCCCACGCCGGACACGGCAGCGGCTGCGGCCACGGACACCGCGGAGGCGGCGGGCAGCTCGTCCTCCACGTTGATGATCTCCACGGTGCGGGTGGGGCCGTGGTGCTTGTGGAGCTGGTGCTGCTTGCGAAGCTTGTAGAAGGCGACCAGCATCACGGCGGCCATGAAAGTGATGGCGACGAAGCAGCCGATGATGATCTTGGTGGTTTTCATGACGTCGTCCAGGTCTTTGAGGGTGTTCTCGGTCACGTCCGTGATCGGGACCGTGAACGCCTTCTCCGTGGGGCGGGAGGACCTCGGGGCAGGCGCCGTGGTGGAGGACGAGGCAGGTCCTCCCGCCTCGCCGGGGCCTCGGGGCCCGCCCCAGCCTCCGTCCGTTGTGGGCCCTGGGGGTTCCTTCTCGGTCCCGCGTGGCAGGAGGATCTCGTCGCCAGACTGGCTCTCCAGCGTCTCCACGGTCACTGTGGTGAAGTACGTGTAGCCTCCCCCGCTAGAGCCCCCGGGCCCGCCGGGCCCCCCCGCCCCCACGGGGTCCACGGCGGAGACATTGAGGGTGGCGGAAGCCGTGGTATTGCCGGCCGAGTTTGTCACCATACACGTGTACTGGCCCGTGTCCTGGACGGTGACGTTGGTGAAGTTGAGGGTCCCGTCGTGCAGGACCGAGATGCGGACACGGTACGAGCCGTGGGTCATCAGGGTCCCGTTGGGGGTCAACCAGTTGACGGAGGTCATGGAGGTGCCCGTGCGGCACTTGAGCTCGGCCGCCATGCCCTCGGTGACGTTGAGGTCCGTCGGCGGCTCCACGATGACCGGTGCGTAGCACGTGAAGTGCGACTGGTCCAGCTCGCCGATGTAGCGGCCCTTGAGGCCGGCGGGGGCGTGGCAGCGCGCGCAGCACGTGGTGTTGCTGGGCACCGTCTCCTTGAGCCACCAGCTCAGCCAGAGCACGTCACAGTTGCAGTGCCACGGGTTGTGGTTGAGGTGCACGCGCTCCAGCCGGTGCAGGGGCGTGAAGAGGTCGTGGGGCAGGGACATCAGGTTGTTGTGGGACAGGTTGAGCTCCTCCAGGGATTTGAGGTCGTCGAAGGCGTTGCGCTCGATGGTGCCCACCTGGGCGTGCATCAGCCAGAGTTTGCGCAAGCTGGTGAGGCCCTGGAAGGAGCCCGGCCGGATCAGGTCCAGGCGGTTGCCGGACAGCTCGAGCTCCTCAAGCCGCACCAGCGCCGTCAGGTTGGGGATGTCCTTCAGGTTGCACATGCCCAGATTGAGGTAACGCAGATTGACCAGCCCCTCGAAGGCGGCCTCCGAGATATACTCCAGCCGCTTGAGCTCTCCCAGGTCCAGCCGCCGCAGCGACGGCACCCGGTTGAAGGCGTACGAGGGGATGCTCTCGATGGGATTGTTGCGCAGCCACAGCTCCCGCAGCTTGGACAGGTACTCGAAGGCCTGCGTGGGCACCGTGGTCAGCCGGTTGTCGAAGAGCTCCAGCGTGTTGAGGCTGGGCAGGCCGTTGAAGGCGCCCACCTCGATCTTTCTCACCAGGTTCTTGCTCAGCTGAAGGATCTCCAGATGACGCAGATGTTTAAAGGTATCGGTTCGGATCACCTGGAGGGGAAGGGTTGGAAAGCCGGTTAGGACGTGCTGCGCCCGGGGGCCCCAGTGGCGTTCTGCCTCCCCTCCCCCAGGGAGCCTGGGATGCGCCCACCTCCCTCGGCTGATCTCACGGCCCTCCTGACCGACCTTGTGCACCTCCTAATCTACATGGCCCGTGTCTGTCCAGGGATGGATGCAGAGGGCACAGGACCCAGCCCTGCTACTCACTACTGAAATCGTCTGTGTGTCTTGTTTCCTCAACGAAACGAGAAGCTTGTACTAAAAGGTTTTTAAGGCCCCTTCCAGCTGGAAATCCCCGGCTTCTCCACTGCGATCATAGGATTATAGGCACGCAAGACGCCGTAGTAGCAAACGCCTTACTGAACAGAAGAAGAACGGGAGGTGGACCAAGATGGAGAGACTGGCAGCCGATCCTGACCCTCTGGTCCCAGGCCCAGCGCTCTTCCCAAGAGGCTTCTGAGGGCCTGGAAGTGGTTGGGGGTCAAGGACTGCCCATGCCTTTGGGTCTTCTCCGCGGGGCAAGCACAGGGCCCAGCACACAGTAGGTGCTTATCGAGTGTTTATTGGACGAATTAAGGCACAGAGCTGACGCTCCTATGGAGCACGGTATTTGCAAAGCCCTTTATATCCACATCTCAGGTAATGCAAGAATACGTCCATTTTACAGATGAGGACACTGCAGCTTAGTGACTTGCCCAAGATCATACTGCCCACAAGTGATGAGGTAGGAGTAACAGCCCTGCCCTTAGCACACAAATATCAGATTGCTAGTTCTCGAGGTGGGGATCCCTCGTGGTACAACTAGGAGGTGCTGATGGGCGATGGGGCGGTCAGACAGAGGACCTGGATAAGCAAGGGATAGGTGGCATGGAACCCAGGAGTCTGGGGTAGGACACAGGAGGAGAAGGGGAAAAGTCAGGGCAGAGTCTTTCACCATCCTTTAATGGAACTTTTCTAGTGAGACTGACATTCCAGAGGTGGGGGCATGCTAAGTAAACTGGAGACCCAGACCAAAGACGTTCTGTATCTTTGGCCCTGAAGCTGGGCAGTGGCAGCAAATTCGGACTGTCATCCAGTCTTCCTAACTCCCCTCTAAAATCAAGGGGTCACACAGGAAGGGTGAGAAAACACTTAGGAGCTAGAAGGGACTGAGCAGACCTTCAGTCTAATCTGCTAATTTTACCCAGGAGAAAATGAGCCCCAGAGATGGGGAGTGATTCACCTCAGGCCACACAGGTTAAGTTGGAGATCTGGTCCAACATCCTCTTGGAGAAAGGAAAGTGAATTACTTAGGTTAGACCCCAAGTCTAGCCCAGCCCCTCACTGAACCACAAATCCCAGCCACCAGCTCTAATTCGCTCAATCTCTTGAAACACCCATCACTTTCCTCATCTCTAAAATGGGGATAACAGCATATCACTACCTTCCCTCAACTCCTTCTCCCACGTTGGTGAAAAGGAGCAGCGTGTGAAGGGCTTTAAAAACTCTAAGATGACATATAAATATTAGTGATTATTAACTTGAGCTCGTGGAAGGCATAGTTCTCTGCCCCTGCCCTAAACAGGAGCTGGCATAAGCTTCCAGCTGTCCATACTTACCTCTAAGCCCTGGTTCATTCATGCCCAGTGGGCTGGATTCAGCAGCAGCTGAGCCTTGGGCTCAGGGCTTGCCCTGGGACTGCTCTTACTAACACTCTAAGGCCTTCTGGTCCCAGCTGGCCCAGTTCCTCGGTATCTAGAATTCTAGAATCTTAGAAGCTCAAAGGTGGAAGAAACCTAAGAGAGAACCAGTTCAGTTTACACATGAAAAGGAATCCTCTCCATAGCATCTCTGCTTGAAGACCTACAGTGACAGGGAGCTCACTACCTACCAAGACAACCCATCCCACTTCTGGAGAGCTCTCTTTGTGAGCCAGTCCTTCCGGATGTCGGGCCCAAATCTGCCTCCCTGTGAATCCCTGCCATTGCTGCTGAGAGTTCTGCTCTGCAGCTAAGCAGAATCAGCTCTGCTGGATCTCTTCCTCCACATGATAAGCCTTCCGAATACTTGGAGGGTTCACAAGTGGAAGGATTCGAACCTTGGGGAGCAGCACGGGAAGCTGGGCAAAGACAAATGGGAGTCTGGGTCATCATAGGGTCATGGGAGGGGTCAGAGAGCCTGAACGGCTCAAGGCCATATAGGGCGTCAGTGGCAGGAATCTAATGCTGAGTCTGGTCACTCCACATGGCCATCCTGCCTGAAGACAGCTTTCCTGTGCCCCTCCAAGCTCCTTCAACTGACCCTCTGATGGCCTTGTTTGGAGTCTGCTCATGATAGCAGTCAGCCTCTTCTGGACACTTTGGTTGTCTAGGTCCTTCCTAAAAAGGACCCTAGCAGTGGACACAGCACCCTCTGGAGGGTGACCCTAGAGTTGTCTGAGTACCCTCCAGAGGTGATTTTCTGAATCTGAGGGCAGCAGGGTCAGAATAGATAATTCTCAGAGTGCTGGGCCTGGAGTCATAAATACCCAAGTTCAAATCCAGCCTCAGACACTTACCCTGCGTGAGCCTGGGCAAGTCACTTAACCCATGTTTGCCTCAGTTCCCTCAACTGTAAAATAGAGATGATCACAGCACCTCCTTCCTAGAGTCATTGTGAGCACCAAATGAGATTTGTTTGGGGGGAAGCACTTAGCTTAGTGCCTGGCACATGGTGGGCACTAGATCAGTGTTGATTCCCTTCCTCTAACGTCTCTTCTGGGTCTGAATCTTTACAATCCAATGGCCAGCCCCCCCCCCCCCAGCCTGGGCAGTGGGCTGCTTCTATTACAACAGAATCCAGCTTACCCACTTACTTGGAGAGTGGCTGGGGGCGGGGCGGCAGGCCTGATACCAGGCTGGGATCGTGCCACTTATTACAGCCCTGTCAATGAACTAGTGTGATTTGCCAGCAAGTGGGCAAGGCAGGTGGGGGAAAGAGGAAATCTGGAAACCCGGAAGACCCACTGGATATAAAAGGCTAGGTCTGTGCCACCAACTTGTGGGGTGACTGTCTCTGGGGCTCAGTTTCTTCATCTGTCAATCCCCAGGGAGTTTAACTACATTATATGAGAAGTAGCACGGCCCTAGGGATAGGAGGCTAGATCTGGACCCAGGAAGAGCCCGATTCAAATCCTGTCATAGACGCTTCTTAGCTATCCGACCTTGGGTCAGTCACTTGATATTAGTAAGCCTCAGTTTCCTCATCTGTAAAATGGAGATTTGGTATCTATTATTACCTAATAATTTTACTGTTCTCCAGCCCTACCTTGTAGTGTTGCCGTGAATATCATTGGGAATATGGATGGAAAGAGTTTTGTGAGCCTAAAGCACAGCAGGCATGGGAGGTCCCACCCCCATCTCGGAGGGCCCTTCCAGTGCCAACATTCACGGGCTAGGAGGGCATTTGGAGAAGAAGGCTCAGCGCAGGCTTGGCAGGGAGAGAAAGTGGGGATCTCGGCGGGGCTTCCCATGAGCTGCGCTTCAGGGAGTAGGTCTCACTTCCAGATGGGCTCATGGGGAGATTTACTTAAACCAGGAAATGCTGCATCTACCGCAGCTCTTGGTTACAGCATCATATCTTTAGAGAGTTGCTAGAATCTCAGTCAGCGCAGGAGGTTCTCAAAGGTCACCTCATCTGAACTGTGACCAGCCAGAACTTTTCTATAAATGCATGCGTGGTGCAGTGGGAAAAGCACTCGACCGGGAGATAGAAATCCTGGGTGCAGATACTATCTTTGACACTTATGCTAACTGTGTGACCCTGGGCAAGTCACTTGCCCCTGGAAGCTTCAGTTTTTTATCTTATCTGTAAAATGTGGATAAATTAGAGTTATCCTACTTAGACCCATGGCATTGTAAAGAAAATACTTTGTGAGCCTTAATACGTAATAAATATATTATAGTGAATATATAATAATAAATAATATAATAAAGTATATTATTATGTGTGGGTCCATTTCCATATCCATATATGGTGTTGTTTGGTTATTTCTATTTGTATCCGACTCTTCCTGACCCCATTTGGGATTTTCTTGGCAAAGATACTGGAGTGATTTGCTATTTCCTTCTCCAGCTCATTTTATAGATGAGGAAATTGAGGCAAAAGAGGGTCAAGCGACTTGCCCAGGGTCATGCAGCTAGTGTCTGAGGCTGGATTTGAAATCAGGTCTTCCTGACTCTCAGGCCAGCAATCTGTCTAGCTGTCTCCTATGTTAGTTCACAGAGAGCCAATGGTCCACTATAGCCTCTAGATCTTTTCCATAAGTCCTACTGCTGAGCTAGGCATTTTGTGTCCATGTATGTATGAGGTCCATTTCTTGACCCCAAACATGACACTTCCTTTCCATTAGTCCCTGCTGGATTTCTTTTTCTTAGATTCAGGTGTGTGCTGTAGCCTGGCAAGATCTTTTTGGATTCTGATGCGATTATCCAGGCTGTTAGTTCTGTGTTATCTGCAAATTTGGTGATGAGCATGCCATCACATCTCTTGTTCCAAATTACCAGCAAATTATTCATTCAAGTAAAGATTTTACACTTATACATATTAAATTGTATCTTATTGGATTTCGCTTGCTGAGATCTTTTTGGGTCCTGATTCTAGCATCCGATTTAATCTAAGTCAACAAACATTTATTAGAAACCAGCAAATACCATGCTGGATACAGGAGATAAAATGAAGGGAAAAAACTGACTCTTTGTGCCCAAGGAGCTAATAACCCATTAGATTGGGAGCTCCTTGAAGGCAGGAACTGTCTTTTGCTTTTCTTTGTATCCCCAGCATTTAGTCCAGGGCCTGGCATATAGTAGGCACTTGATAAATGCTTGTTGTAATGATAAGCATGCAAACAGACATGATCCCAGAGAGACATTATGTGGTCATCATATGGACACAGATATTTCTAGCTGGGCATTTGGGATCATCTTCCATTTACATGATAAATATCTTGTTTATATGTATTTGCTTCTTGTCTCCCCCATTGGACTATAAGTTCCTTGAGGGCAGCAACTATCTTTTGCCCTTTTTTGTATCCCCAGGGCTTAGGACAGGGCCCGGCACATAGTAGGTGCTTAGTAAATGCACATGTTGATAGTGATATGCCTTTGTTATAGCAAAGAGCTGGAAACAAAGGGGGTGCCCATCCACTGGGGAATAGCTGAATGAATGATCTTACGTGAATGTAATGGAATATTTTTAAAGAAATGATGAAAGGGACAGTTTCAGAGAATCCTGGGAAGACTTATCTAAACTGATGCAGAGGGAAGTTGAACAGAACTGGAGAACACATAGTTATACTTAACAAGAACATCATAAAGACAAACAGCTTGGAAAGCCTGAAGATCCCTGGTGAGTGCGAGGATCAACCATGATGCTCAAGGTCCACCTCCTGAGAGAGAAGAGAAGGACTCAAGATGCAGAATAAGATGTGAAATTTTGGGTGAGGCCAATGAAAGAATGTTTTGCTTTACTATGAATATCTGACACAAGAGGTGTGTGTGTGTGTGTGTGTGTGTGTGTGTGTGTGTGTGTGTGTGTGTGTGTGTTTCTAGTTTAGCGGGTGGTCCGAAGGAGAAGGGGGATAGGGTAGCAACATTTTTTTAAAAGCTCAAAAAAGTATACTATGAGGGTAGAACAAGAATCTAGACATGGTGTTCTAGGAAATCAAAGGAGAGAGAGAGAGAGAGAGAGAGAGAGAGAGAGAGAGAGAGAGAGAGAGAGATGATTTTCAGCTAGAAGGAAAAGGGAAGGCTTCCTGGAGGTACCTGGGCTGAAACCTGAAGGAAGAGCTGGGTTTCCCATGGTGGTATAAAAAGAGAACCATCTTGGAGTCAGAAGAACTAAGATTGAGTCCAGTCTTGGCCACTTTTCTAGCTTTGTTCTCTAAGTCACATAACCTTGCTGTTTCTCAGTTTCCTCATTTGAAAAATGGGAATAAAATTAGTTGTACTGCCTGTGTCCCTGGGTTGCTGTAAGGAAAGCACCATGTAAATATGAATTATGATCACTGCAGATGAAAATGAGGAGGGAATCTTCATGCATAGATATGGGAGAAGGTAAGACAAGGCAAGGAAATATTCTGTGTGAATTAAGGGGACTGTGGAGGGCTCTAAATGATAAGTCTAAGTTTGTATTTGTCCTCTGGGTAAAAATGGGCCATTGAAGGATTAGGGGCTGGCCTCTGCTGCATATTCATTCTGTAGCTGTGTGACAGAAGAAGGATGCAAGTCTGAGATCCGGGAAGCCAAGTTGAAGGCTATTATGATGGTCCAGGGGAGAGGTGATGAGTGCTAAATCTACCATGTTGGCTCTGAGAGTGGGAGAAAAAGGGCTGGATGCGAGAGCACTAGGAAGCTTGAATTGACACTATTTGATCACTCAGAGGTGAGGAGAGGTGAGAGAGTGTGAGAGCCCCAGCTTCCATGAAGGGAAGAGTTGGGAGCAGGGGCAGGTCCAAGACATTAAGGGGCCAGTAGGTCACAATTGTGCCAGTAAGGCAAAATGGGCTTAGTTTAACGGGTGTGCTTAAGGAGTTTGGCTTTTGTTTATGGTGAAAGTACTTTCACCTGTTAAACGCTAAGCCCCAGGCCCAAAGCCCTATCAGGTGTGAAACCCCTGCGGGCGTAGATTAAAGACTTAAAAGGGGCCAATTCGGGAAGCAATGGGTCTCTGGACTCTGGT
>CM053622.1:819204333-819217196 GCA_028646595.1 Phalanger gymnotis
TCCTTCCTTCATTTTTTCCCTCCTTCCTTCCTTCCTTCCTTCCTTCCTTCCTTCCTTCCTTCCTTCCTTCCTTCCAACAACGAACACTGGGCTTCAGACCCAGAAGGTGACAGTATTTGCTGAATGACTGGTTGAGGAGGCGGGTGGCACCTGGGAGTCAGAAAACCGGTTTTGGTGTCAGAAAACCCAGGTTCTCTCACCGCGAGCCACTCGACTCAGGCTCTCTGGAAATCGTTTTTTGTTTCTGTAAAGTTGGGATTCTGACACTGCTACCTACCTCCAGAGCCTCCCTCACAGGGTTACCTGAGGTGATATCGTAAGGGGAAAGGGACTGCCTTGTGATTTCATTAGGGTCAGAAAACGGCCCTTGAACAATGTTGGCTGCTTCTCTGCCCTGTCTATTGCAGGTAGCTGCCCAGAACCAGGAGACCTTCAGTGCCTCCTCTGAGGTCATGCAGTCAGGCAGGATCAGGGGTGGGACTGGAACCCAAGACTCCCTAGCACCGCATCACAGCCAGTGCTCTCACCACTAGGACTCTTTGTAATTAGCGATACTGATCTAATGGATAGCACTACGTAGAGTAGGCAGATCGAAACGTTTAAGAAAGTGAATCTGAGAACATGCAAGGATTATGTGCACCTTCTCCTCAGGAAAGCAGGCTACGGGTGTGTGTGTGTGTGTGTGTGTGTGTGTGTGTGTGTGTGTGTGTGTGTGTGTGTGTGTGAAAAAGAAGTCCTCTGACATTCCCTCCTACAGGGAGGGAACAGGATTCTACAGGCCAGGGATTTTTTTCTGAAAACCTCCAGGGGCTCCCTACTACCTCCAATTCTGGCACGATCCACAGGCCAGGCCTTGCTGGGCTGGGAATCTGGAGCACCTAGGTTTGAATCCCTCCATCGTCACTAGTGGTGAGACCCAGGGCAAGGCTGTTTCCTCATCTATGCACCTACCTCCTAGGATTGTTGTGAGACCCAAAGGCTATACTATTTGTAAAGCCTTGGGCACACCTTAGGCAGCTAAGGAGAGCAGTGAGTCAAATGTTGGACCTGGCACCGGGGAGACCTGAGTTCAAATCCTGCCTCAGACACTTGGTAGTTCTGTGACCCTAGACAGGTCCCTTCATTTCTGCCTGCCTCAGTTTCCTCATCTGTAAAAACAGGAATCATTATAGCCCCCACCTCCCAAGAACTTTGAGGGGATCAAATGAGATATTTGTAAAACGCTTTGCAAACTTTAAATCATAGAAATATTATTTCTGGGATGTATACACACATACGTACAAATGTTAGCTGTTGTAGAATGTCAGCAATGTGTGTTCTTACCAGCTACCCCAGCCTGGCATTCAAAGCCTTGCACAATCTGCTGCCACCACACCTCCTGCCTCATGCCACAGCACTCTCTTGCCTCTATTCTCCTCCTGCCCTCTCCCACACCACACTCTAGCTCAAGCCGCCCCCTCCCCTGATCCAGTTTCCATCTTCTCAGGGGCCTTTTCCTCCAGGAAGCCTTCCCTAGTTGCTTAAGCTACAAGCGCTTCCATTCTTCCTCATAACCTCTCCTTGCTCACAATATGGGCTCCTCCTTTGCACTTCTCATAGACTGGCTTCTCCTTAGTTGTAGACACACCTTATATCTCCCTTCCCCATCAAACTGCTCCAGAATCCCAGGACCAGATAACCCTAGGGTTCCTCCAAGCTCTCGATGTCGGATCCTGGTCTAGCCAGGGCAGAGCACAGCAGGACCGTTACCTTGGCCTCTCCTAATGCAGCCCAAGTTCCCAGTGGCTTTCAGGGAATTCCACATCATACAGATGTCTCGTGTTATTTTTGCAGGCCACTAAAAACCCCAAAACTTTTTTCAGAAGAACTCTCTAACCACTCCTGCCTCATGTTGTATTTTTGGTGCTGATTTGTTGACCCCGAGTGTAAGATTTACATTTATCCCTGCTAAATTTTACCTTGTTAGACTCAGCTCCTGGGGAGGTGTGTGTGTGTGTGTGTGTGTGTGTGTGTGTGTGTGTGTGTGTATCTGTGTGGGTCTATGTGTGTCTGTGTGTCTGTGTGTGTGTGTAGGGGTAGGGCCCATGTTTACTTTCAGCTTGAATCTTCAGTAATGAGTATTAGTTTTGCACTCTGGAGCTGCTGAACAAATGTATGTAAAATCTTCAATTCAATTCCATTTTTAAAAATACATTGGTTTAAGCAGCTACCGTGGTAGGACTCTGGGGCAGACCCAAAGCTCGGGTGTGACAGGCCCTGTTCTCAGTGGGCTCAGAGCCTAGCAAGCAGATGTGATCACTAGGGTAACTGTGATTCACGCTATAGGCATTAAACATGTGCACCTAGATGGCTGAGTGAAGTCTCATGGGAAAGATGCTGTTGATGAGGCTAGGGGAGCAGCAACCCGACCTGCAGGTGGTGCCCGAAGTGGCCTTTTGTGACCCAGTGAGAATCCCATAGGAAAGGCTTGGAGGCAGCGTGGCCAGAGATCTAGAGGCAGAAAAGCCAAGACTTGTCTGAGGCACAGAGGGCTAGAGCCCAGGCATGAGAGGGTACTGACTGTGGAGGCGGGAGGTGTGCTTTGGAGTTCCAGTTTCAGCCCTTAGGAGCTGGGTGACAAGATTTGGGTGCCCGAATGTAAAGTGGAGAAAATCATTCCAGAAGTCCCCTCCCTCCCTGCACTCCCAGGTGGTTACGAGGGAAGCATCTTCTACATCTCACAAGGCTGCAGAGACAGGAGGTGGGGGCTCTGACCAGGGGGAGCTCCCTCCCAATCTCGACCCCCTTTCCCAACAGAGCGAGGTGGCCCCCGCTCTGCAGGTTAAAGGCCCTCAGAGAGGGCTGCCCAGGGCTCCAAGGGGGTCTTTCTGACTCCAGGCCCAGCGCTCTCCACATGCACCTCAACGTTAGGATCTCGGTACTGGATTTGGAATCCGAAGGATGGGTTCAAAGCCCAGCCTTCACTAGCTGGGCAACCTGGGGTAAATGGCTGAGGCTCTAGGAATGTCAGTGTTCTCATCTGTCAAAGAGAAGCGATTCTGAAGCCTTCAGGCACCAGAAGAGTAGCAATCGTTGTGCCCAAGGAAGGTGAGTGGGACAACCAGTGCAGTGTGTGGGGTGGGAGGGGAAAGCATGGAGGCACCGCGTTCAGTCTGGAATAACAGTAATAACAGTCACTAACCCACCTTGCCAGCTGCGTCCCAGGCCTGGGCTCGGTGCCTCACAATTATCATCTTATGTGATCCTCACAAAAACCCTAGAGGGAGGTGCTGGTATCATTATTCCCATCTTACAGATGGGGAAACTGAGGCATTCAGGGGTGAACTGACTTGCCCAGGGTCATTCAGCTAGTAAAGGTCTGAAGCCAGACTTCAACTTAAGTCTTCCTGACTCCAGGCCTGGTGCTCTATTCACTGGGTCACCTAGTCGCCCTGTCTAGTTAAGCTCTGGTCCTGGGCAGGCTGGGTCCTGGAACAGGAGAGC
This sequence comes from Phalanger gymnotis, assembly GCA_028646595.1. Classification (NCBI taxonomy): domain Eukaryota; kingdom Metazoa; phylum Chordata; class Mammalia; order Diprotodontia; family Phalangeridae; genus Phalanger; species Phalanger gymnotis. The sequence goes on from CM053622.1 coordinate 819,207,817, forward strand.
AAGCCTCATGAACGTCAATGACTCAGAGGTCAGACTTTTAAGACGTTGCTTTTCCCCCACTGTGCATCCGGCCTGACGTTTCCCTAAGTGTTAGACCATGTACACTATGGCCACAGGGGGCCCAGGCCCCCCAGCACCCTCCCTCCCAACTCTCTGGCCAGGGGACAGGGATGCTGTCAGGCAGAAAGAGGGCCAGAGAGCATGAGAAGTGACCCTGGGCAGGAAGCCAGAAGCCTGGATTTGAATCCCAACTCTGAACCTCCATCCACACGCCTGGGCGGCCCTGAGCAAAGCCTTCACATCTCGGAGACTCCATTTCCTTCCGCATAAAATAGGTGCAATCATCCTGAGCCTGTCTGCTTCTGAGGGCTCTTGTGTGAGGAGCACTCTGGGAAAATCCAGGTGCTTATGGCAGTGCGAGCTCCCCCAGACAAAGCCAGCCAGCATAGGCTACAAGGCTGGGGGATGGCGGGGATGGCTTGTTGGAAGGTTGCTCTTCTCTTCTGGAGTCTTTATCACAAGGGAAGGCTTGGTGGGTAGGTAGGAAGGAAGAGAAGAGGAAGGGAGAGAAGGAAGGATGAAGGAAGGAAGGAGAAAAAAAAAGAAATGAAAGGTAGGGAGGAAGGAAGGGATGGAGGAAGGATAAGAGAGGGAGGAAGGAAAGGAAGAAGGAAGGAGGGAAGGAAGGAGAGGAATGAAAGAAGTAAAGGAAAGAAGGAAGGAAAGGATAGAGGAAGGATAAGGGAGAGAAGAAGGAAAGGAGGAAGGAAGGAGAGGAATGAAAGAGGAAAAAGAAAGAAGGAAGGAAGGAGGAAGGAGGAAAGGAAGGAGGGAGAAAAGAAGGAAGCAAGAATGATGGAGGGAGAGAAAAGAGGGAAAAATAGGAGAGGAAGGAAGGAGAGGAAAGAAAGAAGAAAAGGAAAGAAGGAAGGATGAAAGGATGAAGGAGGGAGGAGGAAAGGAAGGAGGGAAAGAAGGATTTATTAAGTGGCCATTATGTGTCAGGCACGATGCTAATCACCTTACAGAGATTATCTCATTTGATTTTCATGACAATCCTGAGAGGTAGGTGCTATTATGACTCCCATTTTACAGATGAAGAAACCAAGGCCCAGAGAGGTTCAGTGACTGGCCTGGGGTCACAGAGCTCACAAGTGTCTGAGGCTGGATTTGAACTCAGGTCTTCCTGACTCCAGATAGTGGAGGAAGATGTTTAGAAAAGAAAAGGATATTAAAACAAAAGGTGCCATTTGTAAAAACACCTGGAACCCCTAGAACTTTCTTTAGAACATCCCAGGATGGTTTAGTACAAAGAGAAGAACAAAGGGCAGGAGTCAGAAGGCTCTGTCATTGACTGTGTGGCCTTGGCCAAGTCACCTCCCTCTGGGGCCTTGGTTTCCTCTTTGTGAAAGGGGGATGGGGCAGACTTTGAGATCTAAGGTTCCCTCTGTGGCTTCATGGGTAGAACCACAGAATGGCAGCCTCTCAGAGGCCCTACTGAACCCTTCCTCCTCTAACATCGTCAAGGAGAGGTCCCCTTCTCCAGCATGGCTGAAGAGAGGTCCTCCAGGGAGGGGCAGCTGTTCCACTCTGGACAGCTCTCAGACTCCTGGGACCTCTCTGGATCTTCCTCCCAGACTATGGATTTTCCCTCTGGGGCCAAACAGAGATAGTGGAGCCTTTCTTACCCCGCCCCACCCTGATAGTCCTGAAAGAAGAGCTGTCGCCTCTCCTCAGAGATCCTTGTGTCTCAAAGAGCTCCTCCGTGTCATGGACTTGAGGGTCTTCACCAGCCTGCTCATCCCTCCCTGAACCCCCTCCAGCCTACTGACATCTTTCCTAAAATGTAGGTCTCGGAAGTGAACAGAGACTCCTCCAGGTGCAGTCTGCCTGGAGCCAAGCGTTCACTATTTTTATTCCTGGAAGCTGTGCTCTTCCGTATAGTTCGATGCTAGATTTCATGGCTGCCACACCCCACGGCTCACTCAGATTGTGCTTGTGGCCCACTAAAACACACAGATCTTTTTCAGAGAAAATCCTGTCTCACTGTGATGCCCCATCTCACCTGTGTGGCCTCAGTTTTTGGGACTTGGGTATAAAACTTTACATTTATCCCTCTGGTGAGATTTCATCTTATTAGAGTTAGTCTAGGACTTTAGCCTGTCGAGGTCTGTCTGGATCCTGCCTCTCATGCAGTGTGTTTGCTGTGCCAGCCAGCTCAGTATCATCTGTAAGTCTGATGAGTGGGCCTTTCCCCAAGTCACTCACTGACCAGAATGTAGCACCAGCAAGAGACAGCCAAGCCAGCTCCATGGGGCACTCCACTGGAGACCTCTTGCCACGGTATCATCGAGGTGCTGCCTAAACGCATTATCACGGATTCTGTATCTTGCCATGTTTCCCATTCCATCGGATGGCTCATCGAAGGCTCTCCACGATACCTGCAGCATTGTATTCATCTACCAGTGACCTCCTTGTTCAGAAAGGACTTGAGGTGAGCCCGACCTGGCCTGTTCCGGAGGAAGCCCCGCTGGCTTGTGGTGCTCTGTGCTCTCCCAGGCGTTCACACACCCTTCTTTACACTAGAAATGAGCCCCAGAAGGCAAGGCAAGCCTGAGGACCAGAGTTCATAGGTCCTGTCATCTTCCTTATCTGAAAACTGGGCATTTGTCTTCCTCCAGTCCTGTGGTGTGGCACCCTTCTCATCCTCCAGTCTTTCCACAGCTGGCACCGACAGTGGCTCAGCAATCGTACTTTCCGAGAGGGAAGGCCATGAGAATTTATATAGCGCCTGCTGTGTACGAGACACGTTGGGAATATGATCGTTGGATCCTCACAACAACCTCGCGAGGTTGCTGCTATTATGATCCACATTTTACAGCTGAGGAAACAGGCAGCTTCAGTGACTTGCCTAACTTTGCGGGACATTGGCTCTATCCTGTTAACCTCCCCTTGCTTCTGAGAGCTCTGCTTTGATGCTCACTAGCTGGAGGACCATGGGCAGAAGCCCCTACTCTCTGAGCCTCATCTGTCCATCAGGAGCATTTGTACCATCTCCCTGATCCTTCAGGGACTTGTTACATTATCTTGAAGGCCACTCCCTCCATGCAAGCAGCCCGTCTTCGAGAGAGGGCAGACCCTCTGTAGACAGTCTACAGGCAGTCTCTGAGCTCTGGGAAGGTCACGCAGGGATTAGGAGCCATGGCAGCGCCCATTCTCCTGATGGTGCTACTCGTAGGCTACCACGTTCCCTCTGATGAAATGGTGTGTGTGAACCTAGTTGGGAAAAGTCAGCAAGTGTTGTACACATAGATTTCTGGATTCTCCTCACTGAAAAGGACCTCGGAAGTCTGACAATAATAATGATTAATGTTAATAATATCTGCCGTTCATGTAGCACCTTAAAGTCAGCAAAGCCCTTCACAAACATGATCTCTTCTGAGCCTCACAAACCCCGGGAGGGAGGGGCCATCATTATCCTTATGTCCTAGATGAGGAAACTGAGACACTTGCCCAGGGTCACACAGCGAGTCACCGTCTGAGGCCAGATTCCAACTGTGATCCTCCTGACTCTGTCCAGAAATCTATCCTCCGCTTGCCTAGCTGTCAGGGGACACCCATGCTTCAAGTGCCGTGGAACTGGAGAGGAAGGATGGGTTCCAGGGAGACAGATTTTGGCTGGAAATCAGGAAAAAGTTACTAACAATTAAAGCTCTCCAGAATTGGAACAGGCTGCCTCAGTAGGTAGTGAGCTCTCTGTCCCTGGACATCTCCCAGCTGAGGCGGATGGCCCCTTTCCTGGATGCCGTGGAGCAGATTACTGTTCAGATGTGAGGGCTTCGGCAACCTCTGAGGTTCCTGCCAGCTCTGACGGTCCTGGTGATGGGGGGCTCCCCGCACTGGGAAGTCAGTTGGGAAGGCTGCCCTCCAAGACCCCTTCCAGCCTGAGCTGCCTGGACCCTTTCTAAAGGGCTTTGCAACTTTCCCCAAACATTTTCACAGACGTTCACCGGCCGTCCTCCTCCCACGCCTCCTCAGGCCCAAAGCGGACCCTGGGCTTCTGGAGACCATACCAGCCGAGCACAAATTCCAGCAACTGACCCCAGTGTCATGGCTCCCCTTTGCTCTAAATCCTTCAGTAGCTCCAAATCCCTGTTGCCTATCAAGGCAAAGTCAGACTCTTGCCTGGCATTCAAGGCCCTCCACGATCTGGTGCCACATTCCAACCTCAATTCCCATGACTCCTTGCCATGTGCTCTACATTTCAGCCCAGAGATAGCCCCTCAGAATCATAGAACCTCCAACCCCCTCCCCCAAAAGAATTCCTCTGCTACTACTCGACACAGTTGGTTATCTAGCCTCTGTTTGCAGACTTCCAGTGAGAGATGGCCATTCCACTTTGGGATGGATTGCTCTAACTAATGACCTTGAGAATCAGCCCGCCTCTCTGCACCTTTCCCCCATTGCTGCTGGTTTGTCCCTCTGGGACCCTTCTCCCAAACGCTTGAAGATGGAGGTCATGTTCCTCTGAGCCCTCTCCAAATGAAGTCTTTCCGGTGCCCCCCATTGATGCCCAGATGGCACATCCTGAGGCCCTTCAGCACTGTGGCTGCCCAGCCTAGGAATGTCCTGATCCAACTATGATGCCCCCCAGGGTGGCCTGGCCACAGTCTTAGTGTCTTTTGCTCCCACAATCCCCCACGCTGCAATGCTGACATTTCCCTGAGATCCCTAACTCTGCCTTCCTCTCGAGGTACCACCTCCTCTGATCCTCTTGCCTATCCTGGCACAGCCTGCCTCATTTTGCTTGCAGCTTTCTTATGTGTGGATTATGTACTCCAGGTGTGTGTGTGTGTGTGTGTCTGAGAGAGACAGAGACAGAGAGACAGAGAAAGGAGAGACAGAGAGAAATACAAAGAGACAGAGAGAGACAGAGAGGTTTTCTTGGCCGTGGCAGCTCCCAGAGTGCCTCTGACTGAGGCTTGGACTGTGGCAGATGTGCCCAGACACCCTAGATCCTGCAGCTAGGAAGCCCCTGCTCCTAGCCAGCAGCAGTTGCCGATCAGGCCGGTGTGGCCTGGGGAAGGGCATTCTCCTACTCTGGCGGTGAGTGTGGCCCTCCCCCCAATCTCAGGCTTGTCTCATCCGTCCCTCCGTCATCTCTAAACCTGCCACTCTGTACCTGGGCCTCACTGCATAACCTTGGACAGGTCCCTTCGCTCCTGGGCCTCAGTTTCCCCTTCTCTAAGAAGAGGGAGCTGGTCTCAGAGATCTGTAGGGTCCCTTAGGAGTCAGTGAAGTCTAGACTAAGCGTTGAGCTTGACAGAGAAGATAAAGAGATCCAGGGACATGAATCCAGGTCTCAGGACCTCGCGCCTCTGCTTCAGAGGAATCTTCTGGGGAAGCCGCTGATCTGAGGAAGCCCCTCACTATTTCCCAGCCTGACACTGAAAGGGAAAATGACCAGAAGTGGACGAAAAGTCCCATTCCCGGCTGCTCTCTAGGGGCCCCTGCAGGAGAGCACTATTAAGAGACGGAGGCCCCCAGGGGCGGGGGCCGAGCCCTCCCTCCAGTGGGAGGTGGCGGGGCTGGCGCGCACACTCCGGAGGGGTGGGGCAGAAGGGCTTGGCCACACCCACAGAATTCAAGAATGCTCTCCACGAACAGGGAAGCATCCGAGAGCCAGAAACACTGGGTTTTTTAAACGGGAGGAATCAGAGGAACGCCTTCTTAGAGGTGGGAGGCACCTGAGATCCCTTGTAATCCTGCCGCCCCATTTTACAGATGGAAAAACTGTGGCCCAGAGAAAGTCCAAGGGCCTCGCCTCAAGCCCTAATCCGGCAACAATCCGGCTTCTGCTCAGACCCGGCAGCACCGGGAGTTCACCACTAAAGAAAGCCACAGATTCCAGGATAGGGCAACCCTGGGTGAGGGGCGTTTGCCCGTCTCCCTTTCTGCTCTTCCCTCGAGCTTCAGACACTGACGAGTCAGGATGGGATTGGAAACAGCTTCAGTTTGCTCATCCATAAAACGAAGACACCCTATCGACTGCGCCTCCCTGACGGCGGTGGGCGAAAACCGCTCGATAAGCCCCAAATCGCCATCAGAAGCCCAAGAGGCGGGCCCTTTTCTCCCCCTTGACTGCCCCTGGGGCGGGCGAGGCCCACCGTCACCATCTCGTCTCCCTAAAGGCCGGGCCGGACGCTCCCGGCTTCCTCCCACCGGCCCGGAAGGCTTGGGCTCGGAGCCCCACGGCCAGCTCCTCACCTGGATTCCGTTCTCCTGGAGGTTCAAGTATCGCGTGTTGACTGGGATGCTGGCCGGGACCTCAGCCAGTTCCCTCCGAGTACAGATCACCCGGCTGGCCTGGTTGCTGCAGGAACAGGCTGCCGGGCAGGATGTGGCTGGTGGGGACCCCCCTCCAGCGGCTGCCGCGAGGGCTGCGCCACCCCCGCCACCACCCAGCTGGGGAGAGCAGAGCCAGAGGAAGAGCAGGGCCCCTCGGGGCCAGGACATCCTCCCAGGGAGCAGCAGGGGCCACGGGGAGCTGCAGGGACGAGCCATCCTCAATATTCATGCTCTGTGGGGTGGGCTGGTGTGCTGGGGGGCTGTGGGGAGACAGAGACAGAACAGGAAGGGATGTGGTTAGCAAACGAAGCCCGGGGTCCTGCCGTCCTCCCCCACCCTCCTCAAGGAAGAGAGATCCACAGGCTTAGGGGATTGGAAAGTCCTAGGACAGTCTCATGCTTAGATGCCCTCAGGAGGAAGCTGAGTCTCAGAGACGGGCAGGGTTCTTCCCAAAGTCACATAGACACTCTGGAGATGATCTAAGCTAGTTCTCCAGAGAGGTGGCTATTTGCCATCTTTGGGACACCTGTACACGCACACACCTGCACATGCACATACACACATACATACACCTATGTGCCCAGTCACATGCACACACATGTACACACACACACACACACACACACACAACTTCCTGATCTAGAAAACCTGGATTGGGTTTCTTAATACTAGAAGGAGAATCAGAAAGGCAAGAATTAAGAGATGGGGAGAACTGAGCTCCCCAGAGAGATGGACAGAGACAGAGGAGGCAGAGAGAGGGACAGCAACAGCAGGGTGCAAGGGCCAAAGGTGAGGGAGAGGGACAGGCTCGGACAGACACGTGGGGAAGAGAAGCTGAGACAAGACACAGACACTTGAATGTGCAAATGAGATGACTGAGATGGGGGAGACGGCACTTCATCTACTCCTGGGCCTCCTGCCCTGGGGTAGCCTCCTCATGTACAGAGAGAGGGACCTGGGGGTCAGGACCCCCAGCAATGCCCCAGGGAGAGGGACCTGGGGGCCAGGATCCCTGGCACTAGCCCTTTGTTGGGAGGGGCAGGGGGCGAGGGTCAAGGAATCTGGAATTCTTCAGTCTCTTCGGCCCTCAAAACCTCAAACTAGATTAGAGGGGAAAGAGAAGGAGGGGGGGTCCAGGGGATGTCATAGAGGAGAGGGATGTGATGAGGAAGGGGCATGGGGGGGTTTGGGAGAAGAATAATGAATGGAGTAAGACAGTTATAGGAAAACAATAGTTAAAGGAAAGGAGGAACAGAGAAGAGAATGTGAGAGGGGGAGGGAAGGGGACACAGGTTGGGGAAGGGAGTAGGGGAGATGCGAAGGGGGAGAGGGAGTCGGGATTAATGAAAGGGGAAAGACTGGGGCATTTGGAGGAGGGTATCAGTAGAGCATATAGTATGGGAAAGGAGCAGGGAAAAGAGTAAGGCGGAAAGGGTTGGGAATTAGTGGGGGAGGGGAGAAAGGCCTACAATTGGGGGAGACCTGTAGGGAAGGAGGGACCAAGGGGTTGAGAGAGAGTGGGGAGGTCGGGTCAGTTCCGACTGGGAGCTTCTCTTCCCTGACCTGTCCTCCTCCTCTGGAAGGAAAAGAGGAGGCCCTCATGGTTGTTTTCTTTCAATTTGCCGATTCAGTGTTTTCTGGATGCCACCCCCAGGTCTGACCCACCCATCTGGATGCCCACACTGTCCCCCATCAGCAGACACAGGAGCCCAGGTCAATTCAGAGGCACAGGCATCTCTTCTTCCTGATTCTTTTAACATATACACCAACACACACAGATACACCCCAAACACCAACCCAACCCAACATGAGGGATCCTGGACCTAGACCTGGAGGGGACTTCAGAGACCACCAAATGCAGCCCCTCCATTTTACAGATCAGGAGGGTAGGTGACCCAGCCATGGGCACTACAGCCCAGAGAAGAGCTGGGATGTGAAGCCAGGGACTCTGACTCCAACTAGACCTTCACTCACACACACACACACACACACACACACACACACACACACACACACATACACACACCCCTCTAGCAGGCCCTTCCAGACACTCTCCCTCAACACATGCACACACACATCAAACAACACCAGCCCAGCTCAGTTCGTACACACAGATGTACCAAACCACACACATCCAAGCAAGGTCAGGCAAGGGAACACAGTAACACAATGAACTCACACACTGATACCACACACTCCGTGCCAGCGTATACGACAGGCCCCCAAATGCCAGTGCGACTGACCCACCCTCTCAAACATCACCACACATCTTTACACCTTCGTACTACAGAGACACGCACACATCAATGCCTACACCCTGCTTCGATACCCTCGCTTCAGCAGAACGTGGTGACATACACACAAACCCTAACACACACCGCACACCCACACAGATACCGGGGGCTGCACCTGACAACCCCCTCCCCTAATCTCACCAACAGTATAGACAAGGGCTCAGCAGCACATGCATACACCTGGGCAGGAAGACAGAGACAGTCAGTGGCGTAGTGCCACCCTCCCCCCTTGGGCCAGTACACACACACACACCCATGCACTCACACTCACACACACCTCTGCGACTCAGAACCATGCGCCATCTCCGCCTGCCCCTTGTGTCTCTGTGTTCATCTGCAGATCTCCCACTGACTGGGTATGATAGTTAGGTGTGTCGGTTGTATCCCAGGTCCCGGGGCTCCCCCATCTAGGGTCCTCTTAAAGGGGAGAGGCAAAACTCCAGACTTGGAGAGTACAGTGGAGTCAACCTCCTGCTGCCCCCAGAGTCCAGGGTCACGTCTCCCCCAGTAGTCCCCTCGCTAACCCAGACAAGAACAACAGCTCTTCTCAATCTCACTAATCCTCCCCCTCCTCCCAGTGGTTCTGTCTCCAGCCCAGCTCTCCTTCCCCACCCCATCTCTATTTCCCGTCGCTGTCTCCATCTCCATCTCTCCCTGCTACCTGTCTCTATGGGTTTCATTCCCTCCCTCCCTCCCTTTCACCACCCACCCACCTGCCACCCCCATAGTGAGGCGCAC
>CM053622.1:819217296-819238184 GCA_028646595.1 Phalanger gymnotis
CCCCTCCTCCTCTACTCCTCTCTTCCTCTGGATCCCTTTCTCCTTCTCCTCCTCTCTCGCTTTCCCTTCCCCCTCTCCTCCTTCCTATGTCCTCCCTCCCCCCCTCCCCTCCTCAGGCTCTCCCTTCTCAGTGTATCTGCCTTGCTCTCCTCCCTTTGGCTTCTCCCCTTCCCCCTGCCTCCCTCCTTCCATCTCTCTTTCCTTGTATCCTGTCCCTAAGCCTGCGCCCTCCCTCCCCTCGTCAGCGGTCAGGGTGGTCGCTCGGTCGGTGGTTCGGTCTCTCTGTCCGCCTTGTCAGTGCATCTCTCTGGCTCTGTTCCCCCCCCCTCTTTTCCCCTCCCTTCTCGCCTCCATCTCCTTCAGCTCCTTTCCTCTGCCCTCCCTCTTTCTCTGCCCCTCAGATTCCCAAAGATTCTCTCTGGATCTCTGGCTGTCTCTGTAGGTCTCTGCTCTTTCTCTGGCGGTGGCTGCCTCTCTCCTCCCAGTTCTGGGCTTTTCCCTCTCCCTCTGGCTGTCTCCCTCGGCTCCTGCCTCTGTCCCTGGCACTGTCCCCCACCCCCACCCCCACTCTGTCTCTGCCTCCTCCAGCACTCAGGCTGCTCTCCCTCTCTGCCTCCCTCTCCCTCTCCCTCTCTCTCTCTCCTCTTTGTGCAGTGATTAGGGTTTCTGGTCACACGACAGTGCAGAGCCAAGCCGAGACCCAGTTCTCTCCCTCTCCCTCTCCCTCCCCTCTCCTCCCCCTCCCGTCCCCCTCCCCCTTCCTTGGGGGAGGCTCAAAGTGGGGAGGGCTTGCAGCCCTCCCCCTCCTCCACCTCCTCTGGGGCTCCTGGGGGGCGGAAATAACATGAGGAAAAACCTTCCCAGTCCCAGAGACCTCCCTCCCTACATCCTTCTCCGGTCTAATCAAAGACCTTGTTATCTAATTAACCCATTGGTTCTGGCTGGGCAGCTGAAGAGAGAAGGAGAGGGGCTGGGGGTAGGGGTGGGGGTGGGGGTGGGGGTGGGGGCTGCTGTTTGATCCCAGCCTGCACTCTCCATGCATCCTTCCACTGTGGCTCTAAGTGGGTTCTGCAGATCTACCCCCACATCATGAGACCCCCACCCAGCACAAGGATTCCGCGTCCCCTCCACTTCATACTGTACTCTACGGAATGTATAGACTGGGCACCCGCGCGCACACACACGCACACACACACACACACACACACACACACACACACACACACACACACACACAAACACCAGGGCACCCCCCTCCACTCCCACAAGCATCTTCACCCACAGTAATCCAGGGTACACTCTCCCTTCCTTCCTCCTTCCCCAGCCCTCCCCCGCCCTGCCCCAGGCCAAAGATAACTCCTCCATCCCCAAGACAGCCACACAGTCCGATGTCATCTGCACCATGCCCCCCCCCCTTCAGAGCTCCATACATTGTAACCCAAAGATTGGCCCCCACCCACCCGATACAGAGGCACCCACTCCATTTCCCCCCATACTCTAAACCACAGACATATTCTCTAGGGTACTCCCCCCAGGCCAAAAGGCTTCCAGTCTTGCCTGACATTCCCCAGACCTTGGTAACCCCACCCCCTGGTTGGCCAACATACTGCTACTACTGTATAGGAGACTACACCCACCCTAGCTACACAGACCGGGCTCTCATCTCTGTTCCAGAGATACACCCATGAAGGCAGGTGCTCCACCACCGACTTACACCCCACCCTTACACATTCTTCTAGAACCCCCTGCCCCCAAGCATCTCCAGCTCCGGCCCTACACCCTAACACGGCCTCAGTATTCTCATCTGTAAAATGAGGGGGTGTGACTAAATGATCTCAGAGGTCCCTTTTGGCTCTAAATCCTATGATCCTATTATCACAAATTAATTCGCCCTCCTCTGCAGTAGACCTCTCCCAAGTGATGCCCTATGCTGAAGATGCCTATCCCCCCTTCCAACCAAAGACGGGAGAAAGGTCCATGTTCCCAGATCCCCCAAATCAGCAACATCCACCTGGCCACATTCTCTAGCTACATTCCTTGACCAAACATCCCCAGACCGGCCACAGCCCAGGACACCCCACAAGCGTATCTGCCTCCATGTCCCAAACAGACACAGACACACAACAGAGATGCTCATTCCCTTACCGCCCTCACTCCCACACCACAAATAATCCACCCCTAGTTCCCAGCTCTATCTGCACACCAAATATATCCATTCTCAGCTATGCCTGGACACCACACACATGCATGACACCTCCTAAGCACATGGCTATACCTCAGGTATACCAGTAAGCCCCACGGACATCTACACCCAACTCCTCTTTCTGATGACCCTGCCCTCCCAATTCAGGCCCGGGGTTCCGTATTCAGTAGCCTAAGGGGGCTGCCATCCCCCCCCACTCATTCCCCAGAAATAAATGCAGTGTTGAGGCCATGTCCTCTCACTCCTTGTGGCATAGTGAATGGAGAAGGCTCTCCTGAGAGTTGAGAGCCCAGAGTCTGGACTGGGCTTTGTGCCTAATGCTGTGTGACCTTGGGTAAGTACCTTTCTTTCCTCTGAACCTCGATCTGCTCCTGTGTTCTAAGATTTCTCACAGCTCTGAACAGGCTGAGGTGCTGGGATGCTCCAAGTGTTCCCTCTTCCACCAGAAGAACAGCTCTAACTGCCCACGCTCCCTTCCAGCCACCATTGGAGGCGCCACTACGAGCCATCCTTACCTTCCCAGCCCCCCTCAGAAGGTCTCACATAACTCAAGGGACTTCCCCCTTTCCTCACTCATAATCAGAGGAAGCAGAGAAAAGGAGACGAGAGAGGGGCCACAGAGGTGGCAACCTCCAAAACCGGAGCAAAAGGCAGTGCCCTCTCTCCACAAAGAAAAAGGCGGATATGCAAGAAAGAGATCGTTCCCGGTGCACAGAGGAAGTGGGAGAAACAGATAGTGGGGAACAGTGCACTTGAGAGAGAACAGCAGCAGAGCCACAGTGAAAGACCAAAACCCAGAGAGAAAGATGGCGGATGGCAGAAGCCACACCAAGCAGGAGGAGAGAGAGAGGGACCCAAAGGCCACACAGAGACCCAAGAATCAAAGAAACGGTCAATGGAGAGTGAGGAAGGGCTCAGCAAGAACCTTGGTGAAGAGTGCAGGCTCAGGCCTGGGAGGGTTGGCACACTCAGCCCTAGAGAATTTGGGCAGATGGCAGACCCAAGAGTCAAAGAAGGAGGGCCAGGAGCAAATCTATAGTCTGTGTAGAATCCACAGAACCATAGGCTGTCTGAACTGGAAGGATGCTTCTTGAGGCCAGAGGCTATGGTCTCATCTTGGTGCCTGGTACATATTGGTTGCTTAATAAATGCTTGAGTGGTTGAATGTCAGAACTAGAAGGGACCAAGAATGGAGAATAGAGAAGGCCAGAGTTGGGAGGGCTGTTAGAGAACAACAGAGTCAGAAACACTGTAAAATGCAGAACCCTCTATTTTCATCCATGGTCCCAATCTCTCATTCATCCATGCTTGTGAATGTGGAATCATTCCTGATCCTTCCCTCTTCTGCAACCTCTCCTGAATTCATCCCCTCATCTATACTCTGATGGCCACCAGCTAATGGAGGTCCCATTTCTTCTTGGTTAGACTACGTGAAAAGCCTCCTAAGGGATCTTTTGGCTTCTTGTCTCCTCCATCCACTTGACCTTCCATACCTGGCCTGAGTAAGCTTACCATTACACTCTAATGACCGCACTGCTTCCCTAACTTTAGGGGCTCCCCACTGTCACCAACGACCTCTAATTGATAAATCTAATGGCCTTTTCTCAACCCTCATCTCTGCAGCCTTGGACACTGTTAGTCACTCCTCCTGGATTGTCTCTTCTCTCTAGGTTTTCAGGACACTGCTCTTTCTCCTGGTTATCCTCTTCCCTCTTTGACCCCTCCTTCTCTGTCTCCTTTGCTGGATCCTCTTCTCAATTATGCTCTCTAATTAGGTGCCCCTCAGGGTCTATCCTGGGCCCTCTTCTCTTTGTCCTCTATACTCCTTGACTGGGTGATCCCATCAGTTCTCATGGATTTAATGACCATCTCTAGGCTGATGAGTTCTATGCCAGTTCTATGTCAAAGCCAGAGGAGACCATAGAACATAGAACGCAGAACAAATCTACCTGTCCTGTCCCAATCATCTCTCATCTCCAACTACCTCTCAGACATCTTGAACTGGATGTGCAGTAGACACCTTAAACTCAACATGTCCAAAATGGAATTCATTATCTTTCCCCCTGGACCCTGCCTCCTCAGACTCCTACCTTTCCTATTCCTGTATCACACCCTCCTCCCAGTCTCTCAGGCTCCCAACCTAGGAGCCGTCCTGCATCCTTGTTGTCTCTCACTCTGCATATCCAATATGGTGCCAGGGCCTGTTGATTTCACCATCTCCTTTCCTCTGATGCTGCCACAGCCTGGTGCAGGCCCCCAGCACCTCCTTCCTAGATATCTAGAATGCCATAGCTGCTAGGGCTTTACCCGCCTCCAATCTGGCCTCTATTCAGCTGCTACTACAGTGACTTCCCAAGGAGCAGCTCTCATCATTTCACCTGCCTACTCAGTAAACTCTAGTGGCTTCCTATTGACCCCAGGATAAAATACAAATTCAAAATCCTTTGTTTGGTATTCAATGCCCTTCATAACCTGGCTCCCTCCTGCCCCTCCAATCTTCGTACTCCTCCCTCCTCCCCTTGTACTCTTGGATCCAGTGACCCTGGCCTCCTGGCTGTCCCACAAACGAGATCCTCCATCTCTCAGCTCCATGCCTGGAATGTTCACCCTTTTCATCACTGCCTCCTGGCTTTCTCTGACTTTCTTCAAGTCCCAGCTAAAATCCCACCTCCTACAGGAAGCCTTCCCTAACCTCTCTTAATTCCAGTGCCTTCCCTCTGTTAATTATTTCCTATTTATCCCACCAATGGCTTGTTTGTATATATTTCTTTGCTTGTTGTCTCCTCCATCAGATTGTGAGCTCCTTGAGGGCAGGGACTGTCTTTTGCCTCCCTTTGTATCCCTAGAACTTAGCATAGTGCCTGGAACATAGTAGGCACTTAATGTTTATTGACTGACTGCCTTTAGAATAAAATATAAACACAAGCTGGCATGTGCAATCTGGCTCCAACCTACTTGTCTAGCCTTATCTTACGCTATTTCCCTTTCACACATTAGAGCCAAGCTGGACTAGTCTTCCGTTCCTTGTTCTTATCCTGCGGTGTTTTAAAAAAAATTGTGTTCTCTCTCCCCCACCCCCAATTTAATTTCTGTCAAAGTCCCTTCCTTCAGAGTCCAACTGCACGTGTTCTCTCTCTTCTTCTAAAACCTCCCCCACTTCCCAGAAGTGGGCCTAACCTTCCTAACACTTCTCCCAGGCCTCCTCCACAATCCTTCCCTCAATTGACAATTAGTAGCTCCTAGAGTCAGATTGGCAGCTTCTGAGAATAGGTTGTGAGTACAACTTCTTATCCCCACCTGGACAAGAAGCCTCATATGTAATGATGACCTAATAAACGCTTGGTAAGTTAAATGAAACGCTGGAGCTGCAGCGGGCTCTAGAATGTAGAATGTTAGAGCTAGAGGAGACCTTAGAACATAAAACCCCCGAGTGTGGTGGTCTGGATTGGAGATCCAGAATATAAAATAACAGAGTGGCAAAGCTAGAAAGGACTTTGGAATGTAGACCATCAGAGTTAGAAGAGCTCTTACATCTTGGCACCTTACGTCAAGTAGCAGGGCTGGGAGAGACCCTAAAACCAAGGATGGTAGAGCCTGAAGGAACCTTAGAACCAAGGGTGGCAGAGCTGAAAAAGTTTAAGATTTAAAGAAGAGATGGTGAGAACTGGGACGGCTGTTAGAACACAAAGCAGAGAGATGGAAGAGACCTTTGGACATCTATGTCCAAAATCCTGACATTCTAATGTCATGATTGTAAAGGAACTTAGAACCCAGAACATCTAAGATGGATGGCACCTCACACTTTGAGAGGGAAACATCAGTGTGTCAGAGCTAGAGGAGACCTTAGAACCTGCAATGCAGAAGGGGAAGTCTGGAAGAGACCTTTGGACATAGAACGTCAGCTGGATGCAGAGACCTCAGATTTAAACCACAGGAAGTCTGGAAGACTTCATTTAGATCTTGCTGTTGAATTGTTTCAGTCATGTCCAACTCTCTGGGACCCAACGTGGGGTTTCCTTGGCAAAGATACTGGAGTGGCTTGCCACTTCCTTGTCCAGCTCATTTTACAGATGAGGAAACAGAGGCAAACAGGGTCATGCAGCTAGCAAGTGCCTGAGGCCAGATTTAAACTCATGAAGATGAATCTTCCTTATTCCAAGCCCAGGGCTCTGGGTTTAGCTGCCTGTTTTAGATCTTAGAATCTTAGAAACAGCCTTAGAACACAGAAGCCCAAAAGGCTGAGATGGAAGAGAACATAGGATGTCTGAACTGTAAGAGAGAACTGTAAGAGACCTTAAAAACAGAACCCAGAATATCTGAGCTGGAAGGGACTTTAGAACACAGAATTTCAGAGCTAAAAAGACCCCCAAACATAAGCTCTTTAGGACTGGTCCCCCCCCACAATGCCTTGCAAAGACATTGGTCCCTAACTGGTCCCTAACAACTAACTCTTTGTGAAACTCAATTGAATTGAATGTTAGTGCTGGAAGGGCTGTTGGCACATAGCACATGAGTCCAAAAGGCCCCTCAGAATGAAGGACATCGGAGCTAGACAGAACCTTCAAACACAGAATGCATGAGACAAGAAACCAGGGGATTCAAAATATAGACCTTCTCATTTTATTTCTGGCCTTCTTGTTGGGTGAGGGAGGGGAAGAATTTCGATCTGAAAAATAAAAGCTAAATTATAAATAAGTAAAATTATTAATGCATAGTATATACATATGTGCATATATTATCCATTAAGTATATTATACATGTATATAAACCTCCTAAGGTCACATTGACACAGAAAGTCGGAGCCATGAGAGAACATCAGTCAGACCTGGAAAGGGACTTGATGAATCTTGGAGCTGGGAGCATAGCATCTGTGCTGGAAGGCGTGGTCCAACCCCTTCCTCTTACGGATGAGAAAGCGGAAGTCCCCACAAGTCAGAGAGCTGGCCCAAGGTCACATGGCCAAGACACTCCTCTCCTGACCTGTCGCCTACTCCTGGCTCTCTTCAATTCCCCTCCCCGCCTCAGAGAGCGCCCACCCAGTCACACCTCTATCCCCAGGCCAGGAGTTCATGGAGAACGGGCAATGGGAGGCTGGCACACCCAGCTCTGACACTATAGAAGCTCTGCTGCTGGAGTCAGAGGGCCTGGGGTAAAATCACATTTCTGCATGACCTTGGGTATGTGCCTTCACTGCCCCGGGCCTCAATTTCCCCATCTGTAAAGTAAGGGGCTTGGATTAGGCCAGCTCATGAGGGCCCCTCCCCCTCTGAGATTCTGATTCTAAGTAAGGTATCCTCATTACCAACCCTAGTTCTATAATTAGTGGGTCAGATGAAGCTTGGAAAGAGAAAGAAAGTAGAGATGTGTTTGTTCATTCAGTGAACGCCGAGCAGCCCCGTCTCTTGGAGAGACCAAAGCTCTGGGCTCAGGTTACAGCCTGAGGGGCTGGGGAGAGACGCACAGAGCCTAGAAGGGCAGGGAGAGGAGAGGAGCTAAGGGGATATCACCTCCGGGTGACAAGGGGCCACCCAGAAACCAGGAGACCTTGCCTGTGTGACCTCGGGCAAGGAGCCCCCTGCTCTGAAACTCAGCATGCTCATCTGTAAAATGGGAGGATGGAACCCGGTCTCTGGGCTCTGGTACAGCTCCAGCAGCCTGTTGTCTGCAGACCCAGCTCTACCTTTCTCTCTTGGACCTTCAGTGCCCTCCTCTGTGCAATGGGGACGTTGGCCTCCATTATCCTAAGGGCCTTCTTGGCTCTGATGTTACATTCTACTCGGCCTCCCCCTTGCCCCCCTGCCCTGAACCTCCCCCTGGAATCATTCCACGAAGCAGCCCGGAAGATCCTGAGGATACAAGCCCTGTCCTCTATCGGGAGCACACTGAGCATGGACCAAGAGGCAGGCCAGGTCTACACGAGGTGGGGGCGAGGATCAAGGGCAGACTGGCCTTGAAGGGAGGAGTGGGGGAGGGGGTCCCCAAAGAACACCTGCCTCTCGGCTCCTGCTCTGCTCTCGCCATGCCTTACTCCTGAACCCGATACTCTGCACCCAAGTCCTTGCCCCTTTAAATTCACCACCCTTCCCTCCCCTAGAGCCTGGCCTCCCTGCCCTCATTCTCCGCTCTGCCTAATGATCTATGACACGTCCCTTCCCTCGGTACCCCAAATCCTCTTCTCTTTGCAAGAACTTAGCCCTGCCATCACTTCCTTGGCCCCCTCCCCCTGTTCCCCAGGCCCCAATCTCAGAGTTGGCGGGGGGGGGGGGGGCTCATCTAATCCCACCTGTCTCACATCCAGGATGTCCCAGACAAGTGTACCTTCCTCCAAGAAGCCTTCGTCATTTCCTCTCCAGCTGTCTCCTTCCTCCAAATACCCAGCACCACCTTGTGCCCATGTGTATGGGCTATCCTTCAGGGTAAAGGGCAGCCTTAGGAACAGCCTGATCGGGATGAGGGGAGTGAGGGCCAGGCTCCAGACTGGCATTGGAGAACCTCGCATGCAGGGAGCGCCCACACGCTCCAGCTCAGCCAGGTCCCTCTTAAATTGGGGTCCAGAACTGGACACAGCGTTCCAAGATGGTCTGAGGTTGTAGGTCTGGCCAAAGACCCACATTTGGCCCCTGGCTTTGGGCCCTGCTGGGATTTCCCTGAAACCTAGGACAGAAGCATTGGGCCTTCCATGCCTCAGACCTTCCCTGCACACGCACACACACACTCATACCCACCCGTACCCATTCACACATACTCACAGATACACACACACATCCATACACATTCACATACATAATACACACACATACACACATTCACACACATACACATACTCAAATACATGTGCACTCACAATACGCACATCCATACACACATTTAATACACACTCACATATACACAAACACACACATATATGTGCCCACACATATACACATGCACACATACACAAGTACTCACACATATAATAACACACACCATATATACTCACACACATAATACACACACAAAGATAACACTCTTGAGTGGCCATACTTCCAGTCACTTGCTCCCTGTCCCCTGCTCCTACCTTCTCCCAAGGCCCCTGCCTAAGGCCCACACGTACCCCTACCTGTGTTTCTGACACGCGGCTCCCGACCCATTTCCTCAGAACTCTGAGAGCCCCAGTGCCTGATTCCCTTATCTCAGACCTGCATCCAGCATCCTCTCTCTGATGGCCATCCCCCTGCCTGAGCCGCAGGGTTGTGCCCCAGGACCCCCTCTATCCAAAGCTCTCTGCCTGGCCCTGTATCTCTGTGTTCTTATGCCTTAGCCCTGTTAACTTATCTGAAGAGCCGTAACCGGTCCCTGCCTCTCTCTGTCCCCGGGACCGAGTCATCTGGACCAATGAGCCCCCAATCCTACATAGAATCCCAGCATCTCAAAGTTGGCAGGCCCTCATCTAGTCTAGCCTATGCCCAAGCAGGACCCCTCCCACCAAGTGGCAATCTAACGTCCATTTGACGGGGCGCTCACTACCTCTCTACTTCTGGACAGCTTCGGGTACAAACGGCCAAATCTGATGGATTTCGTTCAGCCTTCAGCCTTGGTTTTCTGCAGCTTTTGGCTCTGCTGACCACCCTCTCCTCCCAGATGCTCTCTTCTCTCTAGGTTTTCCTGCCACTGCTCCCTCATGGCTCTCCTCCTACCTTTCTGACTGCTCCTTCTCAGCCTCCTTTACTGACCTCATGCGGAGGGCAGCACTGCCACGTGCAGCTTCCTCTGTGGGCAGGGGGACCACCACCGGGCCACCATGGCCTGGCACGGCCAAGGAAGGGGAGTGGGAGCCACTTGCGTGAGAAGTCAGGAGGCCCGGATCTGGCGACTCCGTGAAGCCTCCCTCCAGCTGCGGCTGTCCCACGGGGCTCTGGCCAGGCTTTCCATTCTCCCTTTGTTCTGTCTGGCTCGGTGATCTCCTCTGCGCCCATAAATTCAATGCTCGTCTCTGTGCTGATGATTCTCAGACCTAATTCTCCACCTTCACTCCTCTCCTGACCTTGACATCTCACACGGTCAACTGCCTATGAAATACTTGAGGCCGAATGGCTCAGAAACATCTGAGCCCCCGACGTGTCCAAATGGAACTCATCCTCTTCCTCGCCAAACTCTCTCCTCCCTCGGACATCCTTAGTGCTGTCAAGGCTCCAGTGGCTCAGCTTCGGAACTCGGGAGCCATCGTCCGCTCCTCGCTATCTCTCACCTGCCGTGGCTGACCTGCCGCCGTGTTCCGGGGATTTCCTTGTAGGCTCTCTCTTCTCTCCTGTGCCCCGGCCCCCACCCTGGGGCAGACCCAGACCCTAGTAACCCAGGTTACTAGGCAACACATGCACACGCACACATACATATATATACATGCACATGCAAACACACGTACACACACGTATACACACATATATACATGCATGCACACATGCACACAACACGCATACATGTGCACACCCACACCCACATGTATGCACACATACATGCACACACACACATGCACACACACACATTCAGTAACCCCAGTGGCTCCAGTGGCCTCCAGGACCCAACACAGAGCCCTTCACGCCCTGCCCCCTTGTCCCTGTCCAGTCTCCTTCCACCCCACCACTCTCACATTCTCAGATCCAGTGACCCTGGCCTCCATCTCTCAGCCCTGGCTATTTCTTTGGCCGGTGCCCATGCTCTCCCTGATCATCTGTCTCCTGGCTTCTACAAGTCCCAGCTAACATCCCGCCTTTTTCAGGAAGCCTTTGACCCCCCTCACTTATCCTGGATAGGGTTTGCTGCGTGTGTGTCTGTTTGTATGTTGTCTCCCCCGTTAGATGTAAGGCCCTTGAGGGCAGAGCCTGTCCTCTGTCTAGCACAGGGCCTGGCACACATCACACAATCAACACACAATCAATGCTTGCTGACTGACTGATTAGGAAGCTTTCCCTGAGATCCAGGTAAAATCTGCATCCCCAGGAACTTCCCAGACTGGTCCTTCTTCTGTCTTCTGGGGCCCCTCCTCTGTGTGATGGCTCCTGAGAGCCTCGAAGGCAGGGTCCATCCATTATGCCTCCTCTGCCCTTTCTTCTTGAGGCTACTCCACCCCCAACTCCTCCAGCCGCTCTCCCAAGGTCGTTTCCCATCTTATTTGGGGGTCTCTGGCTGCCATCTAGCTCAGACATGGGTCCAGAAAGAGACATGCTCTCCCATGTGTCTCCAGGCCTCAACCCATACCCAGCCCTTACCCCTATTCCCTCCTTCCAGTACCAATTTGTTCTCACCCCACCAACTCCCTGCTCTCCCCTATGGCAGGGGGTGGTAGAGACCCAACATTCCCACCCCACCCTCTCCATTTCCTAGGGCAACACCACAGCCCCCTCCCAACTTCCTCTTCTGTCTCTAACTGCCATGACAACAGTCTTAAACAGGTTACTAGGCAACGGTGGGGGGGGGGAGAGAGAAGGAACTGCCTGCTTTTTTCCAACCACCCCACCGCCTTCCCCCCTCCCCAGTCTGACAAATCCACTCTGTCTTCAGGGGTCAGGGAGGGCATTGTCTGCAGCCCCACCTGAGAGAGAACCACCGCTCTCGACGGCTGCCCTGACCCAGTCTGAGGGGCAGAGGGAAGGTCTGAGGCAGGGCAGAGGGGGTGTGGAGCAAAGAGGCACCGGAGAGTATCCCTTCCACATTCCAAGTGAGTGCCTGGAGCCACTCCGAGAATGGGGGAAATACTGCCCGACATCCACACCCTTGCATGCTGGAGACAGCCCTGCATGAGAAATGAGGAGGCTTGGACCAGACAGACCCTCCCAGCTTCACCTCAGCTTCCCTGAGCTATGACCTCAGGCAAATCCCTTTGCTTCTTTCTCTATAAGAAGTGGTGGTCCAAGCACCCCTCAGGGGTCAGATTTCAGGAAGTCCATGAACCATAAAAAAAATGCATCTTTATTTCAATAAAATCCAAGTCCTTTGTAATATATGTGTTTCATTTTATATATTTAAAACCATGGCTCTGAGAAGGGGTCCCTGGACTGCACCAGATTTGAAAAAGGGGTCCATGATACACATAAAAATAAATACTAATGACTTGGAGGGTCTCTAAGGCTTCTTCCAACTGTGACCTCCTGTGAATGAGGTGGGGGGGGAGGGGAAGGAAAGAAGGTATGGATTACAGTCTGTCAAAAAGACCCTATCAGGACCCATATCTTACATCCTGACTCAGGGAGATACACCCTGATCAGAGAGCAAAGTGCTTGAGATACATCTCGGGTGAGGTGATACGTCACCTCAGGTGAACCTCGCAGTCCTGTCTGGGAAGATACTTTAGAAAGTCTGAGGTGCAGAGGTCCATGTGAGACCTCTGTTTGTTTCTGATCACACAGCTAGTAAGTGACTTCTATGCTTCTGTTCAGTACTGCTCTAATTATTGGGAAATTTTCCTTACATCTAGGTGAAATCTGGCTTCCTTCAGTTTGCACAATTGTCCCAGTTTTGCCTTTTGGGGCCATGAAAACAAATTTTAATTATAATGAACAGAGTGAAGCAAACAGTATTAGGAACACAATATACACGAGGAGTATCAAAAACATAAACGGACAGAGCAGCAATCACAGAAAACCCTAATGCTGAACACTGTGTAATTATAATGAGCAAGCTTGTCCCTGAGGAAGAGATAAGAAAATGCCCCTCCTTCCCTTCTTTGCAAGAGTGGGAGTCCCTGGGTGTGAAAGATTGCATACATTGTTGGGTTGGGTTAGGGTTAGTTTTGCTGCGACAGGTTTTTCTTCTTTCTCTTTTGGTTGTAAGAGATGTCTCACTGGGCAGAGATAGTAATGTATTTGAAAATAAATGTAGTATAAAAACAAAAGATGTCAATAAAAACATAAAACAAATAAATAATACAAAATAAAAAATAAGAATTTTACTCCCTGGGCAATAAGGGCGCGATGAGGAGCTGCGGTCAGCCAAGCGTGGCCTGCTACCAGTAACATCAGCTGACGTTGAGATGGAGTTTTGCTTTCCCTTTTTTACAGGTTTACAAAGGCCTTTACAGCCATTGACTTATTTGACACTCACAACAGCCCTGTGAAGTTGGTACTAAAAGTATTTTTTCTCTCTGTTTTACAGATGAGGAGACTGAGGTTTGGAGAGGTTCAGGGATTTCACCGTGATAGCACAGCTATCCTCAGAGGCAGGATTTGAACTTAGGTCTTGGCTAAGTTCAAACGTAACACTCTAATACCCCGCATTGCTTCTCTCTGGGGGTGCGATCGGGCTACGAGGATCCCTCGATTTGGAGCCAGAAGACGTGAGTTCAAAACCTGGCTCTTCCATTTCCTGTATGACCTCAGACAAGTCTCCTCCCCCATTTGGGGCTTGGTTTTCTCATCTGTAGAATGAGTAGCGGGCTAGATGACCCCGAGGTCCCTTCCTCTCAGCTCTAATTCTGTCATTCTGTGACGTATACCCTGACAAGAGTGTGGGTCTTTGGAGGACGGAGGGACAGAGCCTCAGCCTGTCCTAAGAGAGACGGGGATTAGCCACTTGCCCTTGGACACAGAGAGCCAGCTAGCGACTTCCTGCCCCAAGGAACCACTGTGACCTTTACCCAGAGGGCATGTGGGACACGGCTGTGGAATGACGAAGAGATGGATTTCCCCTAGCCCCTGACAAGGGCAGGCTGGGGAGTCTGCCAGGTCTAGACACCTGGCACCTAGACCTGGGCAATAATTAGGGACTAAGGAAGGGAAGACTGAAGCCTGTCACCTGTACTCTGACAAGGGGAAACACAGTCACTTCTATCCTGACAAAGGGAGCCAGCTGGTCACCTCTCCTCCACAAAGGAAGGAGCAACTATAGCCTGTCACTGTATCCTGACAAGAGCAGGAGTGCAAATCATACAGCCTCCTACAACAAAAGCCATAGTCAAGACAACAACATTCAATCACCTACTCATTCATTCATCCATCCATCTGTCCGTCCATCCATCTGTTCATCCATCCATCCATCCATCCATTCATTCATCTATCTATTCATCCATCCATCCATCCATCCATCCATCCATCCATCCATCCATCCATCCATCCATCTATCCATCCATCCATGCATTCATTCATCTATTCATTCATTCATCCATCTATCCATCCATTCACCCATCTATTCATTCATTCATCTATCCATTCATCCATCTATTCATTCATTCATTCATCCATCCATCCATCCATTCATCCATCCATCCACCAATCCATCTATCCATTCATCCATCTAGTCATCATCCATCTATCCATCCATTCATCCATCTATTCATCCACCTATCCATTCATCCATCCATCCATTCATCCATCTATTCATCATCCATCCATTCATCCATCCATCCATTCATCCATCTATTCATCCATCCATCCATCCATCCATCCATCCATCCATCCATTCATCCATCTATTCATTCATCCATCCGTCCATCCATCCATCCATCCATCCATTCATCCATCTATTCATCCATCCATCCATTCATTCATCTATTCATCCATCCATCTATTCATCCATCCATCCATCTATTCATCCATCCATCCATCCACCCATCTATTCATCCATCCATCCATTCATTCATCTATTCATCCATCCATCTATTCATCCATCCATCCATCTATTCATCCATCCATCCATCCACCCATCTATTCATCCATCCATCCATTCATCCATCTATTCATCCATCCATCCATTCATTCATCTATTCATCCATCCATCTATTCATCCATCCATCCATCTACTCATCCATCCATCCATCCATCCATCCATCCATCCATCTATTCATCCATCCATCTATTCATCCATCCATCCAGCCAGCCAGCCAGCCATCTATTCATCCATCCATCCATCCATTCATCCATCCATCCATCCATCCATCCATTCATCCATCTATTCATTCATTCATCCATCCATCCATCTATTCATTCATTCATTTATTCATCTGTCCATCCATCCATCCATCAATCCATCCATCCATCCATTCAATACCTATTTATTAAATGCCTACTATTTGCCAGGCACTGTGTTAAGAATTTTGTAAATATTATCCCATTTGATCTTCACAAACCTGGGAGGTAGCTTCTATTATTATCCCCACTTTACAAATGATGAAATTGAGGCAGGTATCAGTTAAGTAACAGTAACAACAATGACAATACCAGCTAACACTTCTACAGTGCTCACTACGTACCAGGCGCTGTGCTAAGCACTCCACAATTATTATCTCATTTGATCCTTACAACCCCAGGAGGTAGGTGCCATTAGTAGCCTTATTTTGCAGAGGGCAGAAGGTAAGTGACTTGCCCAGGGTCCCACATCTAGTAGGTGTCTGAAGCTGGATTTGAACTTGGCTCTTCCCTGCCTCCACGTTGGTTGAGAATGGAAATCTTTGGAAGTCATGGAGCCCTCTATTCTGTAACTCTAGTGCACTTAGGATGAAACGGAACCATCATCTAGGCTTGTCCCATCCTCCACTAGACTCTAAGTTCCTGAAGGCAAGAATAGCTCTTTGCTAAATTGTGTATCTTCCCCAGATCCAAGCACAGTGTTCTACACTGTTCTGAGGCCAAGAGCCAGAGACAAAGAAGAGAGAGAAGCAGAGTGAGTGATAAAGACAGACCCAGGCAGGCAGAGGAAAAGGAATGAAAGGGAGGGTGCTTAGAGAGAAGAAAGAGGTCAAGAAAAGCAAAAAGACCACAGAGACAGAGGAGAGGAAAGCAGAGACAGAAGAGGAAAAAGAAGCAGAGAAAGAAAGGGGCGAAAGAACAGAAGAGGAAAAAGAAGCAGAGAAAGAAAGGGGCGAAAGAAGCCCGAAGAAAAGGAAGTAGCGATAGAACGGCAGAGAAACAGGCAGAGAGGGGACCAGCTCCGTGAAACTGGAGTGAAGGCAGCAGTCCCAAGATGAGAAGGCTCACATGGGGCCAGAGCGCCAGACCAGCAGAACGGAGTCTACGCGCATGGGCGGGTGACCAAAAAGCAACAAGGTCAGCAAGTGAGGGGTTCAGACTGAGGAAGACAGGTCAAGAAACAGAGAAGAGTGCAGCAGAAACTGTGGAGGAAGCGAGTGAAAAGCAGAGGGGGGATGACCGAGCCGGGAAACTCGAGGTGCCACATTTAGACAGATGGGCAATAAGAAGGGAAGGATGGCTAGAAGAGGTGATGGAGGGGATGAAAGATGGAGATGAATGATGAAGATGGAAAGAGGGAGAGACACACAGGTGATCAATAAAGTCTGAGTGCGGAGAAAGAAAACGAGGCAGACAGGGAGAAGGAGCTAGGAGGGGGCTGAGAGAGGGCGACAGAGAAGAGGTCACTGAATGAGAAAGTTCGGGGGTGGGAGCCAGCAGGGAGAACCTAGCAGATCCTCCTCTTCCTCCTCCTCCTCCTCCTCCCCCCCCCGGCAAAGGCCTCCTTCCAAGCCCTCTATCTCCTTTCAAGGAGCCACGGGCAAATGGAGGAGGCCTGTGTGCAGACATGCCTGCGTGTGTAACGGGGGGACACTATGGAAAGACACTTCTCACCGAATCAGTCACTCAATTGTGCCCCCCCCCCCGCCTCCCCACTGCTATGTCAATCCTTCCTCTGACATTAGCTGGGTTCTGCATCTTAGCGAGTGTCACAGGCAATGCACTGACTGCCTCTCTGGCTGTCTCTCTAGGATGGTGTTTGTATCTCATAGTATGCAGGCCTGAATGTGCGGGGATGACTGTGTGTGTGTGTGTGTGTGTGTGTGTGTGTGTGTGTGTGTGTGTATGTGTGTGTAAGACAAGGCTCTATAACTTTGTGGCTGCCCAGGGGGCTGGACCAGATAACCCCACTCTAATGGTCCATGTTCCAAGGTCCCTCCCAGCTCTGACATTCCACTTTCTCTGATTCTCAATGTCTCTGTCACTGTCAGTCTGATGGTGAGGTGGCTGTTTCTGTAGCTCACACTGTGTATGAGGCCCTCAGCATTTGTGTGTGTGTGTGTGTGTGTGTGTGTGTGTGTGTGTGTGTGTGTGTGTGTAGGGGGTGTCTGAGGGGAGATCTCTGTCTCTCTGGTTGAGCCCTGCTTGGCTATGTATGTGAAAGGCTCTGTGTTTGCCTCTCAATGGCCAGGCTTCTGTCTTGGTCACAATTGGCTTTCCGACTCTGGGTGGCTTTGGGGTCTGTAACTGTGTTCAAGTCTCTAATTCCACATTTATGTGTTGAGGAGGGCTGACTCAGTCTGCTTTCTAAGTGTGTGTGTGTGTGTGTGTGTGTGTGTGTGTGTGAGTGTGTGTGTGACACTATGTAAGTCTGTGGAGCCTGACTGTAGCTTCTCTCTAATTTCATTTGTGTCCCCCCTACCCAGACCACCTCCCATTTGGTGTCCGTCTCTTTCTCTTTGTGACTCAGTGTTGTATAATGGAAAAACCTCAGATTCAGAGCTGGGGGTCCCTGGTTTCACTTAGGAGCTGTGTGGCCGTGGCCAAGTCATTTTCCCTTCTAGGGGCTTGTTTCTTCACCTGCAAAATGAGGTGATCATACGCCACTTATCTCAAGGGGTCATTTTGAGAATAAAATGTAATGTGAACTAAAGCTTATTGCCTCTCCCTGTCACCCCTCACAGGTACTCAACGGGCCTCTCATAGCAGTCAGACATATTTCTGAGCACCTACAGTATGTAGAACGGTGCCTTTCCTACTCTCTCACCTGCTGGGTCTCACCTGTATATTTCTCTCATCCTACTTGTCTCCTCATCCCAAGTGTCTCTCATCCTGGGTATTTCTTCCAGTGTGTGTGTGTGTGTGTGTGTGTGTGTGTGTGTGTGTGTGTTAGAGTGTTTCTCACTCACTATGTCTTTCTTCAATTCCAAATATGTCCTTCCTGTGTATGTGTGTGAGTTTGCAGCATGGGAGAGGAGAGAATGAAGAGACTCAGAGAAAAGGAAGGAGGTAGGAGAAAGGAAGAGAGGGATGGATGGGGGAGAGGAGGAGAGGGAGGGATGAAGGAGAGGGAGAGATGGAGGAGAAGAGGAGAGGGACAGATGAGGGAGAGAAGGGGGAGAGGAGGAGAGGGAGATATAGGGGAGAGGGAGAGATGGGGAGAAGGAGAGATGGGGGAGAGGAGGAGATGGGAGAGAGCACAATGGACTTCAGGGACATCTAGAGCCTGTGTAGCATCTGAGGGAAAGGGAAATAGGGACTGGGGGACACAGAGACTGGGCCCCCGAGTCTTGAAAGCAGAGCTGGCTGCCCAAGGGGTCCTGGAAGGGAGTCCGCTCCAATTCCTCCCAGAGGCTGCTGCTGCTGCCTCAGTTCCTGTCTGGCGGCTGCGCGGGCTGGGACTAGGGATGTGAGGCGCATAGCAATGGAGCGATGCAGAGATGACTGCAGCTCCTGGCCCGGGGGGAGGGCGCAGGGGGGGGGGGCTCCCCTCCCTGGAGTCAGCCCCTCCTCAGGGGAATTCCCCACCCCAATAATAGGCTTCCAAGAGATAACTGTTGGGAGGGTGAAGGGAGGAGGAGGGGCATAATGGGGAGGCGGAGGGCGGGGGGAGAGGGGCTGGGAGGAGGCTTGGAGGAGCATGGGGGACAGAGAGAGCACTTTGGATGGGTCAGAGCATTTGAGGGTTTTGGCAGAGGCCATGGAGGAGGAAAGGGAGCAGAACAGGAGGATCTAGGAGGAGGAGATTGGGGGAAATGGCCAAGTAGGGATCGAGGGCCTGAGTTTGGGGGCCTCGAGGGAGAGGAGCAGGGTCCTGGGAGAGACAGATGAGGCTGGGAACCCTGGGAGAGATGGATGCTGGTCCTAAAGAATGATGAGTGGGGTCTTTGAGGAGTGGAAAGATTCTGGGGGAGAGTGGTGGGGCTGGAAATGAGGTCCTAGGGATGGAGAGGCTGAAGGTCCTTGGGTGAGAAAGATGGGAATAGAGATATAGTGGGAGGTGCCGGTGTCTATGTGGGGGAAAGCAGCCCTACTCTAGAGTAGCTGGAGATCCTAGAAGAGGAGCAAAGATCTCAAAGAAGATGGAACTGAAGCTGGGGCTGGGGCTGGGCCTGGGACTGGGGCTGGGGCTGGAGCTGGGAGAGGGATGGACCAGAAGGATAGGACAGAGGGAGAAAGATGAAGGGTGAGGAGAGAGACTATCATGGAGATAAGATTGAGGATGGAGGAAGGGAGGCCGGGGTGAAAGGAGGGTAAGTATTGGGAATGGAAATGAGGAGACAGCAACATAAAGAGAATGACAGAGAGGGACGAAGACAGGAAGAGGAGAAGGCAGAGGGCCACGGATGAAGGCAGGGCTTGGGCAGTGCTATGAGTGGTGGGAAGATGGATGGATGGGGATGGAAGAAAACTGGCAGAATTTGGGGAGAGACGTGGGTAATGGAGACGGGAATGAAGAGGAGGGACAAGGGAACGGGTCGGATGGGCAGAGCGCTAAGGCTGGGCCGCTAACATGGGGATGGGGAAAGGAACGGCAGAGGGGTGGCAGATGGGGACTCCGGGGGGCACAGGGCCAAGGACTGAAGTGAGGAGAGGAGGTTGGGCCCCCTCTCTCCGCATTCACCCCCACCACCTTTTCCATTCTTACTTCCCAAACTCCCCGGTTCTCCTCGGTTGCCGTGGCAACGGCTCCTGCCAGGCACGGTCACCAAGGAAACCCCGTGCCCGCCTCTCTCCTCCCCCCCTCCCCATCACCGGCGTGCCCCCCAACCCCCAACAGCGGCGGCGGAGAGGGGACTTTGCCTGCAGCCCCGGAAGAGGGGGGAGCAGCCCCCAAACCTGCACAGTAGCCCACACGTCTTGTCCTCAATCCCAGGCCCCTTCCGCCAGGCTGGGCTCGCAGCCTGCCCCCTCCCAAGGACGAGGAGGGACCCCCTCCATCCACACACACACCTGGCCCAGAATCACCCCCTTTTTGGTTCTCTAAGGAGATCCTGCCCCCCTCCCTATCCAACGCCCCTCCCTCATTAGAGGGTAGTGGGGCGCAAGGCCCCCTCCCCAAGCTACTCACAGCGAGAGGCGGGGCTCCCTCGGGGACGCTGCATGGCCAGCCCCGGGGGGGTGACCCCCCAGCGAGGCGCAGGGGTCTGGGGGCGGGGCTGCGGCGGGGCCGGGGTCTCTCCTCCTGCTCCTGCTCCTGTTTCTCGGTGCCCCCTCCCCAGGCGGGGCGGGGCGGGCGCGGAGGCACAGCTTGGGGAGGGGGGTGCTCTGCGCCTGCCTTCCTGGCCCCCCTCGGCTGGCTCCTGCCTGCCTGCCTGCCTGCCTGCAGCCTCCCTCCTTGTCTCTCAGCCGCCTGCCTGCCTGCCTCCTGCCCGCCTTCCTGGGGCCCCGGCGGCTTGGCTCTCCCCCCCCCCCCCCCCCAGGCCCCGGCCCCGGCCCCGGCCCCCGCCTCGCCTGCCTCGGACGGTGCGGTGCGGCAGCCACCGAGAGCAGCCGAGAGCGGAGGAGACGGGAGAGGAATACTGATGAAGGGAGCGACAGGAGGGAGGGAGGGAGGAAGGAAGGGAGGGAGACAGAGAGAGGGAGAGAGAGGGAGGAGAGAAAGAGAGAGAGAGGGAGGGGAAAGAGAGAGGGAGGGAGGAGAGAGAGAGGGAGGGAGGAGAGAGAGAGAGAGAGAGAGGGAGGAGAGAGAGAGGGAGGGAGGGAGGAGAAAGAGAAGAGAATGAGGGAGGAGAAAGGAGAGGGAGGGG
>CM053622.1:819238684-819261389 GCA_028646595.1 Phalanger gymnotis
CGAGTGCGGGTGAATGATGATACTGTTCTGTCTACTTATTTTGTATTATCCTGGCTGTATTGTTTTTATTATTATGGTATTATTGACACCCCTTTCTTATGTAATGGATACAAAGATCTCGGGGTGGACATTGAATTGTTAACAAGTATTTTGGGAATGATTGATTTGAAGAGATTATCTTGCTGGGACCTAGGGGTTTGTATTGTAAACAAATATTTGAGATATTCTCTATATAATGTCACTGAATGATATGTTTTGCTTTGTTGTGAATGATATGTTTTAGTTTCCTGCGTAATTATATCACAATGCATAATGGGTCAATGTATGTTCTAGGATACATGGCTGATTAAATTATGTATCCTAGAACATAGGGGTGGAGTGTGTTGGTAAGGCAAAATGAGCTCCTTAGAATGGGCTCCTTAGCACTTCAGGAGTTTGGCTTTTGTTTACTTTGAGTGAAAGTAGTTCAGCTGTTAAGTGCTAAGCCCCAGGCCCAAAGCCCTATCAGGTGTGAAACCTGTGTGGGTGTAGATTAATGAGTTAAGAGGGGCCAACTCAGGAACCAATGGGCTCTAGTCGTTGAGGCTGGGCTTGAGAATGAGCAAGGACTTGAGGCCAGTAAATATGATTTGGCTAAACACTATCTTGTTCTTCTGTGGCCTCCTGGTTACTCTTGTGAGGCGGGCTTTCTGGGCCTGGAGTCTTTTTGTCAAGATGTTGGAATGGGGAAGCTGGTTCACGGATCTGCTGTGGTGGGGCCTAAATAAATGTTTTGTTGTGTTCTACTTAGAGAATCTCTCATACCTTGCGATTTCAAACCATTCAAACATATACATGATTATATTTGAGATTATAAATTTGGCCTTCCTACTACATCAGCCTCGCACTCTCTTCTGAAGTCATTGGCGTCCAGGGGCAAGACAAAGTTGAGGCAACTGGTGGTGGCTCAAGATGCAGGGGATGACCTTGGCATCTTCAGGTCTGACCAACTCTGAGCGTTCTCCAGCACATGTTTCAGCCACCTCCGTGGCCAAACTCTTCCCATCTGCCCATTCTGCTGGGGTAAGTCTTCCATGCTTGGTGTAGACATTCCCCTAATTCACCAAAGGGTTTGAGACTCCTTGGTTGCCCTCCACTTGGTTTAGCTCATCTGCCAAAGTGATTTACCAAGGTGTGGCTGCTGTGCATGCTACAGCTCCTTGGAAGCACAGGTGAGAGCTGGCTGGCAGGTGGACACCAAAGGTGGAAAGCAGCCCCCAAAAGGTCCCAGCAGCCCTCACACCAAAAGGGACTGATCTCCCCTGAACACACTTCACACATCAGCTTCTTAGCCTCCTATTCACCTGAAAGCCATCTCTGTAAGAACAACTATTTCCTCCCTATTAAGTCTGAGGGTCTTTTCTTAGTCATCAACTTGATTACATATGCATCCACACACCCACACACACTTACATACATATATACATGTGATTTACACACAAATTAAGAAACTATTGAGAATTGAGAAGTGATTCCTTTCCTTGCTTCCCTGACCTTGCTCTCTCCTGTTCTCCTGGATAATCAGTCCCTGGTCTGAGATAGTCAGCCAACAACAAGCATTTATTAAGCCCTTACTCTGTCCCAGACCCTGGATTCAGTTCTGGGAATACAAACAAAAGAGGGGAGAGGGGAGGAGAAGGAGAAGGCGCCAGGCGCAGGCTGTGAGTGCCATATGCGTGTGCACAGAGAGTACTTTATATGTACTCTATATCCAATGCTATACATACATACTCACATACACACACCAAGAGCCTGAGTCTCTCTCCTGACCTCCAGGTCTCGAATTACTAACTGGCTGCTAGTCATCTGCACGTGGATGCACCTGTCCCTGGTGTCCACCACAGAACTCCTTATCTACACTCCCCCCAAGCATCCTCTTCTGGTGTGGGTCCACCCTCTTCCAGGCACCAGAGTTTGCACCTTCCTCACTCTTTCTCCACCAGACTCCCTATCCCCTCCCCCATATTCAATTCGTTATCAGTTCTTCCTCCACAACATTCCCTGCACCTGTTCCCTTCTCTCTCCATCCAGCCACCACCTGGCCAAGCCCTCATCACCTGTCACCTGGACATTACAATGGCATCCCAACTAGGCTCCTCACTTCAGTCTCTCTCCTCTCCAATCTGTGCTCTACGTAGCTGCTGTAGTCATAAATCCCTGCTCCATAGTCTTCCATAATTCCCTGCTGCCTCCATGGCCCAATGGTTAAAGCCTTTTGTGGCCAGCCTGCCTCCAACCTGCCCGTCTAGATGCCATGTTGCTTTCCTTTGAGCATTTGCTCATTATCCTTTACCTCTTAGAACTGGGAGCTTCCTTCGGGTTCCCTTCTGCTGCCAAAGCCTCTGCTGATCCTGCTAAGTTGCCTTGGGTTTACCATGTCCGTATAATATGCCCCTCATAGAATGGAAGCTCTTGGAAAGCAGGGGCCGTTTTATTTTGTCTTTGCATTCTGAGCATACAGTAGGAACTTAATGTTTGGACTGAATTATAAGATGTGCGACCATGGGCAAGTCCCCTACCCTCTGAGACTCAATTTCCTTACCTGTGGGTAATGAGATCTACAAGGAACCCTGGGGAGTGACTTCAAGACCAGGATGAAGTTCGATCGGAAGCCAGGAGGGAGGCCATGGCTCGGGTCAGGCCTGTCCCTGCAGCACTTCTGTGGGCTTTGCCCAAAGAGGAGTGCCCATTCTTCTCTTCCTTTCCTCCCCTTCCAGCCAAGTCAGAGGCTGGGGACTCCAGGGCAGGGAGCAGAGCCTTCTTGTTTCAGTCATTTTGTGGAGTATCCTGGACAGAGGGACCAGTGGTGTGTCTAGCAGGGCTGATTTTGGGGGACCTGGGCCAGCTGCTTTGGACGCAGGATTATCTGGACACAGGTACCCACCCCCTTCCTGTGACTGAGGTCCCTGACCTCTGAAAAGGGACTCCAGACACAGAACTCCTGTCCGTCATCCTTCCACCGCTCAGGGAAAGTGGAAAACACACCAGGAGGAGATTTTCCACTTGGGGAAACGGTGGGGAGGATGAGTGGTGATTGGATGAAGCTGTTTATTTACAACCTTGTTATGCAAAGCTTTGCTGTCTTAATAAATTGTGTGGCCACTAAAGTCAATAGGCTCCATTTTATGAATGAGTTTCATCAATAGGAGTCAATTTCCCAGACTGGGGGCAGGGAGGGCTTCAGTGAGAAAGCCACTTCAGATAGATAATTGGCCTCCAAAACTTTGTGATTGTGTACTCCATCAGTTAAAAAAATTGCAAGCAGGCACCTCCAATAAAAGCCTATTTATTTATAAATTAGGTCTGTATGCTACTGTCTTTAATAATTATGTAGGTTACAAAACTTGGACGAAAACAGAAGTAAAAAAAAAAGACAAGATAAAGATAAAATAATATTTGACCCTACAGTTCATGAAGTGCCATTGAAATTTGTTGAGGGGAGGAGTGACATCTGGCTAGCTGTCTGATTTTGGAGTATCAGTTGGGCGGCTCTGCCAAGGACGAGCAGTGTGAGCAGAGAGAAGGGGACGGCGGTGGCAGCTGTTAGAGAGAAACAAAATTTGGTAACTGACCGCATGTGTGAGGTGAGGGAGAAGGAGGCCTCTGGGGTGACCTTGAGGGGTCTGACCCGTGTGATCAGAAGCACCAAGGGGTCCTTGACAGATATGGGGGAAGTAGGGCAGAGGGCTGGGGGTTTTTGGGAGGGGAAAGAGGACACTGAGATCTGCAAAGCAAACCACAAGCCATCCCACGCAGTTCACTTTGTCCCATACAAAACAAGCCGATCAGTGGCAAGGCCCTCTAGCCCTCTAGCTCAGAGCCCACATGTTAAGTAAGCCATGAGGCGAACTGTGGATGGGGCAGACTGTGAATCCCAAAAGCTGTTTCAAACTCTAAGTGGTCCTGCAAGCTAAAGTCCAGGATGGGCAGAAGCAGGGGGAGACGGGAGTATCTTGAAGAATGATGTCCGAAAGGATGGCATAGTTATGCTGGAAACAAACCCATCATTGGCCATCATGGAAGGGCATCCCCCACACACATGTGTTGAAGACCAGTGTTCTAGATCACGCTCTTAGATCTGTTTTGAGCTCAGGGCTAGCATTGGCACACCAGGAGCCCTAGAGAGGCAGAGTAGTCAAGGGTGGTGTATTCCAGAGTTGGCCACCTGAGTGTCCTTTGGGGATGGAGGTTTGACACACACTGGTAGTCTTGGGGCAGTATAGCCTGGTGGCCGGAATATATACTACGTTCCCTCTCTGATGGATTGACTGGTGGATTAAATGACAGGCTCCTTCTCTGTAGAGCGCAGAAAACAGGTGAAGGAGCTTGAAGAGGCTGCTTATAGCTTCTGCAAATCCACCAAATCTATACCTAGTACCCACTGGCTTTCACCTGCCTGCTCCATCAAGTTCTTGTGGGGGAAACACTTTGTGACTATGTAAGTGATTGTAAGACCCTGAGTCACTCCTCTTCCTCCCCTTTCTCTTCTTCCTCCTCCTCCTGCTCTCTCTCCTTTTCCTTATTATTCTTCTGGTCTAAGCTGCATCATGAATCCACATTCTCATTGGGAACTCCCTCTAAAGATGGAGATTGTGCCCTTCCCATCAGCATCCTTTCATCAGCGTGCCAGAGGCAGTCCCCCAGTGAGCTCAGAGTCTGCTTTACCTTCCCTTGGCATTGTGGGGATGCCCATGGAGCACACGGGCTGTCCATCAGGCTCCCTGGGCTCATCATTTTTCCAGTATGCTCCGGTCAACCACCCTACAGCTCTCCATTGCCTTTTGGATGGTTCTCAGCTTCCCTTCTTTGGAGATGGCGGCAATATTCCATGACTTCTAGCCAAACAACACCACCAGAAAAATACCAGTGCTACTAGAAGGTGGCCCTTTGCTTCTGGCAGAATCTTCGGATCGTTAAAAGAACTGGACAGTTTTCCAAAGGCAATCTAGCCCTCCAAGCTTGAGCTGTTCAGTTCTGGACTCATCTTTATTGTCAGCTGCTCTTTACCCCAGATACATTTGCTGATGGAGTACCCCTATGTTTGGTTTGGTCTTCCTCTGGCTGGGGAGTAAAGTAAAGCATGCTGGAACCTGCTTAGGTGCAGTGCCCCCTCCCCCACCAAGGATATTGGGGCTCTGCTGTCGGTCCAGATTGGGAGTAGCTTTGTGGAGGGTGACCCCTGTGCCCATTCCAGAGGGTGACCCCAGTGCCCATTCCAGAGGGCACCTCTCAGTGAGAGGGCTGAAGCACTCTTTTCTACCCTTGAAAATTCTATCAGATATTGTGCATTGCAGTGGAAATGCTGAGTCAGTAAGAAACCCCCTCCTCCATCAAGGAGTGTGAACACACACTCTTCAGACTGACGCGAAGGGATAGGGAAGCAGCGGCTTGAGTCAGAGGTCGACTTCGAGGAATGTGACCCCAAACAGCCGAGGAGAGAGCTGGAAGAACTAGTCCTACCAATCAAGAGTCTGCAAAGAGCAGCAGCCCCAGGAAGCCCAGGTGAGCAAAGCCCTCAGGAGGCGTGCTGTCTGTGGCCACTGAAGAATTGGAAAGGGATTTCACAAGGAAAGGGTGTTGAGGGGCCACAGTACCAGAGGTGTGAGTCACCTTGGCTACAGGAGCTGCCTCTATGTGTATCTCTCTCTTATTATACCCTAAATACATGCCCACTCTTCTTATGGCTGCTGCATTTGGGGGAGTATGTGCACTAGGTTTATGGGGGGAATGTTTTGTAGCTTCTGTTTTTGCTATACCATTTCAGTAAATGCTTTCGCTTTTAACTAAAATTTCTGTAAAAGGCATCCTTCATCCACATTGTTTTTCTTGTGTGAAGAGTCAGGCCAAATTCTTCCAAATAGTTATGGATCTGGCTTAAGAAGGCTTTACAACATTCTGAGGCATGGTGCAACTAGGACGATGTCATCCAATACAATCCAATAAACATTTATTAAATCCCTACTGTGTACAAGATGTTATGCTAGATACTGGGAATACAAAGAACAAAAACAAGTCTTTGCCTTCAAGAAGCTTATATTCTACCCAGGATAAAACATGTAAATAAATAAATGGGTGTGTATTTGTAATTTATAGATGATAATTTAAGGAGGAGAAATAGCACATTAACAACGCAAGGGACTCTTGCCATCTGAGATGGTTTGTGGGTTCTGTAAAGGGAGAGAGAGACCTAGTCTTATTTGTATTGACCTCTTCCACACAAGGAATCCTGCATATGGTGAGTGTCCACCAGTATTTTATGAGAACCATGACATGTGAGATAGAAGCAGCCTTGGTGTCAGGAAGACTTGGGCTCAAGACTTGCCTGGCTCACATAGTTCCCCTTCACACAGCTTAGTATAGTTAAATGGACCCCTAACTCTTTTCCAGTATTGCCCCTCGCTCTCCCACCCCCACATATTCTCACCGGCTGATTCCTCCTTTTCCGTCTCTGTTGAAATCCTCCTTTTCCTTCAAGGCAGGGCTCACATACTCTTTCCCTAGAAAGTCTTCCTTGACTCCCTTAGAAGGAAAGGGTCTTTCCCTTGCCTTTAGATCATTTTGCCTGGGTTTCTAGTTCTCCCCTATCACATTCTCCCTTGTATCATATTGATTTGTGGGCATATCTAGGACACCCTATTAGACTGTGAATTCTTCCAGAGCAGTATCTGAGGTTTTTTTCATCTAGTAACAAGCAAGGGCGTCACTACCCTGGTGCAGGACCTCATTGGCTCAGGCTTGGACCAACCTGCTGCTGGGTCCTGGCCCCAAGTCTCATCTCACTCCAGGCCATCCTCCATTCAGCTGCCAAGAGCCCAAAGCTGACCATTGTCACTCCTTTATGCCATAAACTCTAGTGTCCCCTCCCCACTCCAGGATCAAATAGAAATATTCTGTTTGGCTTGGAAAACCCTTTACACCCTACCTGACCCCTTCTGGCCTCTCCAGTCTTTCTACACCTTTGGTTATTGTTGTTGGGTCACTGCAGTCATGGCCAGCTCTTAATGACCCTACCTGGGGTTTTCTTGGCAAAGATAATGGAGTTGGGTTTTTTTTTTTTTTGCCATTTTCACTCCTCTTTGCTCTCCTCCATCAATGCTATGATCTGGTGACATTAGATTTCTCCTAGAGGATGCCCCATCTCCTGACTCCTGGCTTTTGCAGTGGCTGTGCCCCCTCCTCCCCATCCTGGCTTCCAGCTGGCCCCAGTTCTTTCCCTCTACTCCCTACAGCTAGTGCCTTCTCACTCAGATGACCTCTCATTTACATCTAACGTCATTTGTACACATAGAGGTGCTTGCATGTTGTCTCTGCCATTAGACTATGAGCTCCCTAAGGGCAGGGATCATCTTTCTACCCTTTTTGGTACTCCCATCACTTGGCAAATTGCCTGGCACACTATAAGAGCTTAATAAATGTATGAAGCCAGGACTAGAGTTCAAATCTAGCCTCAGACACTTACTGGCTATATGTTCTTGATTGATTCACTTTACTGCTATCTGACTCAGTTTCCTCAACTGTAAAATGGAGGTAATAATAGCACCCACCTCCCAGGGTTGTTGTAAGGATCAAATGAGATAATATTTGTAAAGCTTTTAGCATAGTATTTGGCACACAGTAGGCACTTAACATAGGAATTTAATGAACATTTTAAAAACTGAATCGAGGTATAAAAGCAAGAGCTGGATGGCTACTTGTAGAAGGTGATTCTTGAGGAATCTGGGATAGATATCTTAGCATAGCTGTATATAGGCTGGACGTGGAGTCAGGAAGACCTAGGTTCAAATCAAACCCAGACATTTCCTAGCTGTGTGACCCTGGGCAAGTCATTCAACCCCTCTCTGCCTCAGTTTCCTCATTTGTAAATTGGGGATAATAACAGCATCTCCCTCACAGGGTTGTTATGAAGACAAACTGAGATAATATTTGTAAAGTGCTTTGCCAAACTTATAGTGCTATATAAATGCTAGATATTATTATTATTAAACTTCTGAGGTCCTTTTCAGCCAGGACAGTCCATAAATCTACATATACAGCACCTGCTGACTTTACCCAACCCCCCCGACACACACACACGCACACACACACACACACACACACACACACACACACACACACACACACACACACACATAGATGGTTGCCTCAAAAGCAATGTGGTAGACTGGAAACAGCAGGATCAGGAGACCTGGGTCCTAGTCCAAGTTCTTCCATCCCTGTGTGATCTCAGCCAGCTCATTCACCTTTATAGTCCATCTTAATCTACCACTCTTCTCCTCTACTCTCTCCTCTTTTCCCCTCTCTTCTCCTGTCCTCCCTTCACCTCTTCTCTCCCTTCCACTCGTTTCTTCTCCCCTCCTCTCATGCCCTCCCCTCTGTTCTCTCCTGTCTTCTCCTCTGTTCTCTGCTCCCTTGTCCTTCTTTCCCCTCCTCCCTCTTGTCCTGTCCTGTCCTCCCTTCTTCTTGTTTTCTCTCCCCTCTTCTCATCCCCTCCCCTCTCCTCTGCTCTTCCTTCCCCTGTCATCCTCTCCTCTCCCATCTTCTCCCTTCTCCTATCCTGTCCTCTCCCCTCTTCTCATCTCCTTCTCTCTCCTCTGCTCTGCTTGCATTTCCTCTCTCCTCCTTTCATCTCTTCCCCTCTTCTCTCCCATCTTCTCCCCTCTCCTCTCCTGTCCTCCCCTTCTCTCTCCTTTCATTTCTTCTCCCCTCCTCTCCTCCCCTCCCCTCTCCTCCCCTCTCCTGAAGAGTTGGATGAAATGGCGGTCAGAGAATTCTCTCGAGCTTTTAGGGGAGGCAGCATGCCTACAGTTGGGGTCTGATGATGGCAGGTCAAAGACAGGAAGCCTCAGTGAGATAAAGAGATTCATTAGCACATTAAAGACTGCTCTTGCTGATAGCAGCTTCCAGTTCCTGGGGTACAGATTTGCTCTTTTTAACTTTTCAGCTTCTCTTAGAGTTCAAATCCAATCAGCAACATTCTTCAGCAACTTAGGGCAGAAAAATGAAGCCTTTCACAGGCAAGGGAGCGGCAGAGAAAGAAACAGACCAGTTACGGGAGAAGAGGGGACTCTCTGGAACCCAACTGGAAGGATTTATGATGAGAAAATATTCCCCATTCAAGGGCAGAAGACAAGAGAAAGAGGTCAGAGACAATTTTGAGAGCAGTCCGTTTAGACAAAGCTGCAGGGTCTGTAATCGAAGGACAGCAAATAGTTTGTACAACAGCGAATGAGACCGTCCTCTCTTACCAAGTCCTTGCAAAGGAACTGAGGACTTTCCAATACTAGGTCACCAAGTAGTTGGGGAATTTCTACACTGAGCATCTATCAAAATGTCACAAAACAATTGTGGCTCCAATTTTTCCTCACGTCGGAAAGAGGTCCTATCTGGTGGAGATTCTGGGATTGCATGTTGTAGACTTGTATTGGATGGGAAGTCACATAAGATGCAATCCAATGGAAAGGGCCTTTAAATCCTGGCTCCACCGTGACAACCGTGTGATCCTAGACAAAACCCTGTACCTGTCTGGGCCCCACTTTCCTCATTTATAAAAATAAAAGGGTTGATCTCAATACTTTCAAAGATGCTTTCCTTCCCTGAATCTTAGGACCCAATTATCTGCGGCATATGTCCTTCTGCACTGAGGCTCCATGACTCTTGGGGATGTGCCATCAAGAATCATGGAGCTTGGTGTCAGAAGACTGGGTCTCAAATCGTCATACTGTGACGATTTGTGACTGAAATCTTCAGTATCTCAGAACTATGGAAGGTTTCTAGTCCAACTCCAGCACGAAGAACAAATTTTCCTCTGAGTAGTCGGTCTTTGAACCCCTTGAACCAACTAACTGTATGACACTGGCCGGCCTCTTCACCTGTAAAACAGAGCTAACAACACCTGCCCTCGACCCC
Source organism: Phalanger gymnotis (assembly GCA_028646595.1). Taxonomy (NCBI): domain Eukaryota; kingdom Metazoa; phylum Chordata; class Mammalia; order Diprotodontia; family Phalangeridae; genus Phalanger; species Phalanger gymnotis. Next base: position 819,248,630 of record CM053622.1, read on the forward strand.
TCCCAGAGCTGCCCTGAGGACCAAATAGGATAAGGAATGTCCATGGAAGCCCTCTGAGAAGTCAAAAAGTGCTGTAGAGGCATAAGCAACCTGCCAACATCTGGCAAGAATGTGGAAATCCAGCTGTGCTCATCCTCAAGCACAGGCCTGAGAAAAGGAGTCAGCAATTGGGAATTAACTCTTCAATAGCTAACAAGGGGCAAAGTGGAGTAGATATGTCCAAGATCCCGGTCAGACGCATGATTAACAAAGCAGATTTTGTAGTGGAAGTGTGGGAAACAGGAGTCCTAGACCCATTTGGAGGAAACCTGAGACTGAGCTGAGGAAGAAAAAAATCAGGCAAGTCCAGCTGAATGTTCAACCACAGCCTTATTTTGGCGGCTCCCAGAGTCAGACTTAGAGACTGTTAGAGTCGGAGGGGGCTCCAGAACACAGAGTGCCTCAGTTTCCCTCTCTGTAAAAAAGGGGGCTGGGCTCATCGATCTCCTTGTATCTCAGTCTGGTTTGTACCCCTAACACTGACCTCCCCCGTTCCCGCAGCTTGTCCTTTGACCCGAAGAGGAGGAGGACTGCTCCCCCGGCCCAGAGAGGATCCTACAATAAGCCAGCTTTGCCCAGCAGGCGCTATCCAAGGTCCTGCCGCTGCCTCAGCCTCGGAGGCCTTCAGGGCTGGCTTCTCGACTCTGGGGAGCTGTCTCTTGGCTTTCGCCGACCGGTTCCTCGTCAGGCTCCTTCTCTCCCCCCCCCCCCACCCCGGACTATCTCCTTCTTCCGTGGAACCGTCTCAGCTTCTCTTGGATGGATTTCCTGTTAGCCCCCCGCCCCCCATGCTGCAGCCCGCTCTGTCTCTAAGCCGCCCTCCCCTGCCGTCTGGCTCTCCCTTTACTCTGGAGTCTCTGGGACACGGTCACCCCATCTCTGCCTCGCCGTCTGTCCTTGTCTCCTTCCGTCTCTGTCGCCGCTCCCGCCCACCCTCCGCCTGTCCCTGTGTCCCTCTGTGGTGGCTTTCTCTCCCCTATCTGCCTTCACGTCTGTATGTCTCTCCCTGTCTCTGTCTCCTTCCCTCAGGAGGTCTCCCCGTCTCTGTACTCGGATGGTCCCCTTCGCCGATCCCTCCCCTTGCGGGGTCCCCGGGGTCTCGCTCAGCAGCGCGGCTGCCCCGGGCGCCCCCTCTGTCTCTGCCCCTCCCCGCCTCTCCTTCTCCACATGGCTCTGGCCATCTCAGTGTCTGTCCGTCTGTCTCAGCCTCGCCTCCCAGGTCTCTGTCTCTGCCCCCAGGAGCGACCCCAGAGCCTGCCCCCCGCCCCGCCTCCAGCTCCGTCTCCTCTGTCATCTCTGCCCAGATCTCTGTGCCCAGGTCCCTTCGCCATCTCCCTGCCCACGTCTGTCTCTCTGTTCCCGTATTGTCTCTGTCTCCCAGCCTGTGTCTCGCTGTCTCTTTCCCCAGAGCACATCTCTGCCTCCGCTTCCCGCCCCTCCCTCCCTCCCCCTGCCCTATGGAGGCTTGTCTCAATCGCAGTCCTTGCCCTGCCTCCTTTCCCTCCTTCACCCACTGCACACATGCGTTACCACACTCGCGCTTGCTCGGGTGCCTGACATTAGATCTGCTTGGCTACCGACAACGTCATAGGATTCCAAGAATTGCGATTGGCTAACGGGCCCTCGGACAGAAGGATTTCCACTCTCTTTCCGATCCCTCCCGCACACACCTCCCTCCTGGCAAGCGTTCCGAAGTTGAGACAGGAGCTCAGAGACAATTGGTGCGCTGTCTTCCCGCTCCGCTCAGCAACTGGTGACGTCACGTCACGGAGAAGGTACGCCGCGTGATTGGCTAAACGTTTCTCGGCGCGAAGGAACTCCCCCTTTCTGCCTCTTCTGACTAGTGCCAGCATCGCCTGCGCTGGCCTGTTGGACTGCGGCGCGAGGCGCCAGGTGGCGCGTCGCCCTTGGAACCGCTCAGCGACCCGTGACGTCACCCAGACCTCGAGCTGCCTGATTGGCTGCCTGTCCAGCTCCAGGGATTTCTACTTCTCCTTCTCGTTCTGCGCGGCTGTATTTGCCTAGTCCGCGCGGAGACCCTGGGGGCGGACCTCGAGCCTCCTCGCGGCCTAATTGGCCACGCCTCGCGCGCGAGGATTCAACCCGACGGTGAGCTAGAGGACCTCAAAGCCTTAGCGAGAGGAGGGAGAAGGCGTGAGGGGCGGGGCCGGTGCGGGGCGGGGCCAGTGGAGGAGGCGGGGCTGGCTAGGGGAGGGTCTAGAGCTCTTAAGCCTGCGCCGCAGCCTGCCAGGCCACGCCTGAGACTGCAGAAAGAATGAGGCCAAGGCTCAGTGGGAGACGAGAGAGTCAGGAGGACAGAGAGACCGAGAGAGAGAGAAGAAGGGAGGAAGAGAGAGAGAGAGAGAGAAACAGACCCAGAGAGACAGCCTGCAAGCGCTCCAGAAGCAACAGAGGAGCCTCGAGGAGAAGGGCCGACTCCCAGGGCCAGAGAGCTGCAAAGAGCACTGCCCTCAGGGTACAGGGCACTCGAGGCAGACAGAGGTGAAGGCCTTGCCCAGGCTTCCCCAGCTCATGAGGATCCGACGAGGGAGGGGAAGCCAGGCTTTCCTGCATTATGTGTTCCAGTGCCGTTCCTGGCAGTGGAGGCAGGAGAAACTCCATTGGAGGACGTCTGATCCATGACTCCCAGGATCGTTTACCAGCTAAGTCTTATGGCCTCAGGTCCCTGAATCTCTGACATGGTGAACAGCGCCCCGTCCCCCTTCTTCCTGGCTACTCTTTGCTGAAAGTATACAGTATGTGCTTAATTATGCATCGAACTGAATGGAACCGGTCGAATCGCCTATTGGACATCTCCAACTGGGTGTCTAATTTTTATCGATCAATAAACATTAATTAGACATCTTCAACTCGATCTGTCCCAAACGGAGCTCCTTATTCCCACTCCCACCCCCAAGCCTCGATGGCCCTCTACCCTCTCATTGCTTAGGGCCTCAACACCTCTTCCTGGTCCCTCCCCCCTCTCCCCACAGCACTTAGAAGGCCTCAGGGACTCCTTTCTGTCTCTGTGTCTCTGTCTCTTTCTCTCTCTTTCTCTCTGTATCTCTGTCTCTGTCTCTCTCACCCCCCTGCTACATCCAGGCTGTTGCCAAGGCCTGTGGGCCCACCCTCCCCTGACTCTGCCCCCAACCTGGGGCATGCCCTCAGCCCCTGATGTTTGGCCTATAGCAGTTGCTCCTGGGGGGCTGCCTGCCTCCAGTCTCTCCCCACTGCAATCCAAAGGGAATTTCCTAAAGTACAAAGGCGACCATGTCACTCCCTATGCAATATATTGCTATAGCTCCCTATTGCCTCCACAAATAAATACACGTGCTGTGTCTGGCATTCAAGGCCCTTTGTGACTTGTCCCCTTCTACCTTTCCTGGCTCTGTATACCCAGCACCCCAAGGTGCACTCCTCGATTCCAGGACACTGGCCTCCTGGGTGCTTCTGGCCATGAAGTTGCTTCCATTTCCCTTCTGTGTGGAATGCCCTCCCTCCCTGTCTCTGCCTCCAGGTTTCTCAGCCTCCTTCAGGTCTCAGCTAGAATCCTGCCTCTTTCTTCCAGAAGTGTCTCCTGGCCTCCCTTGATGCTAGCACCTTCCTTCCATCCATTACCGATTGACCCTGCAAAGCTCCTATGCAAACATACTGATTCCCACATTGTCTCCCCCTTTAGACTGTAAACTCCCCAGGGGCAGGGACTGTTTCTGCCCTTCCTTGCATTCCCAGCCCTTAGTACTGTGCCTAGAACACAGTAGGTGCTCAATAAATGCTCCTTGGTTTGACTTGGAGAGCTAGTGCATCCAGCGGTGGTCGAGCCTCAGGGCAGTCAGACTGACACCTTTCGGGGACCCCGTACACTCCCACGGCGGGGTGGCTCAGGGAAACAAGGCCAGAGACAGACTCGCCCAGCGAGATGTGGGCCTCTAGCCTCTCCCCGTCCAGCATGGCTTGCACATGCTGCCAGGCCGCATCACTCCCTGCTCTGCAATCTTCAGGAACTCTCAGTGGAGAGGAACCAAAAGATGCTGGCTGGGGCAGTAAAGCGACAGGGAGACTTTGGAAGCCGTCATCCTGCCCATCCTCCACCCCTGACCTCCACAGATGACGCTGGTCTGGTCAGGGTGAGAGCCCCACGGTGTATGTTTATTCTGGTGTTAGCAGCAGCAGTGAGGGAGGCCAGAGACAGAACAGGACACAGGAGGAGGTCGGCCTGGACATTCCCAGGGCTCAGGCGCAGGACAGGCCTGCCTGCAAGGCTGGGCTGCCAAATTTACACAGGCCGGGCACAGGAAGGGTCAGCCTGGGACATGGGGGCACATACCGGGAGGGGAAGCCCACGGTGGACATTCACAGCAGTATGCAGGGGGAGGGATGTGACGACAGATCCTGGACGAATACTGGTAGTGGGGAGTCAGACAAAGGGGGAGGGGTCCCCCGGACCCTCGACATGCACGGCCCCTCCCTGAGAGGGGAGCCCAAGGATGAGAAAGACAGACACAGTGGGGTTGGAGGCCAGGTTCCCCCCATACATGGCACAGACTCGCAGGCCTTGGCCTCCTCTGAGCCCCAAGTCCCTGGCTAGGAGGGAGGGGAAGAGGGATGGGGTGAGCAGCCTAGAGCCTCCCTCCCTCTCCAGCATTGGACAGCTAGTCCATATGGCTTTGAGGAGATGAATTCTCTGTGGGGAGCGTGAGAGCCTAAAGGGCCAGACCTGGTGGAGAGAGGTGAAGAGGAGGCTGGTCAGTCATTCCCCACTCCCCCCAGCCATCCGCCCCCAAGCCGCTTTCTCCCCTCTCCCTCCAGCTCTCTCCTTGGCTCCCCTCTCCTTCCCAGCTCCCTCCCTGGCTCCCCTCTCCCCACTAGCTCCCTCCCCCAACCAGCTCACTCTCTGGCTCTTTGGCTCCCTGTCTCTGTCTCAGTCTCCTTATATCTGTCTCCCTGCATGCATAGCTCTTTTCTGTGTGTCTCTTTGCCCCTTCCCCATCTCTGTTTCTCTCCTCTCTCTGTCTGTCGGTCTCTGTATATGTGTACACAGAGATGCAGACAAGTCTCTGTATCTCTGCCCCTCTCTCTCCCAGGCCAGGCCAGAGCCACATGTAACCCTGGGAGCCCCGAGGTCTGGCTCCCCAGTGCCAGCCGTGACCCAATGCTCACCCATTCACTCGGAGCTTTCTCTCTCACTCAGTCCCTTGGTACCCTTGGTGAAGCTGGTGAGGGTCTTCTCCTGGAAATGAAAATCCAAATCAGGAGGGGGACAATTAAAGCCCAGTGACCCTGATTGTTTTTAATTAAGGGGCAGCAAGTGGGGTTGTGGGCAGAGAGCTGCCCCTGGAGTCACAGAGACCAGGGTCTGAGTCCTGCTTCCAACATCCAGCCTGTGTGTGTGACTGGCCTGTATGTGCCCAGCCCATGCGTGTGCCCAGTCTGTGTGTGTGCCCAACCCATGAGTGACCAGCCTATGGGTAACCAGTCTGCGTGTGACTGGCCTGTATGTGACCAGCCTCTGTGTGACTGGCCTGTATGTGGCTGGCCCATGTGTGTACTCAGTCTATGGGTAACCAGCCTATGGGTGACCAGCCTGTGTGAGCCCAGCCTATGTGGGTGACTGGCCTGTATGTGCCCGGCCTGCAGTGACTGGTCCATGGGTGACTGGCCTATATGTTCCCGGTCCATGTGTGTGTCCAGCCTGTGTGTGTGATTGGCCTGTATGTGCCTGGCCCATGTGTGTGCCCGGCCCATGTGTGTGCCCAGCCCGTGGGTGACCAGCCTATGGATAACCAGTCTGTGTGTGACTGGCCTGTATGTGACCAGCCTGTGGGCGACCAGCCTCTGTGTGTGACTGGCCTGTATGTGCCCAGCTCATGTGTGTGCTCAGACTATGGGTAACCAGCCTATGGGTGACCAGCTTGTGTAGGTCCAGCCTGTGTGGGTGACTGGCCTGTATGTGCATGGCCTACGGTGCCTGGTCCATGGGTGACTGGCCTGTGGGTGACCAGTCTGTGTGTGACCAGCCTGTGTGGGTGTGACTGGCCTGTATGTGCCTAGCCCATGTGTGTGCCCAGCCTGTGTGTATGCCCAGCCCATGGGTGACCGGTCCGTGTGTGCCCAGCCTGTGTGTGTGACTGGCCTATGGGTGACAAGCCTGTGTGTGCCCAGCCTGTGTGTGTGCCCAGCCCACGGGTGACCAGTCCGTGTGTGCTCAGCCTGTGTGTGTAACTGGCCTGTGGGTGGCTGCTGGCAAACATCTTAATGTTTTTGGCAAATCTTTGAACACAGGACATTTCAGAGGAGATGCTGACCAGCAATACTGGATGAAGTTTCCACCCTGGGCATTTCTTAGTGAACCTTCTGATTGAATCACAGATCCAGACCCCTCCCCCATTTCTTAATTTACAGCCATAGCATTGTGACTAATAAGCTTGGACTTTGGGCCTCTCCTTTTTTCTAGGCTACCCCCTCCAGCACCTCTTTCTACCAAAACACTGTCCACAGAGGAAGAAAGAGGCCAAGGAGGGGGTGGCTCCTGAGGGGGCTGCCATGTGGTCTGGGGCCAGTCGCCCTCCTTCAGACATCAGACAGTTTGGAGCTGGAAGTGATCTTACAGACTAGCAGTCCAGTTCCTCTATTTTAGAGATGAAGGAGCTAAGGTCCAGAGATGGCAGGCTGCTTGCAGATCACACAGCCAGCTGACCTGATTCACACCTGCATCCTCGGTAGAGGAGGGTTGGAATTGGGGAGGGGGGAGGAATGGGACGAGCTTGACCAGGTTCCTCCCTTCCCCAGGGCTCTGATAAGTGGGAGATCCTGCGGAGGGGATGAGCCATGAGGTGAGGTTTGCGGGGCCTGGAGGAGAGAAGACTCCTTTCCGTCTCCGGGTCTCTGTCTCTACTTCTAGATGATTTCAGGGGAGTTTGGCCAGCAGCAGTGTTGGAGCAGGGAGGGAAAGTGATTGGTGAGGGGATCAGACTCATCCTTGGTGGGTCAGTGGGACAGGAGTTGGGGCGATGAGTGGGGAAGATCCTGCACCCCTCCCAGTCACCCCCATGGCCCAGGACCCACCTCCACCAGCTGATGCCAGTATTCCACAGGCTTTCGGGGATTGGCCAACATCTCTGCCCAGTGTTCTCGGCCGTGGGCATCAGCCGCATCTGCCCCTACTCGGCATACACCAATGACCTCATTGTGACCAATGCTTTCATGGAAGTCAGACAAGGGGAGAAGGCAGGAGGGAAGGAGAGGGAAGAGTAACCGTCAGTAGATGGTCCTGGCTGGGGCTCAGGCCTCACTAGCCCTAGGCCCCCCATCCCGGCTCTGCCTCTAGCCCAGGCCCCATCGGCCCCAGCCCCCCATCCTAGCTATTCCTCTGGCCTCATCAGCCCTAGGCCTCCCCCATTCCCACTCTGGCCCAGGCCCCATCGGCCCCAGCCCCCCATTTCGGCTCTTCCTCTGGCCCCATCAGCCCTAGGTCCCCCATTCCCACTCTGGCCCAGGCCCCATTGGCCCCTTCTCCATTCCAAGCCTCTTCTTACCAGTCATAATCCACCACGGCAATACTCAGCCCCACTGCTTCCACACTCTCAGGGGCCACATCAAACACCAGGGCCTCATTGTATGTGGGGTTCAGCGTGTTCTTCTTTATGGAGGTCTTGCGTTTCTTTAGCCGCCGCCCCTCCGAGATCAGGGAGGCCTTCACGTAGGGATCTGGTGGTGGGAGGAAGGGGCAGGGAGAGTTGGGCCTCAGACCCTCTCAGGAGCCCCCAGAGTCCCAGGGATTGAGGCTCCTAGTCTTTAGCCATTCTTGGACTCAGACTCCCAGCACTTTTAGCTCCTCCCTGCAATCTCACCCTACAGGGACTTGGATGCTCAATTCCCTTGTGCTTGGGCCCTCATGGGCCCCGGTTTCCAGCCCTCTCTGGCGCTGAGTCCCCCGAGGGTCTGGGTGCCCAAGCTCCTAGCCCTTCTCTCTGGGATCCAAACATCCAAGCAATGTGGCTTCCAGGCCTCCCCCCAAGTCATTAGGGACCCAGGTGTCTGCCACCCCCAAACAGAGGCCCCTTCCCTCAAGTGCTCAGGGCCCCTCTGGGCAGCCAGGAGCAGGGAGAGCCTCTGGCAGTACCTGAGAAGCCTGTGAGGTCCATAGCTTTGAGGTTGGAGGCCTTAATGATGGTCACGGTCAGACGCCCGGCCGTGGGGAGGTAGCACAGGGAGAAATTCAGCTCCCCGAGGTCAGCCTTTTCCTGTGGGCAGGGATGCAGTCAGGCAAGCCGCCCTTCCATCTCCTCTCCCATCCCCTCACCTCCTGCCTGGCTGGCTCCATTACATGGAGTCACAGATTGAGAGCTGGAGAAGGACCTCAGAAGACTGGCCAGTGTGACTCCTCCGGAGGAGCCTGGAGGAGGGCAGAGACCCTCCCAAAGGGCCAGAGGGGCAGAGCTGGAACCCACTGCCTCCTGAGGAGGGCAGAGACCCACCCAAAGGGCCAGAGGGGCAGAGCTGGAACCCACTGCCTCCTGAGGAGGGTGGAGACCCTCCCAAAGGGCCAGAGGGGCAGAGCTGGAGCCCACTGCCTCCTGAGGAGGGCAGAGACCCACCCAAAGGCACCCCCCTGCCCCCGGCAGAGTTGGCCTCCAAGCTGGAGCCCACCTGAGTTCCAGGTCCCTTCTCACTAGCTCTCCCTGGGCTCTTGTGGAGGGTGGGACTATCCTTCCAGCACACAGGATCCCAAACCCTGGTCATCACAGGCCCCTCACTTTCCCTCAGCCCAAGCACCTCTCAGATCCATGGCCTTTTCTCAGATCACAAGACCCTCATCACCTGGGGCCCAAGCTACTGCCTCCAGTCTCTCCCCACTCCATCCCTCTTACACAGAGCTCCCAAAGTGATTTTCTGAGGCAGCCTGAGCTCGGCTTCAGGGCTCCCTGTCATCTTCCCAGCTTTCCCCACCTGGCTCCAATAATAATGCCCTTTGTCCAGACTGATCTTTCTGCAGCTGCACACATGATTCCTCATCTCCCATCTCTGTACTCTGTAGAGCGGTCCTCCAAAGCTGGGATGTACCACTCTTCACCCCTGCTTCTTAGCACCCAGAATTACCTTCAGAGCTCAGCCCAAAAGGCACCTTCTCTATGAAACCTTTGCTGATTCCCCCCTAACCCCCACCCCCAGCCGCTGGTGGTGCACCTTCCCAAAACAACCTAACTGGTATATACTCTGTGGAGACTTATGGCTGTGTCTCTCTGGATAGAATGTGAGGGCCTCAAGGGCAGGACGTGTTCTGCCTTTGGGCCTTGTGTCCCCAGCCCCACCCCAGCCGGGTGCACCAATGGCACTTGGTAGATGTCTATGGATGGATGGAGCTGGGTTGAGTGACTAGAAGGGCCCAGGATAGCTGGGTACTCTCCTCACTTATCTTGGGGGGATTCTCCCATGAATGTCTCCTCAGGTGTCTCTCTAGCTATCTCCATATTTCTCTTCCTCTCTCTTCCCAGCTCTCCCCATCTCCCTCCCTCGCTCCACTCCCCTCTATTGCCCGTCTTCTCCATCTCAGTTCCTGCCTTCGCTCTCAGAGCGCTCTTAGCTTTTCGATCCATTTAACAGCTTGTCTCGATGCCAGGCCTGGTAAAGCTGTGGCCACAACCCCCCTTCCCCCCAGGGACCCGTCAAACCCCATTTGTTCTTCAGAGGAGAGCAGCCAAGGCCAGGCCAAGGCTGGTGGGGTGAGGGGAGGCAAGAGAAAGCAGAGATGGAGAGAGAAACACAGGCCCAAAGACAGAAACAGGGACACAGAAGGCAGAAGGACAGACAGATGAAGGAACACAGTCTGAGGCAAGGAGGGCAGAGGTAGAGACTGGCTGAAAGTGGGAGAGAAAAAGCCTCAGCTTCCAGAGACAGAGAAGGGCTCTGCTGGTGGGCTGCACGAGGCTCTGGAGCTCTGGATCGGCAGAGGGAAGGGGGGAAGTCAGAGGGCGTTGGGGAGGAGGAGGACCGGGAGGCCAGGGAGTCAGGTCACAGGGATGGGGAGCCAGGACACAAACACACGGGCTCAGGCCAGGTCCGGATGTTGGAAGGATAAGGTGGCAGTGCCAAGGGGATGTCTGACTGCCTTGGGGTGTCTGTCGGGGCCTTCAGAGGGAGGGCCTGGTACCTTTGGGTAGAGAGAGCTTGGAAGGGACAGGTTTTTAGCACCAGAGGAGCCCTTGGAGATGACCCAGCCTTTTTATAGACAAGTAAACTTAGGCCCAGAGACAGGAAGGGCTTGGGGACTGCTGGAACTCAAGCCAGGGCTTCTGATTCTACATTTTGAGCATTACACAGACATTCTCAGACACTGAGGCCAAGATGCCCAGAAGGAGTGGGGAGCGGGGAGCCGTGTCTGGGACGCACGGGAATCTCGAGAGCAAGAAGCTGGGACATGAGGAATCAGCAGGTTGGGATATTGGCAGTGAGTCTGTTGGGGAGGGTGGATGTAAGAAATCAGCACCTCCAGGGGGAGGGGGAGGGAGCATTAGAATATCTGGGAGTCCAGGAGGCCCCAAGAAGAGGTCAGGATGCTGGGGAGTTCGAGGCTCTGGGGGTCAGGATGGCAAGGGGCTGGAGTCAGGCAGCCTGGGAGTTGTGACATCAGGAAGATAGCATTTGTGGGAGTATAGAGGCCAAGGGGGAGAGCCCTGGGCTTGGAACAGTGGGAGAGGAGCTAGGTCATCTGGCCAGAGTTAGAACCTACCAAACTTGGAATTTACAGGCTGGAAGACTGGGAGGTCAAGAGGTCCAGAGGTGAGGACCAGGAGGGCTTAGGGGCCTGGAGGTTGGGAGGTCAGGGGTTGGGAGGTCAAGAGGTCAGGGTATTGGGTACGACCAGGGGGACTGACCGAGCCACCTTCGATGATATCTCTCCAGAGTGGGCGGTCAGGGGGCTGCTCCGCCAGTTCCAGAAGGTTGTCCAGCACCACTTGGCCAATGAGGTCATGTCTCGAGAATCGGTCAAAGTCATAGATGCTAAAGTGTAGCTTCCTCTGCGCCAGCTCTGCCAGTGGCACAGAAAACTGGAAGGTCTCGTTGAACACGGGGTTCAGAGTCTTCCTGTGCACCTGGGGATGGGGAATAGGGGAAGGTGGCTCAGGATCAGCCTCCCCGAGGAGGCAGAGATCCAGGCCTGCAGGCTAACCGGGTCCCAGCTCCCACAACACGGACCTCCCAGCCCCTGACCCTTCAGGGACCCGACAACGACTCTAGGTATTGCACCCTTAGCCGTGATATTAAGCACCCATTTCTATGACACTTCAGCATTATTGCTAAGCATTTGGTAGTCATGATCTCACTGGACCCTCACAACAGCCCTCCGAGGCAGGTGCTATTATTTTCCCCATTTGGCAGATGAAGAAACTGAGGCTCAGGGAGGCTAGTCAAAGGTCATGCAACTCCTACGTGTCTGAGGTGGAATTTGAACCCAGGTGTTCCTGACACCAAGTCCCACCCTCTCCCCATTGCTCCATTCTTCCTCCCTAGCCCCATTCCTCTCGAAGACTCAGATAGCTGATCCCCAGTCTCCTGCCTCTTCAAGGTCCCCTTATTAGAACCCAGTGCCTGGCACCGCCCACTGCCCCCAGCTCCCATGAGGGACCTCAATGTCCAGGCCGTCCCCTCCCTCTATCACCAGTTCATTCGGGCCCTCAGTCTCCACCCACTTTGGGACCTAGACAGTCTAAGTCTCTTTGTCCTTCAGGGATCCCATCATCCCAACCCAGACCTTGGTCTGAAATTTTTTCTTGCGGTCCGGCAGCAGGTAGATCTTGACGTAGGGGTCGGAGAAGCCGTTGGAGTCTTTGGCTGGCAGGTCAAGGGCCTGGAGGACCCGTACGACCAGCTGGTCAGAGCCGTAGAGGTAGCGCAGGGCGAAGCTGAAGCGGCCGGCCCCTGGCCCCCCACCTGGCCCTGCCCCTGCCCGCCGGCCCCCAGCCCCGGCCCCAGACCCTGCCCCCTGGTACAGCTCAGGCTGGATCTGCCCAATGAGCCTCGCCTTCTCCTCGCCTGCAGGCAGGGGGAGAGGCAGGGCCGGGGCTGGGGGTCTGTCCTCAGGCTCAGTCAGGCTCGGGGCTGGAGGCTGGGGGGTCAAGGGCTGCTGAGTGAGGGGCCGGGGAAGAGCTGGGTACCTGTGGGGGATGAGGCAGAGAAAGAGTCAGGGAAGGGCTGGCCTCCTGACCAACCCCCCCAACTGTGGGTCTCAACTCAGGGAGACCTGAGGGGCCAGAGAGACTGGAGAGGGGTGGGGTGGGGCAGAGAGACCCAGGGGGACAGAGAGAGGGGCAGAGAGACTCAGGGGGCCCGGAGAGATGCAGGAGGCCAGAGAGACGGGGGTGGGAGTAGAGAGATCCGGGGGCCAGAGGCTGGCCAGGACAGAGAGGCAAAGGCAAGCAGACAAATCCACAAAGAATCAGCAGACAGAGGGAAGGACCCAAGCACATAAAGAAACAGGGACAGATACATGCAAGGAGATGAAACAGATCCAGAGGGTCAGAGAGAGATTGCAACAGGTAGACATTGACAGAGGGATGCCAGAAAAGAACTAGGCATGGAGACAGCCACCCCGATGGAAGCAAGGAGACCTGGGGTGAGGGGAGAGAGAAGGAGAGAGGGAGAGGGTGGGGGGAGAGGGAGAGAGAGAGAGAGAAAGAGAGAGAGAGAGAGAGAGAGAGAGAGAGAGAGAGAGAGAGAGAGG
>CM053622.1:819261489-819295744 GCA_028646595.1 Phalanger gymnotis
CATCAGGGCAGACACAGAGCAAGAGGATGCTTCTCACCTCGTTGGAGGGGCCAGGCTGGTGACCTGCTGGTGGGACTGGGCACTGGGCAGTCCACCCCCCCCAGGGGGCACCAGGAGCAGCCCCCCGCCAGTTCCAGCACTGCCATCAGCGGGCAGCTCGGGTGAGGTCTGGCTGGGCTTGACCCCAGCCGCTACTGCCGCGGCGGCGGCGGTGACGGCATCTGGGTAAGAGTCCATATCCAGGTAGGATGGTTCCGGAGGGTCGGGGCCCCCCACCCCTCCAGGCTCTAAGAGCTCAGAGAAGGGTGGATGATGGTGGGGCCCACCCAGGAGATGATGTGGGCCACCCAGGCCAGGCCCCAGATGGTGACTGGCCCCACCACCCACCAGCCCCGCCAGTCCGGCCCCAGGATCCTTGCGAAGGGGTCCACCCCCGGGGGCTGAGCCCCCTTTGTCCCGCCAGGGCACCCAGCACAGCTTCCATGACACGAAGAGCGAAACACCCAGCAGGACAATGCCACAGAAGGTCACGATCACTGAAAGCAGGCTCACCGAGATGTCTGGAGGTGGGGGAGAGGGGGAAGGGGATCCCTATAAGGATGGCCGAGTACCGGCCAAAGCCCACGAGGGGCCCTTCTTCATTCCTGTCCCATCTCTTTCATCAATTCTCCCATCTCTCTCTCTTTGTGCACCTCTGACTTATTCCCAAATTCACCCAGATGGATGGACTGTCTGGGGGGTGGGGCAGGAAGACAAAGCCTAAAGGCAAAAAGAACCAGAACTAAACAACAGCCCCTCCCCTTCCCCGACGTCCAGCCATCAGACACCCTGAAGGTGCTGATGACAAGAGGGCAGGAGGACAGAGAATGTGGAGAACTCCCCTTCAAAGGGAAAACTGGCAACCTACAACAAGGGGATTGTGGGAGAAGAGACTGAGAGGGGGAAGACTCCTCCCATGATCTTCAGTTTACCCATGAGCCTCTTGGAGGCCCAGGGAGAGGGTCTTGCCCCAGGACGGCCAAGGCGAGAAGAATTTGAATCCAAATCCAACGGTCTGTCCCAAACACCACTTGGGGGAAAGTTAGGAGAAGCTCACCTTTCTGGGTACCTTCAAAGTGCTGGAAAGGCCCTTGTCTCAAAGATTCTAGCTAGTGTGGAGCTGGTGGGGAAGGGGGTGGGAGCATGGACAGGAGGGCTTCTAGGAGACAGACCTGCATCTGAGGGCCCGGGGTAGCCTCGCCTCCGCCAAAACTCCTGGCATTTTTCATCAGCATCCTGGAGCCGGGAGCACAGGTCAGAGACTAAGGTCAGGGCCCGGTGACAAAGGTCATCATCATAGTCCCCTGACATGGTTGCTGGGTATCCTGTCCTGGAGAAAGGAGGGTGGAGAGAGAGAGACAGAGAGAGAGAGAGAGAGAGAGACAGACAGACAGACAGAGACAGACAGAGACAGAGAGACAGAGACAGAGAGAGAGACAGAGAGACAGAGACAGACAGAGATAGAGACAGAGAGCAAGACAGAGAGACAGAAAGAGACAGAGAGCAAGACAGAGAGGGAGAAAGAGAGGCAGAAAGATAGAGAGACAGAGAGGGAGACAGAGGCAGAGAGAGAGTGTGTCAGGAATATGGGGTGAGGGATAGAGCTAAGGGGATAGAAGGAAGAATATGTTTGGTGACAGCCAAGAGATGAGCAGATAGTGGGACAGCTGGGGACAAGCTAAGAGGTAAAGGTCCAGACATGGGGAGGGCCTGAGACAAGGTGAAGATACTTGGGGCAAACACATAAAGTTTAGTTGGATGGGGATATAGGAGACTGGAATGGGTAGCAATAGGAACAGAAGAAAGGGAGAGAAATATGGGATGGATGGACAGAAGAACACAAGCAGGGGAGTGGACAGGGAGACTGAGATATGGAATAAACAGGAAGGAAGATGACAGAGAGAAAGTTTAGACAGATGGTGGGACAGGAGGAGGCCAGACAGATGGGGACATTGAGAAGTGATGAATGAAGGGACAGGAAAAGGCCAGACTGGGAAACAGAGATAAAGACTAGAAAGACTGGGTGATAGGAGAGGGGAATGGACATGGCTACGTGGGGAGACAATCAGGGCTGGATACACAAGGAGACACAGAATGTGCCAACAGCTGGAAGAGGGGTTAAATAGGGGCTGGAGCTGGGAGGCTGGATATAAAGAAAGGCAGGGAATGCTCTAAAGATAAAAAATAAACAAGGAAAAGGACTAGCCTAACAGGCAAATAGAGATGAAGGATGGGTGGATGGGGGATGGACATACGGGGACAGACCCAAGGGATGGCGGGCAGGCAGAGATGGACAAATGAAGCTAGACATAGGGGCAGATAGACAGAGAGGATGAACAGAGGAAAGACGAAGGACAAAGAGAGAAGGAATGGCCAGAGAGGGCAGACAGAAGGGATGGACAGACAGGGGACAGAAGGGATGGGCAGAGGGGGACAGAAAGACCTACAGAAGGAATGGTCAGATGCTGAAAGAGGTAAAGTTTAGACAGATGGAGGCTGAGGAAAAGGAACCGAAAACGGATGGGTAGCTGTGGAACAGGAAAGGGAGGGGGATGAGAAAGGAATGGAGGTAGGAGATATGGGAGATGGAGCAAGAGAAGGGATGGTAAGCAAGGGGGCAAAGAGAAGGGGTGGATATACAGGGGGCCATGAGGAAGGATGGACAGACGGGGACAGAGACAGGAAATAGACAGACTAGGTAGGAGAGGAAGTGAGCAGAGGAAAGACTTATTCAGAGGATAGCCAGGCATGGCACTGAGACATGGGAAGGGTGACAGACCAAGGGACAGAGAGGGGCCAGGAGGTCGGGAGAGACTGAAGGATTGTGATGAGAGGGGACCAGAACAGGAGACAGTTTTGATAGGTGGCTAGGGGACCAAGATAAGGAGGGGGTTAAGAGCCAGGGGCAGAATGGGGGCAGGGCTCAAACAAAGGCTATATGGGCCAAGAGGAGGGTCAGACAAGTATTAGAAAGTGAACAGAGTTGACAAAGGTACAAGAGAGGGAGGTGAATGGGGGACAGAGAAAAAGGATAGACAGGAAGTCAGAACATGGGGAAGGGTAGGGACAAAGATAAAAGGTGGACAGATGAGGAAAGAGAAAGTTTGGACAGATGAGAAGCTAGGGAGGCAGCCGACCAAAGACCAAGAGAGAGAGGATGGCCGAGAAGTGACAGAGAAAAAGGAGGGGACAGGAGGGGAGACAGCAGAGGGGGATTAGGGGTGATAAAAGAGGGGACAAATAAGGGATGGGGAAATGGACAAAAGGGACGGGCAAAATGGTGAGGGGAGGACAGAGAGCTGGGCTTTAGGGGAATCCTGGGGGAGGATCAAGATAGAGAGTAAATAGATGGGGAGACTGACGAAGGAACAGCAGGGACAGCAGACAGGGATGGCCGAAGACGGAGATGGGGGATGGACAGAAAAGGAGATAGGCGAGCAGAGAGAGAGAAGGGGTGTGCAGATGGGGAGAAAGCAGAGGGGACCGAGTGAGGGGCTGCTGAGCCCGAGATCGTGGGGGGCGCTCACCTTATCCTCATTCCTGACGAGTCCTAGGGGGCATTTGGGGCGGGCGGGGAGAGCCCATTGGGGAGAGCAGAGGGGAGACGACCCCCCCAGCCCGGTCCCCCACGTTCTGGGAGATGCCACAGGACCTGGGGGAGCGAGGAGAAGGGAGCCTCAGCCCGGCACTGCTTTTGAGCTGCAGCTGCGGACGGGAAGGAGTCTTCTCCTCCGCAGCGCTTCTCAGCCCGCCAGCTCTCTAACCTCCACCGGGATACCGAGTGCCCTGCACCGCGCCCCCCCACCCCCAATCAGCCCGCAGCCCGCGGCCCCCTTCCAGGGATCGGGCTCAGGGACTCCATTTCCCAGGAGGCCACGGGGCGCTGGGCCAGGCGAGTGGGGGCATTCAGGCCCCAGAGCCTGCTGGGAAATGTAGTCCGCGCTGCCTACAGGGCTGCCTCGCCAGGCTGGAAGCCTGGGCTGGGGCTACGGACCCGGCTGGGAGGCTGCGAATGAGAAGAGCACCTGGCCTCCGGAGACTGTGCCGGCCTGCGGCCCGGGGGACCCAGGACGCTTCGGGGCTGGAGGCACCTGCCCCTCCCCCAGGTAGCGGAAGCCTCCCGCCCCCTCCTCCCCTCCGGAAGCCGGCCCCGGTCCCCCCTCGCAGGGCCTGCGGTGGGGGGGGCGGCGCGGGGACACTCACCCGGAGCCGGAGCCCGAGCCGGAGCCAGAGCCGCCACCGCCGCAGCCACCGCCGCAGCCCCGGCCCGGCTCCGCCCCTGCACCCCCAGCCCGCAGGTTGACGGCTCCGCCCCCCGCCCCCCGCTCCAGCCCCTTCGCGGGGATCGGACCCAGGCGTCCGAGCGCACACTGGTCTTTCTCTCACTTCCTAAAGGGCCCCGGCATCCCGGCCCCACCCCTGCTCTGCGGGGACCCAGGCGTCCTGGTGCCCTAGCTCTCTTTTCATTGGAGACCCAGGCGTGACCCACCTTATCCCCATAGCCCTCCCGCTCAGGGACTTAGACGTCCTGGACCCCAGACTGCCCCCCCCCGGACTCAGGCGTCCTCCCCCTAGCTGTTTTCATCGGAGACCCAGGCGTGACCCATCTTGTCATCCATAGCCCTCCCCTCTCGGGGACTCAGGTGTTCTGGCCCCTCAGCTCTTCTTCCTCAGGGACCCAGGCCTCTGAACCTACCCTTAAACCTGAGGCATTTAGGTACTGGCCATTCCCTCCCTTCACTGCCCTCCACCATACACATACTCTCTGAGGACTCCAGTAATTAATTCAGTTCAACTCAATTTAATTTAATTCAAGCATGTATAAATTGACTACTGTGTGCCAAGCACTGTCCTAAGTGCTGAAAGTTCAAGGCCCAATCCCCCAGACTGTTTCCATTCTTCTTGGGTGCAGAGTCTTCTCTCTCCTCCTCCTCCACCTCCTTCCTTCTGTAAGGACTCAAGTCCTGGCCCACCAGACCAGCCCTTCCCATCTCACCCTGAACTTTGAGGACTCTGGCTCAGTTTGGTGGGTAGAGGGCTCCCAGCCCACAAACTCTGAAGAACCTGGGGTGGGGAAAGCTGAGAGGTTGGAGATTGTAGAGAGAAGGGGGGATAGGAAGCCAGGGAGCTAGACTGGGCTGTGGTGGGGTGTGCTAACTTGGCCAGGCTGGGGGCCTGCCTTGGTTTTCTCTGAGAGGGGCCTGGGTGTGAACCTGTCCAGCCTTAGTCCTGTGAGGGCTTCATGCTCTTTACCTGTCATATGGGAACAATCAACCTGTCCCAAATTTCACAGGACTGCTGTGAGAACCATATAGGTGTGGCAGGGGAAGGGGACATGGAAGGGGCATCTCTATGGAGTTTTAAGGTAGAAAACTTTTTTCTACCCCCCTCCTCACAGCCCTGTGAGGGAGGAAGATAGTGCAGAATAATTGCTCTCCCCATTTCATAAACAAGAAAACTGAGGTTCCTAGAGGAGAAAGTGATTTATCCAGGGTCACACAGCTGGTAAGTGTGAGAGCAGAGACTAGAACCCAGGCTTTTCTAACTTCAAGATCAACACATAGGCACAGAGTCAGAGACCCAGAAATCCAATATGCAGAGAAATCCAGAGAGACAAACACAGGTAGACTCTTACACATATAGAGACAACTGAAGATACATTTCTATATGCAGAGACAAACACACAGAGAGGCACAAACCCACAGGGAAACTCAGATACACTCAGAGAGAAACATACAGCGATGGAAATTCAGAGACTTACTTAGACACACAAACACTCCTCCACTCATGGAGGCATGGCCATTCAGAAATGCACACAGATATGAGAACACATTCAGAAACACACACACACACACACACACACACACACACACACACACACACACACACACACGCCCATGGAGGGATGGCCATTCAGAAATGCGCGCAGAGACAAAAGCACATTCAGAAATGCACAAACACACACGCACACCCCTGGAAACATCCAAGGACCCAGCTCAGCAGAGACAAATGCTGATAATCGCATAAACATACACAGAGACACACCCTGAAATTCAGATGCATTCAGACAGCCTCAGACAGACTGGGACACACACCACACACAAAGAAACAAATCCCAGTGGAGTGGTGGCCAGGATGCCTGGGTTCCCCTTGCAGCTTGGAGGGAAAACACTGAGGGTCACAGGTTGGGTGAGGGCCAGAGAGGGGACTATAGGGAAAAAGAAGCAGCAGTAAAAGTAAGAGACAAGACAGGAATACAGGGACAGAGAGAGGGGGAAAGATTGAGCCCCAGGTGATAAGACTGAGAAACACAGAGAACCAGGGAAGGACTCAGGGGCAGAAAATTCTCCATATCCATGAGATGGATGGAGGATGGAAAAGACCCCATACACAGGTATAGTGAGCTAGGAAAAGAGAGAGAGAGAGAGAAAGAGAGAGAGAGAGAGAGAGAGAGAGAGAGAGAGAGAGAGAGAGAGAGACAGAAACAGAGACAGAGACAGTGAGAGACAGAGAGATACTATATACAAAGAGATATATGTGTGGAGAGGAGGAAAAAGATAAGAAAGAAAGCAATATAAGTCAGAAAGAAAGAAAAACAAAGTGTATAGATAGGATGGCGAAAGAGAACCAGAGAAAGACAGAGAGAAGGGGGGAAAGGGCCAGGAGAGGGAGATACACATACTGATACAATCAGAAACAATCAGAGACAAAGGGCTGTTGTAGATGGAGAGGTGAAAACAAGGTCCCAAAACCAGGCTCAAAGAATGAAATAGGCAAAATCAGAGACTCACAGAGAGAAACACACACACACTTACACAGACACACACATACACTCACACACTCATACACATAGACACAGACACATACTCACATAGACACACACACATGCAGACACACACCCCTACAGACCAGAGAGCCCAACTAAGACAGACAGAAGCTTGGGATGGTAGTGGGAGACAGAAGTAGTGACAGAGGGTGAAAAGCTGCGATCCAAAAAAAGCCAGGGAAGAAAAACAGAATTGGGGTAAGCTGAACAGAGCCAGGAACTGGGAAGACCAAACCCAGACACAGAGCAGAGAAGCCTGCCAGGATGGAGAGACCCTGGTGGACTCGTACTGTCCCATTCAGTGTGTGACTCCCACAGAAGCCCTAGCCCAGACAGCCCAGAGTTTCTAACTTAGATCAGTCTTTGGGAAAGGAGATGCTTTCACCTCCAGTCCTTTCTTTCCTGATTGGATGCTCAGTCTAGACTCCCAGCTCCCACCCAGCCTTTGGGGGCAGCACCAGAGAGGGCATGGAGTGACTGACTCAGGGGTCTGGCTCTACTTCAGGGGTTCAGGCAATCTATTCCCCAGCCCCCAAGGGTCCCTTAGAGGCCCAGGCACCCAGGCGCTCCAGCCCACCCCTCCCCCCTCCAGTAGAACCACTTTCTGTTTGAATATTTTCTGTTTGTTTATTTCTGAGTGAGATGGGAGTGATGGGAGAGAGACTGGGGAGAGACAAAGAGGCATGGGAAGAGATGGACTAACAGAGATGAGGAGAGATGAAGAGATATGGGGAAAGATGGAGAGATGAGAAAAGATGGGTAGAGAAGGGCTAGAGCGAAGAGAGGAGAGAGAAATAGAGGGGAGGGGCTGAAAGAGGAGAGAGAAGAAGAGAGACTGAAAGAGATAGGGAAAGATGGGGAGAGAGAGAGAGAGAGAGAGAGAGAGAGAGAGAGAGAGAGAGAGAGAGAGAGTCAGAGATGAAGGGAGAAAGGGAGAGAGAAACAGGAGGAAGACAGGGAGAGGTGGGAAGAATGGAGAAGGAAGAAAATTGGGGGGTGGGAGGATGAGACCAGACAACCAGACAAGTCACCAGGGCAGGAATAGGAGAGAGATGGGGGTCTCCACTGAATCTGGGTGAGGCAGGAGAGCCAGGTGTGCTCCTTGGGGGCTGCACTGTCCCTGCCCCTCTGTTGGCCTGAGAAATGGGCATGTGGTTAGGTCCTGGGAGGACTGGGTGAGTCCAGGCCAGTTCCCTCCATGAGCTCACTTGTCTCCTCACCATTATCCACAGATGCAGCAGCCACAGCAGCCGCAACAGCAGCAGAAAGGTGAGTTAGGTTCAGCGAATCTTCCAAGACGATGGGAGACAGGTAAGGGGTGGGGTGGCAAGAGGATTACAGTGGGAGTGGGACGGTGGATGTTAACAGTCCAGGAGAGGCCTCCCAGCCTCGGCTCCATCTCTAGGAGCAGGGCCGCCGCTCATGGACGTGGAGACCCCAGAAGATGTGCAGGCCCGAAGCCTGGGCAGAACCATCAAGTCCTCGTGAGTTGGAAGGCCCAGTATCTGGCCTAAGCTTTGGCTTCTCAGCCCCTGACTTTGTCTCAACTTGGGGATCCAGTAGTCATCTGACCTGACCTCTGCCCTAAACTCTTTGCCCATGGCCCAGCGAGGTCCTTACTGGTTCCCAACGCTTAACCAGACCTCCCACTTTTGACCCTTGACCTTTTCTGCCCCCATCCCCTTCTGCCAAACTTCCCAGGAAGCTTCAGGTTCGGCAGATCCTAGCTGAGTACGAGGCCCTGGACCGAGAGCTCCCATGCATCCGCAAGTTCCCCAGCCCACCCCCAGCCCAGCCCCTCTGCTTGTGTATGGAGACTGTGGTGAGTGTGACCTCTTCGATCCCCAATGGCCCCTCCCATCCCCTGCTGGATCCCAGGGCCCGGGGTGCTCCACCTTGGAACCCTGCCTTCTAGCGGAGGGGTGTGGCCTCTGACAGGGAGAGTTTGTGCCCAACTTTGGAATCTAGATCAGAGGCCTCCTTCCCCCACCCTAGCCTGAATACGACTTCACCCACCTGGACTTGCTGAATGCTCTGGAGGCCGAGGTGCCAGGCGCCCTAGAGAGTGGGCGAGTAAGCAGCATCCGGTACGAGAACATGAACGTCATCTGTGGGACAGCTGGGCGCAAGGACCGGTGAGCCACGCATCCCTGGGGACCCGTGGGAGTATGTGACTAAGCCGGCAGGGACGTGGAAAATGACCGTCAGACCAACTGACCAGAAGAAACAGGGAGTGACCCCAAGACTGAGCATGATATGAAGTGACTCTGGAGCAGACCAGGGACATGGGGAGTGACCCCCCCCCCACTGACCAAAGACAGAGGGAGTGACTATGGCTGAAATGGCACCCAAAGTCTGTGACCGAGAAAGGACATGAGTGACCCTAGGACAGACCAGGGACATGGGGGAGACCATGCCCCCCATCGACTAAAGACACAGGGAGTGACCATGGCTGAAATGGCATCCAAGAAATGACTCTGTGACCGAGAAAAGACATGAGTGACCCTGGAACAGACCAGGGACATGGGGAGTGACCCACCCCCACTGACCAAACACACAGGGAGTGACTCTATGGCAGAAATGGCACCCAGAGTCTGTGACCTAGGAGGAACATGAGTGACCCTGGGACAGACTAGGGACACGGGGAGTGACCCCTCCCCATTGACCAATGACGCAGGAGTGGCCCTGTAACTGATGGGGAATTGGGGAGTGACCGTGTGACGGAGCAGTCACCAAGGAAGAACACAGGGTAACTTTGACTCCCGACAAGGGGATCATAGGCTCCTAATGTCGCAGGGACTGAGTCACAGGTTTAGAGGGGAAGGCACCTCAGCAGCCATTCAGCGTCACCCTCTCAAGTTTACAGATGAGGAAACTGAGGTGCAGAAATGGTAATGATGACCGCTTGAGTGGGACACAGGGAGTGACCCCATGACTGACCCGGGGAAAGACCAGGGACATGGGGAGTGACCGTTGATGCCCCGAGGCCACAGGGAATGAGTGACCCTTGGACTGTCCAGGGAGAGATGCCTGAGCAGGGACATGGAGAGTGACCTTGGGACAAAGTAGGTCCTCAAAGAGGACGGTCAGAGCCCGAGACCCCTGCTCCTGGTGCTTAGAGATGGGGGAGGGGGGGATGTGGGACGTCAGCTCGGACTCCTCCCCAAGGAGGAGGGGGAGGGCGGGATGCAGCTTTCACTCTCTTGCCGTGGGGTCTTGGGGGAGGTACCCCCGGGAGAGCGGCGCAAAGCAGGCTGGGACATGTGCTTCTGGAGATGGGGAAACTGAGTCAGCAGCCTCCCGGCGGCTCCTTGAACCGCCCCGGCAGCAATACCCTCCCGCGCGCAGGTGGCTCATCACAGTCACAGACTTCCAGACCCGCTCGCGCCTGCTGCGCTCTGGGCTCCGCCCCCGCGGGATCCTCCACCCCCTGGCGCGCCACGACGAACTCTTGCTCGGAGACTACCGCCTGCACCTGCGCCGAGCCCTGGCCCGACGGCGCATGCTCGAGGCTCTGGGGGCGGGGCCCGCCGAAGAAGACTGAGGGCGGAGCCGCGCCTGTGCACCAGCCCCAATGGCCTCGCCGGGAGGAGAGGGCGGGGCGGGGCTTAGGGGGCGGAGCCTCCCTAGAAAGGAGGCGGTGCGGGCTCGAGGGGAGGGTGGATACTGTGAGTTTAATTATAAAGAATGACCCGGTACAAAAAGCCATTTCTTTGCAAAATCGGGGAGGGGGAGGGGACACCCCCTCGTCTTTTCCCACCTCCCCTGCCCCTTCCCAGACCGTGGCCTAGGCCCGGACGCCTGGGTGCCGACCCCGGCCCGGGAGGGGCGTGGAAAGAACCAGGCCTGGGCCGCCGAGAGCCTCGAGCCCCCGGACCCGTCCTGGACACGAGGGAGAGGCTGAGGTCCAGAGAGGTCGGGTTGCCTGCCCAGGGTCCGACAGCTCGCCAGTGGCAGAGTCCGCCTTGTTAATGCGCGGCTGCCTTCTTGCCCCCGCCCCGCCCCCCCCAGGAACCCAGGCGTCCTGACCCCCCCGCCCCCCGCCCCCCACCCTTTGGAAGACAATTCTTCGGGGTTCGATTTGAGCTTTTTTTGTGGGTTTTTGTTGTTTTTTTCTTTGTATCACCTCCCCCCCCCCCGGCGCTCGGACCCTCCCCCGCCCCCCTCCCATCCCACCCGGGGTCTCTCTCCCCTCCCTCCCCCTCCCTGACCCCGCCCCCTTCCGCGGTGCCCATCCGGAATGAACAAGCCCTTGATAGACGAACACCGCGGGGTCCCCGGGGGTGGGGGAGAACAACGGACGACGGACATGAGGGAGGGAGGACGGATTCCCTCACCCCCTTCTCCCCCCTCCCCCCAACCCTCCCACAAGATAACCCGCAGATCCCTGACGTGGTGAGGGGGAAGAGGGCTGGGAGCCCCCCCCCATGGACGGAGCAGCCCCCCGGGAATTTGGGGGGTAGCAGAAGGGAGGGTGGGCTTTGAGGGGGAAGAAAGGGAGCTCCCTTCTTTGGCAGCTGAACGTGTGTGTGGGGAAACTTAGAGGGGCTGTCCTTCCCCCCTAAATGGAAGTGGGGGAAAGGTCCCTAGGGTAGGGGGAGGAGTGACTTCAATTCCCTCCCCCCGGGTCTGTGAGGGAGCTGGTAGTGGAAAGGAAGTGTTTGGGTAAAGGGGCGGGGGAAGAGGGTAAGCCATGCTAGAAAGGAGAGTTGGGGAGTGGGAGAGGGAAGAGAAATCATCATGCAAGAGAGGGAGGAAGAAAAGGAACGCGAGAGGCTGAAGTAGGAAGAATCAGCTAAGTGTAAATCCAAAAAGGAAGTGGAAATATCTGAGAAAAGGCAAGTGTGCAAGGAGAAGAGTGGAAGTCTGGAGGAAGAGCAAGCATGCCAAAAGAGCAGGAAGAAAGCGAGCGAATGTGTCCAAGAGAAGGGCTGCAGGGGCTCCCGAGAGTCTAGGAGAGGAGTGCAAGACGAGGGGAACAAGAAAAGCTAGGCAGGAAGCGCCAGTGAGTGTGCAAGAACAAGGAGGGGGCGTGCGAAGGGTCACTGGGAGAGGAGGGCCGAAAAGTGAGTGTGCAAGAGAAGAAGGCGCTGAGGAGCAAGGAAGGAGCAGAAACAGAAAAGCGAGCGTGCAAGAAGGGAGAGGGAGACAAGAGTTTTACAAGAGAAAGCTCCGAAAAAAGGGCATGTGCCAGAGCTGTGTGAGAAGAAACTACAGTGAAGGCCAGGTGCCAGGGACATAAGGAGAGGAGGAAATGAGTGCAAGAGCTGGAATTTTAAAAGGAGTGCAAGCAGAAACCACATCAAAAGGAGAGCACAGATCGAGTGTGCAAGAGACTAGAGGAGAAAAAAGATCTGCAAGAGGGGAAAGTGTAGGAAGAGCAAGAAAGTGTGCAGGAAGAGACAGGGCGTATGAGTGCGTAAGCAGGGTTTGCAAGAAAAAAGGAGAAAGGAGTAGACGGACCAGGGAGCAAGAGAAGGGATCGGAAAGCGGGCAAAAACAAAGTGTAGGAAAGGTCAAGAGAGTGTGCAAGCGAAGGAGGAAGACAGAGCAGTGAGTGTTCGAGAGGAGAATGCGCTGAGGAGCAAGGAAGGAGCAGGGACAGAAGAGTGAGTGTGCAAGTGTGAAAAGTAATCGAGCAAGTGTAAATAAGGAGCTGGGCCCGAAAGGGGGAGGGGAAAAAGGGAGCAATAGGTGAAAAGGGGTGCGCGTGTACCACAGGCCATGTGTATGAGTGTAGGGTTTTGGCCAGGAGATGGAGCATGTACAGGAGTGTGCAAGTGCAAACGGGAGAAAGGCGGTTAGGAGGAGGGGGAGTGTGCCAGTAGGTACCAGAGGGGACCCGATAGAAGAGCTAGTGTGAGGGGCAGTGATCCTGAGCACGTGGAGGAGCCGAGCGTGCAGGCGAGGGTGAGAGGAGCACAGGGCAGCGCACAAAGGTCCCCAGGGAGAAGAACTGTGGGAGCTAATATAATTAAAAGGGAGGGGAAGAAAAAAAGTGAGCGTGCAAGAACGCTGGGTCGCAACAGCTTTAAGGGACCTGCGCGCACCACCTTGGGGAGTGTGCAAGAAAGCATGAGACAGCGCAAATCTGTGCAAAATAGCAGCCCAGGGAAGGGGGTGGCGCATAGGCGAGCGGGCGTGCAAAGGAGCGTGCAAGAGGCCAGGAGGGAGGGAGAGAAGAGGGCAGAAGAGGAACGGGGAGGTCAGGCGGGAGATGGGGATGGATTGGGGGTGTGGTGGATGGTCACATCTGGGGCCTGGGGAGGGGATTGGCACCCCTGCTTGACCCCCTTCCCCTGCTGCCCAGGGAGCCCCCCCTCATCCAACTAGCCTTGGGGCTCCCTGTCTATGGCTCTGCTATCCTCCCCTCCTCTCCCAGGGACCTGGAGAGGGGGAGGTCGGGGTACATCTTCCCTCTACACTCTTCTTTCTCTCCCAGGCTTCAACCATCTCCCTGGGAGGGAGCGGAGTTGCTTCTCTCACACCTATTCCCTCACCCAACACCGACGCACACACTGTCCAGGCCCAGCTGCCCCCTTCTCTGAGGTGCGCATGTCCAGTGGGATGACTGTCTGCTGCCGGTTGAGCAAATGCGAAGCAAGTGGCCGGCCCAGGTCGGTGAGAGGTGGGGGTGGGGGGGGTGGGGGGGAGGTGTGTGAAGGGGAGCGTCACGTGACATCTGGCCAGCATTCCAGAGGGGCGGGGCCGCTGCGCGAGAGCCCTCCCCGAGGGTCCTCGGTGGGCCGGCCATCACCTCTCCAGAAAGAACTTGAGAGCGCGGTCAATGTTCATTCGGTGCCCCACCCGGGTGACGCCCAGGTCCACGTAGTCCTCCTTGGTCAGGGCGGGCAGGTGCGAGCCATCGATCTCGTGGTCCAGGAAGCGAGCTCGGTGCTCGGCCAGGCCCAACCACTCCAGCCAATCGGCCACGTCAAACTTGGTCCAGAAGCCTAGGGGCTTGGCCCCAAACGGCTTGTCCGGGGGCAAGGAGAGCAGGCGGGTAGGCGACAGCGACCGTGAGGCCCCAGCCAAAGCCCCACCCAGGCTTCCTGCCATCCCCGCGTGGGGGGGCACGAAAACCGGAGCGAAGGGGTCCGAGGCGCCCCCAGCCCCTCCAGTGGGCGAGCCTCGAAGGTCGAAGAGGCCAGGATACAGAGGCCCAGAGGGCAGGATGGGCAGAGAAGAGGGCCGGGGAGCCGGGCTGACTTTGTGGTCCGAGGGGGGCAGCAAGGAGGGGCTGGGGGCACGTCGGAGAAGAGGGGGGCGCATTTCAAAATCCACGCCCTGGAGGTGGCGGGTGGATGAAGATGAGGACGGCGAGGGCGACCCAGCGTCGGTTCCCCCAGATGCTGGGGTCACCCCAGACCCTGAGGGCAGTGGCGGCAGCGGCGGCTTGGCCCAGTTCTGGAATAAGCTGCTGACGGGTTTGGAGAGAAGCGAAGATGGGGGATCATCCGCGAGCCTGGGATACAGGTGGGGATGGAAATGTTGAGGGATGAGGTAGAAGGATTGGTGGGCATAGGGATGAGAGAGAATGAGAAAGGGGGGAGGGGAAGGCTCAGGAAGAAAGAGGGGTTGCGGGGAAGGCGACGAAGGAAGGATAGTGATTGGGAATGGGGGGGGGAGGGAAGGGGAAAATAACAGAGGGACGGAGAGAGGTGGAGGCCAAAAGCCAGGAAAGAGAGAGAATGTGATGGTTGAAGAAAAGGAGAGACAGAGAGGTGGAGGCCGAGATACAGGGAGGGATGGAAAGATGAGAAAAGTGATGGAAAGAAAAGGTGAGGCGGAGAGAAAAAACAGATTGGGAAGAGAAGGGAAATCGAGGAAGAAATAAGGACGGGAAAGGAGACAGAGGAACAAGATAACGGAGAGAAATGAGAGCGTGGAAACAGTCAGGAGGGGAGGTGCAGAGAAATAAGAGGAGAGAGATAAAGGAGAGAAAGGGGACTAGTTTCTCTGTCCCTTTGGCACCAGACCTCCCTTCCTTCTCCCTCTTACACAAACCTCCTTCCCTCCCGAATCGGGTTCCTCCCTCCTAGTCATCCCGGAGACCTCAACCTCTAGCTCACCTTTGTCGCTGCAGAGAGGAAGTTCGGTCATAGCTGGGACCTCCGTGGTTGTCCCCACCTCCGCCACTGCCTCCTCGGGCCCAGGGCAAGGCCCCGCCGGCCGCGGCGCCGCCAAACTGCTGCAGCTTGGAGCTCAGCTCACTGATGATACTGGCTTTGACCGTGGCCAAGGCCGAAGGTGGGGGCTGGGACAGGGGTCCAGGCAGCGGGGGCAAGGGAGGCGGGGGTGGGCCTGGTCCTTCCTCCCAGGGTAGCAGCTTGCGGGGCAGTGAGGTCGCCCCCGAGGGACCGGGGGCCCCATCTGTGTCGGAGGAGCCCGTCGGCTGGGGGCCTCCGCACCCACTCAGAGCCAGCAAGCCGTCGGCGCCGGCCACCGAAACAGTGGGGCTGGTAGGGGTGGTCGGGTCCCGGAGGCCCCCGCCTGGGCCCGGCCGGAGGGCCCGGCCTCGCAGCTTGGATGGGGTCATCAGCTGCGGGGGGTAGGGCGGGCCGACTCCGCCCCCTCCCCCGAAAGCCTGGCCATCCAGGTAGGCCACGTAGGTGTCCAGGAGCTCCGGACCACCCCCGCCGCTGCCGCCGCCGCCGCCCCCGCCCCCGCCCCCGCCGCCTCCTTCGGCCGACAAGCTGCTCAGTGTGGACGCGCTGCTGATGGTCTCCAGAGGGTGGTCACTGCTGCTCCGGCTGTCCACCTCCTCGATGCCTGAGTCTGTGCCAGGTGGCGGGTCAGGGCCTGAGCCCGGGCCGGGGGCTGCGGGGGCTGCGGGGGCGGGCGCCGGGGGAACCTGGGGCGCCGGAGCAGGGGGGTCGCCGGGGCCAGTGGCGGCTCCTTGGGTCAGCGTGGCTACCTCGCTGTCATAGGACGTCAGGCTGGACGCGGTAGAGTCCAGGGCCGGGCCGGAAGCGGCCGCCGGGGAAGGGCCAGGGGCCGGGGCGGCGGCGGCGGTGGCAGCGGCTACGGAAGGCGGGTCGGGCAGCGGGGGCGGGGGGCCAGGCGTGAGCGGGGATTCAGGCTTCTCAAAGCTGTTGGAGAACTCCAGGGGAGGGGGCAGTGGCTCGGCAAAGAGAAATTCGCCATCCTCCACGTCCACCGACGGGGCGGGCGGGGGCAGGACTAGCAGGGGCAGCCCGTTCTCCTCGCGGCTCCGGGGGGACAAGGCGGAGGCCTGCGGGGGTCCCGGGGTCGCGTCCTCCGAGGGGACCCCCCGCCCGCCTCCCCGGGGCTCACAGTTCTCTAGGAAGCGCACGTGCAGGGGGAGGCGCTCCGAGTCGTCTGGGCCGCCTCCTCCCCGCCAGCTCTTAGAGGCAGGTGGGGGCGGGCTGGGCTCTGGCCCCAGCTGGAGAAGCAGGGGCCCCACGCCTGGGGGCCCAGGAGGGATGCGGTGCAGGAGGGAGCGGCGAGCGGCCGGGGGACTCGCAGGCAGGGGCTTCTCCTGGCTCCCGAGCCCAGCCCGGTAACCTAGCTCTCTCCGCCCGGGCTCGGGCGGCGGGGCGCCCCATAGGCGCAGCACTGGCTCGTGGTGAGGGAGGGGGTGCGCGTGGTGGGGGTGGGGAGGAGGCGGGAGGGGGGCCTCATAGCGGGGCGACGGGGGCCGAGGAGGGGGCTGCGGAAGAGCGCCACTACCCTCGGACGACTCCTTCAGCGCCCGCTCTCGGGCAGCCAGAGCCAGCCCGAGGGGCGACGCGGGGTCCAGGGCCTTGCCGGTGAGCGGATGAACCAGTGGGCGCGGAGGCAAGAAGCTGGTGAAGGCACTGACCCCCCCGCCGCCACTGCCGCCGCCGCCGCCGCCGCTGCCGCCGTAGGCCCGGCCGGGCGCGTAGCCCCCATAGGCGCCGCCACCGCCAGCCTCCAGACGCAGGTAGGGCTCGGCGGAGAACATACCCTCGTCTATGGACTTGGAGTGGCGGAGGCGCGGCCCGGACGTAGCGGAGCCGCCCAGGCCGGCCTCCCCGCCGTCCTCGTCCCCGGCATCGGTGGACAAGAAGAGGGTGGAGCGCCGGCGGGCCTCGTTCTGCCAGCCACCCTCTCTCCGGGCCGCCCCCACTAGGGCTGCCCCAAACTGGCTGGTGAAGTCCAGGGTGGCTGGGCCGCTTGGCGAGGGCGGAGCGGGCAGAGGCGATGACGGCGGCCCCGGGGATGGGGCCGGAACCGGGGAGGCGGGCGAGGGTCCGGCGTCGGCCGGGGCCGGGGGCTCGGCCTCGGTGCTGCTGCCCTGGCTGCTGCGCCCGCTGCTGCTGGTGGACGGGGCTTTGATGATGATAGTGGGGATGGGGATGGAGTTCTTCTCGGCCGCCTGCTGCGGGGCGGCTGGCGATGAAGGCGCCGGGGCTGGGCCCGCCCCGGGGCTGACCTTCTGAGGCTCGCCTTCCACCTTGGTCTGTTTGACCAGAGGGCCTTTGCGACCCCGGCCCGAGCGGGCAGGTACATACATGGCAGCGCTGGCCGCCCGGGGCGGGAGCTGGAAATAACGCAGGGCAGGCGCGGGGGATGATCCCACGCCACCTCCGCCGCCGCCTCCGTGGTGGGAGGGGGAGGGCCCGGGGCCCCCGGGAGACGGACTCGGGCCGCCGCCCCGCCATCCCCGAAGACTGGGCTGGGGGCCTAGGGCCAGGCGGGGCGGGGGATCGTCCGGGGAACCACCGGTCTCCATCTCCGGGGGATGGGGTGGGTGGGCGTGGTGGTGGTGGGGTTGCGGGGGCGGGGCATGGTGGTGGTGGTGGTGCGGCGGGTGGTGGTGGGCGGGAGGGAGAACACCTGGACCTGCGTGGTATAGACCCTTGTCTCGGCCAGAAGGCCGGGAATCAGGGAGGGTGGGCCCGTCAAAAGAGGCCGGAGAGGAGGAAGGCAGTGGGCCCCCACTCCCTGGGTTGAATGCCCCAGCCCGGGGGGAGGGAGTGAGTCGGCCCGAAGAGGAGGATGGGGCTGGCGGAGTACTGTAAGGAGGCTCGGGCGGGGACGTCGTCGGAGGTGGGGGTATATCTTCTGAGCCCGGGACCGACAGGCTTCTGCTGAACTTCATAGCTGGGGGCGTCAGGTACGGCCGGTCGTCCTCAGCAGCCCCTGAATGGGCGTGTATGGAAGGGAGGAGTCAGTTAGGAGTCTGCTAGCCTGTGGGACCTCTCCCACAAGCCTCTAGAAGATCTCGATTATTTGGTGGAGTGGGGTGGGGGCTAGGCCATAGCTGGGCAGTCCCTACCTTACTCCGATACTTCTGGGCTCTGCGAATTCTGCCCTGTGGGCTGCCCCCCATCCACTGATGCAGATCACAATCCCTCCTGTTTTAAGAGTCACCTTGCTCAGTTGCGTTGGCCAAAACAAGCCATCAGCTAGCGGCCAGCCTTCTGGTGATGGCTAGGCCTCCTTGGACTCGGCCAGGTTGGGCCTCGGACTGCAGACCCACAGGCTAGCTCTGGATTAGCCCGAGAAGCCTCACCCACCCACTAACGAGCCCCAGGCTGGCGCTCTGTGCCTTCCTCTCCTCGGTAAAGGAGGGTTAGAATCTGGGCAGGACTGAGGGAAAGCTTTGCAAACCCCAAAGCCCCCGGACATAGCCGAGGCAGAATGGGCAGAGAGCCCGATTCAGGACCAGGAAGGATGTGGATTCAAGTCCCAGCCTGGAAATCTAATGACCGTGTGGCCCTGGGAAGGTCACTTTAAACGACTCTCTAAGACAGTTGTGGAGACCGTAGCCTGCTATTTGTAAAGGGAGTCCCCCTCCTGATGAAATGACAGCACCAGGACCCAGCCTAATAGCAGTGGGACTTTGTGCTTTGGGATATGGCCTCCGCCAAGTCACCGGTCGTCATTTGACACCTCAGAGAGAAGTAGAATGTCCGGAAGCCCCTTGAGGGCAAGGCCGGGAGGAGGCAGAAGTCCCTACAATGCCCTTTCTTTTTTGCCTTTGGGTCCCCAGCTTGGAGCCTGGATGGACTTCTTTTATTGCACAGGCTACTTGCGCATGAGTATGGGAAATGCCCAGTGAGGAAGTTTCCTCCACCAGAGGAAATCTGCCCCTGCTTGTATGTCATCTCCAAGAGTGGCCTCAAGGTTAGGCGACTGCCCAGTGACCGGGCGGCCTAACAACTGACAGGGTGTCGGGAGGTTTGCAAAGAGCTTTCCAAATACCTCGTTTGACCCTCATGACCACCCTGGCAGGTAAATGCTATTATCCCCATGTTACAAAGGGTGAAATGGAGGTGGAAAGACTGGCAGTCCCGACATCGGATGGGACTTCAGCAGCTTAGAAAGGCGAAGTGTCCCATCCCGGCTCCAATGGTTGTCTGAGGCAGAATTCCAATTCAGCTCTTCCTGACTTCAAGCCCACTATTGGGACTCTTACCCAGGTCTTTTGATGCACAGGCCAGCTCTCTAGCTGAGAAGCAACACCCCCTCCCACATAGATGCTCACCAAGTATTTGGTGGATTGAGGTGGCAGGCTCTCAGGAGGTTTGTACTTGTGAAAAGCTTGCCATCTTGGGACACTTCTGGACCTGGCTAACTCATCTTTCTACCACATTTGAAGTCTGACAAAATCCTTTCCTCCCAACACCCCGCTGAGACAAGAGGGGCAAAAAGGGACCACCCCCATTTTACAGAAGGGGTAAATTGAGGCTTAGAGCAGCAAAATGACGTTTTCAAGGTCACACAACAAGGCCAGACCCTGAATCTGGGGCCAAGGGAAGAAGAGAGGGCTCTCAGGATCATGAGGCTGCTAGTAAGGTAATGTCAAAGCCCCCACCAAGGTGGCCTGCCCAGGCCCATTCTCTAGCCCCATGCAGACTTACCAATAGATTTTTGTCGCAGCATAAGGCCTGGTCCAGGGGGTAGATAAGATGGCCGTTCATAACTAGGCTGGGAGCGATGGTGGGGATCAAAGCTGGACTGGGTAGGCAGCAAGGACAGGGAGACAGAATAGGCAACAAGGAAGGAAGTTAGAGTCATGCTTCCCTCCAACACCCTCCCGATTTTCCCTTCCTTCCCCAAAAGGTCAGAAGAAAGGGGGATCAGATAAAGACTGCGGGGAACCACCAAGCTGTACAGATCTGGGTCCCCAGAAGTCAAAAGGAACAAAAAGCACCCCACCCCCAATCTGTAGCATTTAAAGAAATCGCTGTTTGCAACTGGTCACCAGGGTGTCTCTGGAGCATGCATTTGGCTGTGGGGCATCTGAAATATTCTCCGGAAGGAGAGGAGGGCGATGAACTCAGCCACAGGAGGCCAGCAAATCAAAGTAGCTGCTCACATTTCTATAGTGACCCAGGGGCAAGTCACTGCACCTTCCTCAGCCTCAGTGTTCCCATAAGTAAAATGGAGATAATGATCGCTGAAAGCATTTACCTCCCAGGGTTGCTGGGAGGATCCAGTGAGATGCGATTTATAAAGTACCTTGCAAACCTAAAAGGGCTACACAATTGCCAGTTACTATTACTATTGTATCTCCGTTTGGGACAGGGCCTGGGACTTCAATGGCAGAGGGAGCTCCCTTCACAATTTATCCTGGGGAGTTTCCTGGGGGCACCCAGAAGCCAAAGCTCCCCCAGGTGACTCAAGCCAGCGCTCTAACAACTGTGACATACTGAATCTGCCCTAGTACTCAGGGTTACACAGGAGAGGCAGTCTAGCCTCCTGACAAGGGAGCCAGCTTTTAAAATTCCCACCTCTGAGGCATACTGGTTGTGTGGACACATCGCTTCAGAGCTCGCTCTCAGTACCCTATCTAAGACCAGAAGATGCAGAGCCAGGTCTGCTCCCCACCTTCCCAAGGTTGTGAACCAATCTCCTCTCAACAGCCCTGGGAGATAGAGAGTGCAGAGAGATTTGTGTCATTGTACAGATGAGGAAACTGAAGCCCAGAGAAGCTGAGTGAGTTGCTCAGGGTTAGCTTGATAGTAGGGGCTAAGACCTCGATTCACACCCAGCTCTTTACTGATTTCAAAGTCCACCCTGCCACCTTGAGGAAGGGGAGACATGGTTGCCTCAAGGTCTTTCCTGGAAACTGGTAGCTTGGGAACAAGGAGCATCATGAATCAAAGATTCTGAGCTGGAAGAACATCTACAGATGGGGAAACTGAGGCTGGAGTGGGAAAAGGATCCGTCCAAGGTCACACAGGCAGTAAGAGGCAAGGGCAGGATTTGAACCCATGTCCTCTGACTCAGAATCCAGTGTCTTTTCTCCAAGCCAAGCAATCAATCATATAACGCCTTAAGGCACAACACTGCTGTAAGTTAGGGAATGCCAAGGTTTCCATCAAGAATAATTCATTTAGATGCATTCACTGAATTGTTTGTCTTTGTCCCAAGGGAAGGTTCAACATGGATGGGGTCAAAGGGGGTGGGTGGGTAGGGACAAAAGTACTCTAGTACTATTTGGTAAAGACAAAAAGACATCAATAAAAGAAACAAAAGCGCCACTCATTTCTTCTTTTCTTTTGGAAAGGGTCATTGAGCTGGTGGATAGAGGTTTATCTAGTTTTGTAAAGCATTTGATAATGTGTCTCACGGTATTCTCATGGAAAAGATGGAGAGATGTGCGCTAGATCAGGGCTTCTTAAACTTTTTCTACTCAAGACCTGTTCAGCGCTTCTTAAACTGTGGGTTGACCCCCATATGGGGTTGAGACCCACAGTTTAAGGTAGATTATTATGTAAGTAAATAGATTTAGACTTGGCTAAATGGTTAGTCTTCAAGAGCAATCATTAAAAGGTTTGATGCTAGGTTGGACCAGTATTTCTAATAGAGTGCCCCAGAGATCTGTGCTTGGCCTGGTGCTCTTTCACATTTTCACCAAAGACTTGGTTAGATGGTATCCTTATCAAATCTTCAGATGACACCAAAGTATGAGAGCCAACATCTTGGCTCAAAAGATCTAAAAAGGTCCTAACAGGCTAGAAGGAAGGGCTGAATCCAAGAAAGTCTCATCACTCCAAAATCAGCTTTCTACGTCCAAGATGGAGGAGACCTGGCTAGATATTGGGAGACTTTAGTAGGTTCTAGGATATGACAGCTAAAAATGCCCGGGGCCACTGAGGCTGATTAGAAGAGTCCAGAGATACTGTCCCCAGATCAGAGCCCCTCGGAAGCCTTGTGGTCAGTTCTGGGCATCCCAGTTTAGAAGAAGCGTGGATGCTGTGGAGGCTGTCCTGAGGAGTGGAGGGCTTCAAGGTCAGGCTACCCGGATTATTGGAAGGAAATGAGGATGCTTAGCTTGGAGAAGACATACGATGGGGGAGGGGAACATGATCATTGTCTTCAGTCATTGGAAGAGTTGGCCTGTGGAAGAAGGAATTGAGGTGTTCGTTTTAGTCTAAAAGGCCAGTATCAAGAGCATAGGTGGAAGTGGGAGAGGACGATTTAGGCTTGACATCAGGAAGAATTTTCTAATGAGGAGGACTGTCTTGGAATGGAAAGGGCTGCCTTGGGAACAGTGGGTCTCCCCTCACTGGAAGGCTTTTAGGAGAGGCTGGAGGACCATTGTTGACAATGTGGTAGAGGGCTGCTTCAGGTTGGATTAGATGGCCTTGGGGGTCCCTTGGAATTCTGGGATTCTGTGGATTTTGGCAAGTGCTTCCTCCCTTCAGCCCCCTCCTCCCACTGCCTATTTCACTGGGCTGTTGTAAGAAGAGGCCTTTGTTAATAGTAAAGCAGTAGAGATTGCAAAATGGAAGGTACCATTTATGTCATTAGAACATGACTCAGGTGACAGAGAGACCACACTGTCCTCCCTCATGACCAAGGCCAGACAGGGCTTTCTCCTACAAATTGCGGCAATAGTAAGAAGACTTAAAAAGCCACGCAATCTGAGAGCCCCCAGACTATTGCAGTGACTTCCTATCAGATTTCTGAGGGGCTAGTCTTTATCTCTAGACCCTCTCCCCCACCTCAGTGACTTGAGCAAGTCCCAGCATCAGAGAATTCCAGTGTTGGAAGAGGTCTTCTTGGCCAGCACGTACAGCTAAAGGAATCTCCTCCACCTCATCTTCTACTTGCAAGCCTCCAAAGGGGAAGGGGACTCTTCCCAAGGTGGCCCATCGAACTCTCGGATAGCTCCAGTGCTTACAAAGGTTTCTTTACCATCCTGCCCAAATTTTTCCCTTGGCATCGTCCCCTCTTCTCTTAGTGCTGCCCTTTGTGGCCAGGGGGAACAAGTCTAATCTCCTCTCACATTGTGGCCTTCGGAGTACTTGAAGACGCCACCTGTGTTTCTCCCTGAGTCATCTTCGTGCCAACTCTCCCCATCCTTCAGCTGATCCTCACATAGCATGGACCTGAAGCCCTCTATCATTCTACCTGCCCTCCTAGGGCACATGATCAATTTACTTCTTACAATGTGGTGTTCAGAACAACACACATCGCCCATCGCCAAAAGATTCCAGAAGTCTGGCCAGAGCAGAGCGCAGTGGAGTGATCCCCCCCCAGACCTGGGAACCGGCCTTTCCACGCAGCTCAAGCTTGCGTTAGCTTTCTTGACAGCCACATTGTCCTTTTAATGTCTTGTGGCCCACTAGAATCCCCAGAGCTATTTCAAACTCCTTCTAATTATGCCTTTCTCTAACTTGTGCTTGTGAAGTGGATTTTTGGATCCCAAATATAATGATTTGCATTGAGCTCCATTGAATTCCATCTGGTTAGAGTTAGCCTCTAGGCTAGGAAGATCTTTGGGGATCATGACTGGCATTCAATGTGTCGGCTGCTCCTCCTAGCTTGGGCTCATCCATTTATTTTGCTCTCTAGGTCTCAGTTTCTCCACCTGTATAAAGTGAGAAGGGTGGGTTAGCTTTGCATTCCAGCACTAAATCTCATTATGCCCTTCAGCTCTATTCCCCGCCCAGAGCTAAATACGATCAGGTATTTTCTTCACAAGTTATGAGATTTTTTCAGACACTGACGACACTAACGGTTTCCTAGAATGCTGAGCTGGATGGAACCTTCAAGGCCATGCCTGCCCTTGCTGTATCCAGGACCAATACGGATTAGCAAGAAAGTATACGATTGAGGATTGGCAGCCCCTTGGGACCAGACCAGTCGCCAGGGCATCGAGCAGGTTGGACTCACCGATACGTCACCTATGCAGGTAGTCCTACCCTAGGAACTGAACACTTGGTGCTTTGAAAATATTTTGAGAATTGCATTTCAATATCATTGGTTTCCTTCAGAAGCCCATGTGTCTTCTTTTCTGAGAAGGGGGTCATAGCCTGACTGCCTACGGGGGTCCAAGACACAGGAAAGTTTAGAAACCCCTGTTCTAGTGAGACTACAAAAGAGAGAGAGAAACAAACAGAAGGTGGTCGCATTGACCCAGAACTTCCACTCGAGCAGCCATGGGGCCATGTGGAGGCAGCAGCCTGCCATATGCGCTAGAGTCAAGCATTGTGGGGGCTCAGAGGTGGCTACATGGATGATGGTTTAGTGCTTATGAGATCCTTTATACTCGTGATTTCATTGGAACCTCACAAAAACCCTGGATAGCATATAATGCAAGTATTGTCATGCACATTTCGTAAGGGGAAAACTGAAGTTCAGAGATGTCAAGTAGGTTACCTAAGGTCACACAGCTACTAAATGCTCAAACCTGGACTTGAGTTCCCGGTCCTCAAATCCAGTGACTGCACTTTCTAAGGCTTTGTGTCACCTTCTGGCTCCAAAAAGCAAGATGCCTTCTTGCCTGGTGTCTCTCTTGTGGGCTGGGATAATGAACTAAGCTGCTTCCTAGCCAAAACTTGCCATGTTCAATTGCCCCCAGCAACAATAGCTGGGGGGCCATTCCTTCATAGGGGAAGCTGGGAAAGAGAAGGAAGAAAATAGGGGACATCAGCCTCAGCTACAGAGTTGGCATCACTGCCTGGCTCCCTGCCCTCTCACAGCTATATCCACCAGCCACAAAGATCCCCTGGGGCTCCCATCTCCCTGAACTCTGAGGCTAGCTGGAGAGCTTTCTGCTTGGCATGGCAGCAATAACTCACAGTTACCGAATACTATGCCTTACAAAGTACCCTCCTCCAAAGCACACTGGGACATGGGTAGGAGACTGCCTTGCCTATCTTATAGGCTCACAGATGTCAAAGGACTTATTCACAGATACACTTTAGTAAGTGTCAGTTGCAGGATTGGAATTTGGGTCCACTTCCTCCAGTTCCATTGTCTTTCTATAACAACATGCCACCTTTCACTCTGCATCAAGCTCACATCTCATCGCTCCCATGGCTGAGGCCCCACACTGCTTACTCTGAGCAGGCATGTGTTCTGCCCTCTGTTTGCCCAGCCCCTCTGCTGAGATCTCTTTATGGGCTCCCACCCCTTCTCCTAGTTTGGATCTATAAGCCCACCATCTTGGATCTGGGACCTCCTGAATCCAAGGGATTTAGCGACTCTTCTCTACCTCAGAAGCCCTTCCACCAAAAGGCTCATGGTTGGGAAGGGCTTCAGAAGTCATCAGGCCGTACTTTTACCTGAAAGTGGGTGCCCACTTCCACAGTCTCAAAGAGTAGTTGTCCTGCCTGAATTCACTTGAACTGCAATGCCTGAGAACTCACTACCTTCCAAGACAATCAATCCCACTTCTAGAAAGCTTTGTTCTTCTCTCAATCGTGACTTTCCTTCCGCTACTGACAAGTCTTCAGTAATTCACTGTAGCCTTGGTATATAAAAATTAAATTATATTAAAATGCCTCAAAGTCTTTAGCTTCAATTGGCCTTTTTAGTCTGCCCCCTTCTCCCAGTCTGATATGGCCAGTTGTCCCTAAAGCTCATCCTACCTTTATCCCCTTCCACACTGTTGCTCATGCCATCTGCTAGCTCCTGGAATGCCCTCTTCATAGGATCATAGACCTAGAGCTCAAATGATCTTCAAAAGCTACCTAGTACAGTCATAGATGAGGAAACTGAGGCCCAGGGAAGCAAAGGGACTTGCCCAGCATCATAAGTGTCTGAGGCTGGATGGGAACTCGGGTCCTCTGCTCCAGCTGGGGCTCCTCCACTGTCCCATACTGCTTCAACCCCATGAATTCTGCCTCTTCTTTCAAAGTCCCACTCGGGTCCTCTGCCTCTAGGAAGCTGCTCATCCCATTCACTCCAGCTGAATGACTTCCTCCACAGAGGACGGTTGGAGGCCTCGTCTGCACGCCTTTGGGTGTGTTTTTCTCATGTGTCTGATTCTACCTTGTAATACTGTTGTTTGAATACATATGTAGAGATACATTTGTATACATAGCTCGAGATATGTATACATTTGTATATGTATCTCAGCATGTAGACATGTATGTACTATTATATATACCATATATACTATAGTATATACTATACTAAGTAGATATTAATGCATTTGTATATGTATGTAGCCATGTATACATTTGTATACATACATCCCCTATTAGGCTGTTGTTTTCCCCAGTAGAATGTAAGCACTTTGAGATCAGGGACTATATCATGTTTCTTCTTTGCCTGCATTCATCCATCCCTTCATTCAACATTCAGTAAGCATTTGTTAAGTTATATTAAGAATTTACGAAGACTGGGGCTGGTGGGGAGAGGGGGTGGCGACAAGATAGCTTTTCTTTCAGTATCTGTAGGATGGTCAGGGAGAGTAATCATTTGTTTGGTCCCAGAGGGAAGAACCAGGAGCCTCAGGGAAGCCACAAAAAGGCCCATCCAAGCCCGGTGTCTGGATGAACTTGCTGACAATGGAAGCTGTCCAAGGTGGAAACGGGATGTCTCTTGCTGAAGGACGCCATGCTGTGGCTGGAGGACTCTCCTGGAGAGAGGATTCTTTGTGGGGCAAGGGTCGGGTTAAATGCCTCTGAAGTCCCTCTGACTCTGATATCCTGTGATTCTGCGAATCTCAACAAGTACAGAGCCAATAACTGGGTTTCTGCCTTCATGGGGTTGTCTTCTCTATTAGAATGTGAACTCGAGAGCAGGGACCATCTTACATTTTCTGTTTGTTCCCCCCACTCAGTGACTTATAAAAGTTTTATTCATTCATTCAAGGAGCTTACATTCTACTCGAGGGAGGGGAAGAACAATATGATTGGTGAAAAGTAAAAACAAAATATAGGGTGATTTCAGGGAGGTGAGGCACTGAAAATGGGGGGAAGCAAGAAGGACTTTTTCAAGGAGGTGGTGCTTGAGCTGAGTCTAAAAGGGAGCTAGAGCTTCCAAGAGGCAGAGGTGAAGAGGGGGAGCATTCCAGGCTTGGAGCACACATCCTGGGCAAAGGACTGGAGGTAGGATGGTATGGCATATAAGGTAACAGCATCCCCAGTTCAACACGGAACCTTAAAAGGGGGATGTATTGAACATATACTGATACAATTGAATTATGATGAGCAGAAGCCTGTCTCCCTGTATCAATTCTGCATTGTTCCTAGTTCTGCCAAATAGGAACCTTTTCATCCTTGTCCAAGTGACAGAAATTGTAGATGGTCCCTAGAGGTTCTTTCTCCTTTGGGTCTCCCCTCTCCTTCTCCCTCTCCCTCTCCTCCCCTCCCTCCCTGGGAGAGGCAAAGGAAAAGAGGAATGATGGAGAGGAGACACCAACAAGCTGAGGAAGGACAGACTTGATTACTCAGCTGCCTCATTTGGGAATCCTGACCTTGGCCTTTAATCTTCCCTTCTCAGAGCCTCAGTTTCTCCTCTGTGAAAGGGAAGGGCTCAGACTTGATGGTCTTTAAGGACCCTTTCAGTTCTGATAGTCAATGATTCTATAGGATAGTGTGACAGCAGGGGTCTGAGACCCTTCAAAGGAAGAGATTTTGAAAGGGTAGTAAAATGAGGAGAAAAATCTTTTGGAGAAGTGGGGGAGGAAAGGCTCTACTGGAGTACCAAAACCTCCCCAAAGAATATTAAAAAGACAGAAAGGAAAAAGAAGACACTAGATGAATAAGTAGTCAAGAGATGTCCTCAAAGCAGATCTGAGGGGTTGGGGAGAAGAACAGGGGTTGTGGACTTACCAATCCCTGAAGCAAAAGTCAAGGAGGACTGGGGGACTTGTGAGAGGGGACAGGAGAGGCCAGGTGGGGCACCTACCCCCACTGCCAGGGGTCTCGAAAGAGGCCCAGGGAGGGGAGGGCTGACGTCAGAGCCTGAGAGAGACAATGGAGATGAGATTATGGGGGTGAGATATGCTGGTGAAATGGGGGGGGTCCTTTTGAAGAAAGGAAGGAGAATGGGGGCATAGTCCAATCTCTACACAATTAAAAGTGGAGGGAGATAGAAACAGATAAGTGAAAAAAGACAGGGCATAGATGGAGAGGGCAGATACTGGCAGGTAGATGCATGGTGGTGTACTAGCAGGGGCAGATAGACTGAAGAGGGCACAAGTGATAGCTGAGACAGATTGAGAGGGGATTTACAGGGTGTTCCTAAAGTCTGGACACATAGGCAAAAATGCATATTTTCAACAAATGAATGAAATTTTCAACAACACTTTATTTAATTGGAATATTAATGAATAACATTTTCAATATGATTTCCATCATTTGTGATGCAAAGGTTGATGTGTTTTGCAAGATTCACGTGAACTTGATGCAATAACTCCACATTGCCATCAATTTTAGCACATTCATTCTTTATGCGTTCAATCAAGTGTGTTGCATCTGTGATTTTCATTGAGTACACCTCTTTTAGCATACTCCAGAAAAAGAAGTCAAGGGGGCTAAGGTCTGTTAATATTCCAAATATTTCAAAATATGCATTTTTGCCTATATGTCCAGACTTTAGGGACACCCTGTATAGTCAGGACAGAGCTCCCAAGGAGGGGAGAAGAGGAGATTGAAGAGAGGTAAATTGAGGCAGGGATAGACAAATTGATAAGGAGATAGGCCTAGGAATGGGGGTAGACTGTCTGCACAGAGCTCAAAGGGTGGGATTGAGGGGAGACAGGCAGACCAAATGACAAGACAGACTGGGACAGGGAACAGACAGATTGAAAAGGAGGGGGAATTGTGTAGTTTGTACAGAACTCAATGTGGAAAAAGGATGGAATGGAAAAAAGACACCAGTGGAAGAAGACAGATTGAGACTAGGGAGGAGACATATAGACTGAGGGGAGGACAAAAAGATAGACTCAAGGCAGACAAACCCACCGATTGATGGGAAAATTCTCTCTCTGTTTCTGTCTGTCTCTTTCTCTCTCTGTCTCTCTGTCCTCTGTCTCTGTTTTTCTCTCTGTCTCTCTCTTCCTCTCTCCTCTCTGTCTGTCTCTGTCTCTGTCTTGCTCCCTCTCCTTCTCCCTCTCCTTCCCTCCCTCACTGGGAGAGGCAAGGGAAAAGAGGAATGATGGAGAGGAGACACTAACAAGCTGAGGAAGGACAGACTAATGAATAACTGTCTAAGATGACTGCATCTGAAATGAGATTTTGATTTTTGGACTGTGGCTATAAGACAAGGAAGCTGGACACTCTCAGACAAACCTAGGAAGATTTACATGAATTGATGCAGAGTGAAGTGAGCAGAACCAGGAGAACATTGTACACAGTAACAGCAACATTGTTACGATGATCAACTAGGAACGATTTAGCTATTCTCAGCTATCCAGTTCTGAGGGACTTATGATGAAAAATGCTGTCCACTTCCAGAGGAAAAACTGATGGAGTCTGAATGCAGACTGAAGCAAGCTTTTTTTTTACTTTATTTTTCTTGATTTTGTGTCTGTATTTTCTTTTGCAACACAGCTAATATGGAAATATGCTTGCATGACTGCACATGCATATTCTATATTAAATAGCTTGCCTTCTCAAGGTGGGGAAGGGAGAGAGTGAGAGAATCTGGAACTCAAATTTTTAAAAATGAATGTTAAAAATTGTTTTTATGTGTAATTGGGAAAAATAAAATATTAAAAAAATGACAGGCTCCCAGCCAGGAATGGAGCGCACATGACAAAAATTGCTATGAATATGTTTGCTTGCTATCTTACAAATCTTACCAAAAGGGCTTTAAGTTAAAAAGGATAAGGAAAGGAGGAAACTCCCTACATATATCAACCAAATTAGATACCATAGACAGTAGCCACAATGAAGAAGGAAGAAGCGGAAAAAGCAGTTGAGACACCCAGAAGTTCACAGGAGACATAATCCAAGAAAGGAGGTAGTAGTAAAGCACCGCACCTTACATATTTATGCACAAACATCCAAAGTTACAAGCATGATGAACTGGAGGTCTTCATGCAAGAAGGTGTATATAACCTAAGTATCACTGAGACTTAGTAGGAAGAGATACATGATTGGAATGTCTTTAATTACCTATAATTTATTTAAAAGAAACAGGACAAGCAAAAAGGGTGGCGAGGAGGGGTAGCATTGTATACTAAGGAGATAAACTAGTGGAGAAATACAGGAGGGCAAATATGATGCAGAACATTTAGTCAAAAGTCAATGGATGGAGAAATAAGTAATTTTTTTCATGGAGTACACTACAGACCACCTGGATAGAAAGAAAAAATAGATGATAAATCTGGGAAACGATCACTATCTGCCAATTAAATGCCAGCCAAAAGAACAACTAATCATTTCTTTACTTGGTAATAATTTCATCCATCAAAATGTAGTGAAACCAACAAGGTAAGTTCTTTTCTAGATATGATTCTCTCTAACAGCAAGGAATTGGTCGCTGAGGTAGAAATTATAAGCACTTTAGAGCAGAAGTCTCAAACAAGTGACTTGGGAACA
The DNA here is from genome assembly GCA_028646595.1 of Phalanger gymnotis. NCBI lineage: Eukaryota > Metazoa > Chordata > Mammalia > Diprotodontia > Phalangeridae > Phalanger > Phalanger gymnotis. The sequence goes on from CM053622.1 coordinate 819,292,084, forward strand.
CAGCACTCCCCAGTACTATCCAACCAGATTAAAATGTCATTGGGAATTATTGAACAAAATAAATTAAAAATATACTAGAACATAGATAGTGTTAGTATGTGGTTTTCTAAGTCCAAATGCAACCCACAGGGATACTTAGGTAGAGTTTAGTGGTCCCCCTTCTACATTTGAGTTTGACACCACTGAACTAAAGTTTTTTGATAAAGATAGAGAAGAAAGTCAGGCTTCATTTGATATATACCTTATATGTTGGAAGAGCAGAGTTTAAAAAGTTCCCAGGAAAGATATTGACTAAAATTCTACAGGGGAAGTCAGTCCAGGAAGGATGGAGATACTCAAGAATGGAATCCTAAAGAAATAGTGGGAAGCAATTTGGATGAGGAGGAAAAATGGGAATTGTCTGAAGAGACTGATGTGGTTGCAATTCACCCAGTAACTTAAAAAGACATGTGAACAAGATGGAAGTAAGGATATGTAATTAAGGATGAATATAAAGGCATAGCAGGGCTCTATTCCCCAATTGATAAATGGAGGATATAAACAGGCAGTTTTTAGAAGAAGAAATCAAAGCTATCTATAGTCACATGAAAATGCTCTAAATCAGCTATCGATTAGAGAAATGCAGATGAAAACAACTCTGAAGTACCACATCAGGCCTATCGACATTTTGGAGGGGATGTGGAAAAATAGGGACACTAATGAACTATTGATGGAGTTGTACAATTGTCTAACCATTCTGGCAACAATTTAGAATTACACCCGAAGGGCTATAAAACTGTGTGTACCCTTTGACCCAGCAACATTACTATTAGATCTGTATCCCAAGGAGACTAAAGAAAAAGGAAGAGGGCCCACATAAACAAAAATATTTATTACAGTTATTTTTAGTGGCAGCAAAGAATTGGAAATGGGGTTATGCTCATCAATTGGGGAATGGCCAAACAAGTTGTGGCATATGAATGTGATGGAGTATTATTGTTCTATAAGAAATGATGATGGGTGTGGTTTCAGAAAAACATGGAAAAGATCTGTATGAACTGATGCAAAGTGAAGTGAGAAGAACCAGCAGTGTTGTAAGGATGATCGACTGTGACAGACTTAGCTATTCTGATTAATACAATGATCCAAGTCAATTCCAAAGGCCTCATGACAAAAAATTGTCATTAACCTCCAGAGAGAGAACTGATGAACTCTGACTGAAGATTGAAGTATACTTTTCTCACTTTCTTTGTCTTGCTTTAAAAAATATGGCTTATATGGAAATGTTTTGCATGATTTCACATGTACAGCTGATATCATACTGCTTGCCTTCTTGGTGGGTGGGGTAAGGGATGGGAAAGAGGGAGAAAGAATTTGGAACTCAAAATTAAAAAAGAAAAGAATGTTAAAAATAAATTAATTTAAAATTTTTAAATGGGAAAAACAGGAAGAAAGACACGGCTTCCAGGGTTACTGGAGCAAGTGTCTCCCTGGATTTTTTAAAAGCTAACATTTCTATAGCATTTTAAAGTGCTCCGTGAACTTTAAACCTATTATGTCATTTTATCCCTCACCACAACCACGGGTAGTAGGTGCTATTATCCCCATTTAACAGATGACAGAACTGAGGCAGGGGTTAGATGGCTTGGCCAAATAATCTGTGGCCGGATTTCAACTCCTGTGTTTCTGAATCAAAATCCAAAGGTCTATCCCCGCTATGCCACTTGCCCGGGTCAGATGTCAGCTGGAGTATTGTGTTCAGTTACGGGTACCCCGCTTTCACAAAGCGGAGCGTCTTCCTGAGGGCAACCTAGATGAGGAAGGGTGTTGAGTCCCTATTCGCGGCGACCAGTCAGAGGAAGTGGGGAGGTTTAACTCGGAGAAGAGAAGATGAAGGGTGGACACGAGAGATGTCTTCAAGTACGTGGAAGGCTTCGATGCCGGAGGCTGAGAAGACCTGCTGTGTTTGGTGCCGGAGGAAGAACCAGGAGCAGGGAAATGAAAGTCGCAAAGGGGAAGTCGAGGCGTGAGATGAAGAAAAGCCCGACAGGACGGTCCCAAAGTGGAGTGGGAGGGGGGGAGTCTACAGCCAAAGGCTGGGTATAGTGGGGGCGGGGGGGCGGGGAATCCTTCTTCTGGCCTAGACTGACCTCTGAGGGCCCTTCTCATTCTAAAAGTCTAAGACATTGTGACAGACGGAATAACTGGAGGCCGACAGAAAGACAGACTAAGAGGACGGACAGACTGAAGAGGGAGCAAAAGATGGAGGGGGAGAGACGGAGTGAGCCGGGGGGACAGATTGACTGGGGGAGGAGGACGAGAGTGGACCGGCAAGAGGAGGAGGAGGAGCGAGGCTAGGGAAGTAACAAGTAAAGAATCATTTCCCGCCTCGAGGCCGCCAACCAATCAGGCCGCGCCCCGTATTCATGACGTCACTGGCTCCCGGGTGATTTCTTCGGGGAAGGAAGGGCCGCCCGAGCGAGTCCTCGAGCGCCCCCTGGCGCCTCGCGCAGGCTCAGGAGGCCCAAGGGTCGTTCAGGACGCATGCGTAGAAGGCGGGGCTAGGTGCGAACTCCCGGCCGCGGTAAAAAAGCGGGAAAGCGACCCGGGAGGCAGAGTCAAGGAGGGGGCGGGGCCAGGGCGTCTCAGGCAGAGACCTGGAGAGGGCGAGAGGCCTGCGGCCCAGGCCGGAACCCGAGACTCAAGAGGATCCCGAGAGAGGGGCCGAGATGGGGGAAGGGTCACGTCGCCCCCTTGCGGAGGAGAGGCCGTGGGGCGCGATCTGCACCCCCGAAAAGAATCCCCCCAGCCGCCTCCTGGCCCTTCCCCAGGGGGTTCAAGATGGGGGCGGGGGAGGAGCCTGGGGGGGGTATCCAGGCTCCCAGTCACAACTCCCCCCCAGCGTCTCTCAGATCGATCCCTTTCTTTCCACTTCCCCCCGCCCCATTACCACAGCTGGGGGGGGGTCTCTCCGCCTCGGGCCCCTCCCCGCCTGCTGCTCAACGCCGCGGTCTCCCGGAGTCTCTTCCCTTGACGCCCTTCTCGCTTCCCGCCCCCTTCGGGGCCCCCCAACACCCCGACTCCGGAGGTCTCTGAGGGCGGGTCTTTGACCCGCCCAACCTTCCAGCCCACTCCTCAGTGACGTCACCTGAGGCCCCTCCCCTTCCTCTGTCCCCTCTTCTATCCAGCGCTGTCCTTTCGGAGGTCCGTCTGTGTCTCTGTCTGTCTGTCTCTGTCTTCCGTGACTGTGTCTGTGGATCTGTGTGTCTCTTTGTGTCTCTGTCTTTATGTCTGTATGTGTCTGTGTCTGTATGTCTGGGTCTGTCTGTATCTGTCTGCGTGTCTGTGTCTGTATCTGTGTGTCTCTGTATGTCTGTCTGCGTCTGTGTATGTCTATCCGTGTGTGTGTTTCTGTCTGTCTGTCTTTCTGTGTCTGTGTCTGTCTCTGTCTATTTGTATGTCTGTCTGTGTGTCTGTATCTGTGTCTGTCTGTGTCTCTGTGTGCGTCTGTGTCTGTCTGTCTGTATCTTCTTTGTCTGTCTGTGTCTCTATGTGTCTGTGTGTGTGTGTCTGTGTCTCTATCTGTCTCTGTCTTCTGTGACTGTGTCTGTCTGTGTCTCTGTCCGTCTGTCTCTGTCTTCTGTGACTGTCTATCTGTCTGTCTGTGGATCTGTGCGTCTCT
>CM053622.1:819295844-819324916 GCA_028646595.1 Phalanger gymnotis
TCTGTGTCTATGTGTCTGCGTCTATATGTCTGGGTCTGTCTGTATCTGTCTGTGTCTGTTTGTCTGTATGTCTGTCTGTATCTGTGTCTATGTGTGTCTATCCGTGTGTGCGTTTCTCTCTGTCTTTCTGTGTCTGTGTCTGACTCTGTCTATCTGTGTGTCTGTCTGTGTCTGTCTGTCTGCGTATCTATGTGTCTGTGTGTCTCTGTGTGTGTCTGTATCTTCTTTGTCTGTCTGTCTGTGTCTCTATGTGTCTGTGTGTGTCTGTGTCTGTCTGCTGTGTCTGTGTGTTTGTGTCTGTCTATGTTTCTGTGTCTGTCTGTCTGTTTCTGTATGTCTGTGTCTGTGTTTGTATGTCTGTGTCTGCATCTGTGTGTCTGTGTCTGTCTGTCTCTGTCTGTCCGTGTCTGTGTGTGTGTGTCTCTCTGTGTGTCTTTTGTCTATGTCTGTCTGCCTGTGTCTGTCTGTGTTTGTCTGCTTGTGTCTGTCTGTCTGTGTCCGTATGTCTGTGTCTATGTTTGTATGTCTGTGTCTGTATCTGTGTGTCTGTCCGTATGTCTGTGTCTGTCTCTGTCTGTGTCTGTCACTCTATCTCTATCTCTGTCTCTCATCTTTACCATGTCCCTATCTACTGGTTCCTTCCCTGTTGCCTTCGAACATAACCAAGTCTCATTCATATTTAAAAATGCTTGTTTAGACCCTACCACAGGCCATTAAGTGGTGTGGTGGATAGACCATCAGGCCTAGAGTCCAGAAGACCCGAGTTCAAATCTAGCCTTGGACATTTACTAGCTATGTGACCTGGAGCAAATCACTTAACCCTGTTTGCCTCAGTTTCCTCCTCTGGAAAATAAGCTGAAGAAGTAAATGGCAAACCATTCCAGTATCTCTGCCAAGAAAAACCCAGATGGGGTCACAGAGAGTCAGACTCAAACAAATCAATGACAAAAAGACCCTACCATACACTCTAGCTACCATCAGATACCTCTCCTCCCCTTCTTAGCCAAACTCCTAAAAAAGCTCCCTGGTTGCTTTCACTTCTTCTCACTCTTCAACTTTTTGCAATCGGGATTCTCAGATCATCGCTTGACTCACTTAATTCTCTCCAAAGTTATCAATGACTTTTTAACTGCCGAATTTAATAGATGCCTCTCACTCTTCGTCATTCCCCACCAATCTGTTGGCCATCCTCTCATCCTGGATGCTTCCCCGTCTCTCTTGGTTCTCTTCTTCCCTGTCTAACCCACCTCCTCAGTCTCCTTTGGTGGTCCCTCATCCATCCTAGAGCTGCATGGCTCTGTCCTGGGCCCCTTTCTCATCTCTCTCTACACAGTCTCTTGGTCATCAGCTCCCGTTGGCTTAATGATCGTCCATCTGCCCGTGCAGCCCCAGTCCAGTCCTGAGGTTCAATGGCATGGACTATTTCCATGGTTATTGGACATTTCAAACTGGATGCAGCAAACCCTAACCTCACCCCACCCCAAACCCACCCTTTCCCACACTTCCCGATTTTTGTTGAGGTCCATAACCCTGGCATTCCCCTGGACTCCCCACTTCCCCTCACTCCTCACGCCAAATCCACTGCCACATCTCTTCATTTCTACCTCGTGGCTTCTCTTGCTCCCTCCTTAGTTCAGGCCTTGCATCTCCTCACTTCAGCCTCCCTCCACACTGCCGCCAAAGTAACTTTCCTTAAGCTCATGTTGACTGCGGCCCTTCCTGCCTCAGTAATGACGATGGCTCCCCAAATCCAAAAACAACTCCTCTGGCCCTTGCCTCAGTTTCCAAGCCTCCAACTGTTTCCATCCTCAGCCAAACTGGCCTTCTCTCTCTTCCTCCGAAAGGAGCCTCCCACCTAGCAGCTCCTTGTCCCTCCATCTCCTAGAATCCCACTCCCTCCTCTCTGTCTCTTCTAGACCCAGTCCAGGCAGCCCTTCTCCACGAATCCTTTCCTGACTCCTCTGAACGCCAAACGCCCTAAATCATTTGTACAGCTCAGCCATTTTTCTGCTTATGGTTTATTCTGTGGGCACTGACCTCTGACTTTGATGTCTTTCTCCAGAATTCAGACGGAAGCTCTTCGCAGGGAGGGATGGATGCCCAGCGCCTCGGCCTCCCTATCTGCTCCCACAGTGTCTGGTATGCAGCAGGTGCTGAATTCATGCTTGTCCTTGGCTGATGCGTTCATGCACTCATGCTGCTGTGGTCCAGTCAAGCTGGCCTTTTGACTTTTCCTCACAGACCGAGCGCCATCTCCCACATCCTTACCTTTGCCCTGTCTGTCCCCCAACCAGGAGCACACTACCATCTCTCGGAATCCCTGACTGACTCATGTCTGGGGCCACCATTTACAAGGACCCTTCATGGGGTCTCTCAGGGAGGGACCAGTGCCTTATCTCACTCCAATGTTACCTGGTATCTGTTAGGCACATATGTGTACATACATGTGTCTATATGTAAGGGATGGCACAGATAGCAAAGTCAGGGTGGCACAGTGGGCATAGAGAGCTGGAAGAGCTCATGCCGGCTGCATAATGCTGGGCGTCTCTACGCGCGATCTCTGGGCCCAGGTATATCTCTGTAGCTGGAAGGTACAAGCTACCAGCCTACATTGGAGAGAGCGAGCTCCTCACACCAAAGCCGAAACCCCTTCCTGTCTGCGTGTGTATGCACATGTGTGTGCAATACACACATCATACTAATGAAATCACAGAATTGCAGGGTGAAAACCTAGGCCCGACCTTCTCCTCTGAATGTATGTGCATGTATGCACAGGCATGTGCACAAACACATGTGCAATCCTGAGGAAATCCTGACATCACAGATCCAGCACCTATTCCTGACCCTGTCCTATACATGTATATCGGCATGCGTATTTGTCTGTATGTACACATGAATGCACATAAGCGCACATTTTACCAATGAAATCACATGCTCACTAACCCTCTCCTATATAATGTACACACATACATACACTTGCACACACATACATGAGCATACACACATACACATGCACGCACATACAACACACATGTACACACATATATACACTTGCACACATGCATACACATACGTGCACACACAAATGCGCGCACACATAAACACACACGTGCATGCATACACTCACAATGCACACATACATATGCACATGCATACACACACATACACACACTCACACACATTCATCCTACTGCTCCCATTAGAATGTAAGTTCCTTGCGGTCAGAGGCTGTCTTCTGTCTTTTTATTCCCAGCACCTAGAGCGGTGCCTGGCATCTAACAGGAGCCTGATAAATGCCTGCTGTTTGACTGAATAAGAAATACACTAAACAACAATGACAGTTTATATGGATCTTAGGGTGTTCAAAGGGCTTTGCCACCCACTGGGAGTTTTCCTGCACCTCCCCAGTCTACCTTATGTGATAGTTATCTGCCATCTCTTAGGTCCTGCTGGAAGGTGGGCTCCCTGAGGGCAGAGGCCATGGTATGCCAGTCCCTGGTTCTGCTCCGTGGGCGGAGCCTGGCTCCTTCCCTCCCTGTGAGGTCAGTGGAGGATCCCACACATCAGAGGGGCTCCATAGGAAAGAGGTGAGGCTCCTGCTGAGCTTCTTCTCAAGGCTCAGATCCCCTTCTTTTGAGTGGTTTAGAATCGAGGGATCAGAGATTTGGAGCTCAAAGGGATCTCCGAAATGGTTTTGTCCCACCCCTTCTTGACAGAGACAAGGAAGCTGAGCTCCGCTGCGATGAAGTGACTTGTCTCCAGTCACCCAGGGAGTCTAGAGCAGAACCAGAAGCACAACCGGGGATCTCTGCATCCGGTCCTGGGACTTATGCCGGGAGCCCTCAAGCTCAGGCTCTGGCCAGCTCTGAGCCTCTGAGATTCTCTGCTCTAGGGGGAACTACTAAAATAATGCCTGGGGCCCCCTCTATCCCTGAGGTTGGCTTCTGTAGCTGATGGAACTCGTGCCCGTCTTCTGCCACTTTACTCCTGCCATCCCTCCCCATCCCACATGTTCTATGACTCAGTGACGCTGGCCTCCTGCCTGTTCCTCAGACACGACCCTCTATCTCCCGGCTCCAGGCGCTCTCTCTGGCCATTCCCCCATGCCTGAAATGTTCTCCCTCCTCATCTCTGCCCCTGGGCTTCCCTGGCTTCCTTAGAGTCCCAGCTAAAACCCTACCTTCTCAAAGAAGCCTTCGCCAATCTCTCTGAACCCCGGCGCCTTGCCCCGAATCGATTGCCCCATTTACACTGTCTGTAGCTGGCTCTGAATCCTAGCGCCTTGCCCTGAATCGATTGTCCCCATTTATCCCGTCTGTAGCTGGCTTGCACCTAGTTGTCGGCACGCTGTTTCCCTCGTTAGACCACAAGTTCCTCAAGAGGAGGGATTATCTTTTGCTCTTCTTTGTATGCTCAGTGCTCAGCACAGTGTTTGGCACACAGTAGGCACTTAATAAATGCTTGTTGGCTGAACAGAACTCTAGTTTCTGACCGTCAGACGAATAGCTACTCTTCAAAAACAAATTCGCACAAGGGAACCAATGAAACAAAATGTGAAAGAAGGCGGCCTAGAGCTCACAGTATATTGCAAAGCAATAGTCATCAAAATAACCTGGTCTTGGCTAAAAAATAGAGTGTGGGTCAGTGGAATGGAAGAGGTGCACGAGACAGGAGTAAATGACAGTCATCTAGTGTTTGGTAAACCCAAAGATCCAAGATTTGGGTGCAAGAACAAACCACCGAACAAAAACTTCTGGGAAAGCAGTGTGGCAGAAACTAAGCACAGGCTAGCATCTCACACCATAAACCTAGATAGGGTCAAAATGCGCGTGTGATTTAGACATAAAGGGTGATATCGTGTGTAAATTGGGGAAGCATGGAGAATTTTACCTGAAGGGAAGAGTTTATGACCAAAAAAGAGGTAGAGAGGATCATAGGAAATAAAATGGATAATTTTGATTCTGTGAAATTAAAAAATGTTTGCACAAGAAAACCAGTGCAGACAAAACTGGAAAGAAAGCAGAAAACTGAGGGGAAATTTTACAGCAAGTTTTTCTGATAAAGGCCTCATTTCTCAAATATATAGGGAACTGAACTAAAGTTATAAAAATAAGAGTCATTCCCCAATTGACAAATGGTCAAACAATATGAACAGGTAATTTGCAGAGGAAGAAATCAAGTTTGCAATAGTCGCATAAAAAATGCTCTAAATCACTAATAACTAGAGAAATGTAAATTGGAACAACTCTGAGGTGCCCCTTCACTCTTATCAGATTGGCTAACGTGACTGAAAAGGAAAATAATAAATGCCAGAGGGGATGTAGAAAAATGGGACACTAATGCACTGTTGGTCAATCTGTGACCTGGTCCAACCATTCTGGAAAATGATTTGGAGTTATGCCCAAAGGGCTATAAAACTGTACATACCCTCTGACCCAGCAATACCACTACTAGTTCTATATCCCAAAGAGACTAAAGGAAAAGAACCCATATGTACAAAAATATTTATAGCAGCTCTTTTAGTGGAGACAAAGAATTGGAAATCAAGGGGATGCCCATCAATTGGGGAATGGCCAAACAAGTTGTGGCATATGATTGGGATGGAATACTGTTATGCTACAAGAAACAAAGAAAGGGATGGTTTCAGAGAAACTTAGGAATCTCATTTGCATATGAATGGACGCCAAGTGAAGTGGGCAAAGCTGGGAGAATGCTGTAAACAGTAACAGCAATATCATAACGACGATCAACTGTGAAAGACTTAGCTACTCCAATTAATCCAATGATCTAAGACAATTCCAAAGGATCCAAGATGAAAAATGCTACCCGCCTCCAGAGAGGCAACTGAGGGACTTTCAGTGCAGATTAAAGCAGCCTTTTCACTTTATTTTTCTTGCCTTTTTTTTGCAATGTAGATAACATGGAATATGTTTTGTATGGCTTTACATATATGATGGGTATGCAAGTGCTTGCCTTCTTAATAGGTGGGGGAATAGCAGGAGGGAAGGGAGAGAATTTAGAACGCAAAATTTAAAACAATGAATATTTTAAAAAGTTATTTAAAAAACCTAATTACAAAATGAGGAACATATTGGTAAAGTGGTAAACTCAGGAGAAGTGAGTGGATGAGGCAAAGAGAGACAGAGCCGGATAGGGGATATATGCCAGAGTCACCTTAGAGGCAGTGTGGCCCAGTGGAAAGAACCTTAGATTGGGATTCAAAAGAGATGAATTAGAATTCCATCTCTGCCACTAACCTAACTGAATGACCTTCAGCATGTCACTACTCTCCCCTAAGACTCAGTTTCCTACACTTTAAAACGAGAGAGTTAGAACATGAAAAATTACTCAAGGAAAGGCAAGCTCTGAGTAATTGGAAAGCCAATGACAGTCTTGGAGAATAGATGATGAAGCATCTCTGCTTCCCAACAGCTGAGTGTCAGGGCACTCCTAGGGCAGAATGTGATCTACATTGGCTGTTGTGGCTGCTACATTGGGGTATTTTTGCTTAATCATCTTTCTTTATTACAAGAAAGGGTTCAACATGAGTGGGAGAGGGTTTCTTCCCTCTGAATGAGTGGGCTGTAAAGACAACTGGAAACTGAGTGTGGTTTTTCTGAGGAACAGCCAGGAGGCCAGTGTCACTGAGTCTAAGTATGTGCAGAAGGGTAAGGCATAAGGAGACTGGAAGGTATAGGTGGGGTATGTTATGAATGGCTTTGAACATCAGACAGAGGATTTTATGTTTGGTCCTGGAGGCAATAGAGAGCCACCGGACTTTACTGAGTTAGGGGATGACATGGTCAGCTTTGTGCTTCAGGAAGATCACTTTGACAGCTGAATAGAGGATAGACTGGAGTGGGGAGAAGCTTGAGGCAAGAAGGCCAACCAATAGGTTCTTGTAAAAGTCCAGATGTGAGTTGATGAGGTCCTGTACCAGGGTGGTGGAGGTGCTAGCAAAGAGAAGAGGATGTGTACAAGAGATGTTACAAAGGTAGAATTGACAGGCCTTGGAAAAAAAATTAAATTTGGGGACTGAAGGGATAAGCGGTCTAGGATGACACTTGGTTTGCAAACGTGTGTGACTGGGAGGATGATGGTATGGTACTCTCAACAATAATAAGGAAGTTAGGTTGGAGGAAGGTTTGAGGGGAAAGACAAGGAATTCTGTTTGGGACATCTTGAGTTTGAGATGTCTATAAGATGTTCAGCTGGAGATGTCCAACAGGGAGCTGGAGATGCCAGACCAGATGAATAGATCTGAGAATCATAAGTATAAAGACAGTCAGTAAATCTATGAGAGATGAAGAGATCACCAAGTGAAGTAGAACGGAGGGAGAAGAGCAGAGGTCCCAGGACAGAGTCCTGGGGGAGAGCTGTGGTTAGGCGGCATGATCTGGAGGAAGATCCAGAAAAAGAAACAGAGAAGGAACAGTCAGAGAGGTAGGAGGAGAACCAGGAGAGTACATGGATTCCTATAAACCTAGAGAGAAGAGAGGATCAAGGAGGAGAGGGTGACCAACAATGTCAAAGGCTGCAGAGACGTTGAGGAGGATGACGTGTTGGTAAGGCAAAATGGGCTCCTTAGCACTTCAGGAGTTTGGCTTTTGTTTACTTTGAGTGAAAGTACTTTCAGCTGTTAAGTGCTAAGCCCCAGGCCCAAAGCCCTATCAGGTGTGAAACCTGTGTGGGAGTAGATTAATGAGTTAAGAGGGGCCAACTCAGGAACCAATGGTCTCTGGTCGTTGAGGCTGGGCTTGAGAACGCCCAAGGCTGCGAGGAAAGGCGAGCCAAGAGACAACTACAGCTGAAGCTAAAGCCGAAGCAGGAAGCTGCAGAAGCAGAGCCGACTCGTGTGTAGACCCAGGAGTGCAAGCAAGGACTTGAGGCCAGTAAATATGATTTGGCTAAATACTATCTTGTTTTTTCTGTGGCCTCCTGGCTACTCTTGTGAGGCGGGCTTACTGGGCCTGGAGTCTTTTGGTCAAGATGTTGGAATGGGGAGGCTGGTTCACGGATCTGCTGCTGTGGGACCTAAATAAATGTTTTGTTGCTTTCTACTTAGAGAATCCCTCATACCTTGCGATTTCGTACCATTCAAACATATACAAGATTATATTTGAGATTATAAATTCGGCCTTCCTTCTACAGATGAGAACTGAGAAAAGGCCTTTGGATTTGCCGAATAAGAGATAATTAGTAACTTTGGAGAACAGCTTCATTTAAATGATAAAAAATGACCCAAGGCTAAGGCTTAGCAGGGCCAGAATGTGGAGAGTTAATAGTGAGAAGAAAGGGAGTGGGGATACCTATCGTAGCCGGCCTTCTCAAGCATTTAGCCACAAAATGGAGGAGATAGATGACAATATAGTTAGTGAGGATGGAAGTAGGAGACAGGGGTATGTTTGCAGGCAATAGAGAAGGAGCCAGTGGATAGGAAACTGTGAAGATGGATGAGAGGGGAGATGATGGAGCAGGGGGCAGTCTGCTGGAGGAGATGGGATGGAATTTGATCCCTTGTGTGTGTAGAAGGGTTTGCCTTGGCAAGAAGAAAAGTCACTTCATCACATAAAACAAGGGTGAAGGAGGAGATAGTGGAGGAAGGCATCTTAGTGATCACAAGGAGGAGGAGAAGAGAAAGAGCTCACAGTGAATGGTCTCAATTTTTCTGTAAGGGGAAGGGGAGCCATAAAAGGTTTAAGGAAGGATAAAAAGGTTTGATGGAGCTTCCGCAGAGAGTGGGAGAGTGAGCTAATAAGGCTGGTATAGCAAGATTACCTAGCAGCAGTGAGGGCCCAGTTAAGGTTGTGTAACATAAATGTGTAGTGGGTCCCACCAGAATGGTGATGATCTTTTCTAACTTCATTCAGTAGCACATGTGTAGCAATAAAGGCTGTGGAGGGTGGGAGTGATCCAAGGCTGAGGCTTGGCAGGGCTAGATTGGGGATTGGATAAAGAAGCAAGAGACTTAAAAGAAGTAGACAGTATGGAGTTGGAAGCATTCACCAGAGGGTCAAGAGGAGGAGAGTGCAGCTAGTGAAGGAATGATGACCTAGAAAAGAATTAAGAGGCCAAGGGAGTAGACAAAGAACCAAGCTAAAGGTTGGAAAGTAGAGGCTGTGGGGGAATGATAGTAGATTTTGATTAGATGGGGGATTTTCAGAGTTCTCAAATATGTAAGTTGTGCATTTATGGGTGATGACAAGATCCAGGGTATGACCATCTTTGTGTGTGTCGGTGATGTGTTGGAGGAGCTCATGGGAAATGAGTAAGTCAAAGAACTGAGAAATTAGGGTGTTTGAGAGCGTACTAATAGGGTGAAGTCCCTAAATATAAGGGCAGGAGTTTAGGAGGAGATGAGGCTGTAAACCAGGCATTGACCTCATCGATGAAGGAAGAAGATTGTTCTGGGGGTAGGTAGACAACAGCTACCAGGACCTTGACTGGACAGTAGATATGGACTGGAAGAAGCTCACCCAGGGAGAGGTTACTAAGGAACAGGGGCAGAGCGAGAGCCTGGAAATGGCAGGGGGAGCTCTCATTGTCTTTGTTGTGTCTAATGTAAATATGTTCTAGACATTGGCTACTCAAGTCCTGAAGTGAATTTGGTGATCTCATTGGTTCAGCCACTCTGTCCACTGATGTCAATTACAGCTTGCCCCATGGGATTCTTGTCCATGTCCTCCCACATGTTTGACAAAGAAGTCTATTACAAATATACAAATATTGCTCTGTCACCAGGAAGGTGACCTGGAGGCTAAAGGAAGGGATGATCTCTTGAAAACTCAGGTTATTCACAGCCAGAGGAACCAAGTCTTTGGTGGAGGAAGTGGAGATACAAAGAGATGAAGCATCTTGACTTTGGGGAAAGCCAATGAACACAGAGGTCCCAGGAGTTGCAGTTTCACTAGAAAGCAAAACAATTGATCCAAAACCTGTCACATGTAAGAGAGGGCCAAGGGTCACTGTACGTCTTAGGCCAGACAGGACTTCCAGGAGGGCTGTGCCCAGAGACAGGATTTGAGGGAGAAAGCTGCTTTGAGAAAGGGATCTCAAGAGTCATGGAAAATGCAGATGGAGGAGCTGGAGGAGGTCCCAGAACATCTCCCTCCTTATAGTCAAAGGTGTGTTATACATGTTTAATAACTGACTCTCCCAGGGGAAGAAATGTTTGCATGAAACACTTTTAACACTTTTTTTAATCTGCATCATTAATCTTTTCTCCACCACTTTCTAAAGTCTAGAAAACCAACAAAACAGTGTCAATCCCTGATTTGTATCATTTTCCAATTTCTGAGGTGTAAATGTTCACACTGAAAATTTAACAACCAGCTCTCCCAAGGTAACTCCAACAAGTGGCTCCAGCCCACCCTGACATACTTCTCATCCACGGGGAATATCTGAGCAGGAAGCAATGTTAGAAGTCATTTAGCCCAAAGTTCCAAACCTTTCATCTCACAGGTGAGAAAACAGACTCCAAGTGGAGGTAAGAGTGACATGTCCAAAGTTCTACGAACAGGTCATTGGCAGAACCAGAATATCCCAGAGACTGAGAGTTCTTATTTGCAAAAAAGAATCTCTACCTTGAAAGGATTCTTTGATTCCTAATAAAGGAAGTGTGCAGCAATGGGTGTGTGTGCATGTGCACATGTGTGTGCATTGTGTACAAATATGTGCGTGTACGCACATGTATGCACTGCATTATGCATGTGTGGTGTATGTATATGCTTGTGTACGTTTATGTGTATGCATGAATGTGTGCATGCACTGGGTATGTGTATGCATGTGTGTATGCACGTGTGTATGGATACATGGGTATATGTGTGTGCGCACAATGCATTGCGTGTGCACTGTGTATTACTATGCATGTGCATGTGTACATGTGTGTGCATTGTGTATGAACACACATTGGTATGTGTATGCACGTGCACCGTGCATGTGTGCTGTGTGTAACCATGTGTGTGTACATATGTGCATGTGTTGCAGTGTGTGTGGATGTGTGCATGCACATGGGTATGTGTAAACATGTGTGTGTTGTGTACAGTGTGCATGAATTGTGCATGCATGTGGGTATGTGTGTGCATGGGCATCGTGCATGCATGGTGTATTGTAAGTGTGTGTATACATACATGAACTCAAGCTATCTGTCTAAAAAAGAAGACAGAAGGAGAGAACAGTGACTGAGGTAACTGGGGGGAATCAACCCCCTCACTGGTCAGGGTCTCCTCCCTCTTGAAAGTACTTTTTTCTTTGTGTCATGTCAGATTCTCTTAGTAAAGGGTCTCTTCAACAGGGGAGGAGGGAGTCTGTGCATAGATTCAAGGAGCCCATAAGCTTGCTTTAAAAAATTTTTTGATAACTATTTCAATCTAAGCAGGTTCCTCCATTAAATGAGATATTTGTAAAGTGCTCAGTATAGGGCCTAACATGCAGTAGGCACTTAACAAATGCTGATTCCCTCACCCTCCCCTTGATGATCCTCTTGTTTGTTTTTTCACCTGTGCTTCCTGCCAAGAGGTCCAGGGCACACCGAGATGCGAGAGCCCCTGCCCTGGTGACCTGGAAGCCTTTTGAGGCAATCATTGTTGAGTTTGTATCCTGAGCATCTAGCAAGATGCCAGGCACAATGGAATTGCTTGATAAAGGCATCTTGAATTGAACTGAATTGGGAAATCCGGACAGACTTGATCTGTTTTCTGTCTTTGGCGGTGGCAACAGAAATCCCAGGAGCCTACAAGCCCAACTGGCAAGAATGGCTCCTGAGTAGTGAGTCCCTGTCTCATTTCATCATGGAAGGGTCAACGGAGGACACAGAGAGAAGAGGAAGAGAGAACAGGAACTGTTCCCCAGAAACAACTGAAAGAGAATGGAAGGAAGGAAGGAAGGAAGGAAGGAAGGAAGGAAGGGAGAGAGAGAGAGAGGGAGAAAGGGAAGGAGGAAGCACAATGGGATGGGGAAGATAAGAAAGGAGGAAAGGGATAGATAGAACTGGAAAGAGAGATGGCTGGTGAGGGAAGGGACAGATAAGAAGGAGAGAATTGGGGATGGGGCCTGGGATCATGGCCAGGTCTGGAAACAGAGAAGGTCAGGGAGGAGGGCAGAGCAAATGAAGAGGAGAGCAGGAAGGGGGGTGTGTGGTTCCAGATACTGATGATGGATGGACAGACAGACAGCATGGAGAGAGTGGAGGCCTAGATTGGCTAGAAAAGAGGTGAGACTGTGTTCCCTGGGGTTTAGGTGAGAAGACGGGGGCTCCTCAGAATCTAGATCAGGGCGAAGAGCAGCCTGTCCCCTGACCTGACACGCTGCTGACCTCCACCGGTGGCGCGTCTCCTTACCTCGGTGGCGAAGAAGCCCTTGGCTCGGTGTTTGCCCAGAGAAGGAAGGCCGCCTGGCCCTGGCCCCTCGCTCGCACTGATCGTCTGCTGAGCAGCCGCCAATATCTCATCCAGCTTGTCTGGAGGGAGGGAGGGCATATGGTAAGGTCGCTTCCACGCTGCCCGCAAACCAAGCCAGTCTTTTTCCTCCCCAACCCCTTTGTGTCACTCTCCACACGTGGGTAGAATCTGGGGCGGCGGCGGCAGTGGTGGGGGGTGGGGGAGCGGTGGCAAGAGAGCAGGGCAGAAGGAGTGACTGGAGGGAAAGGGAGGGAAGAAAGCCAGTGACAGCCTGGAGAGACAGAGGGGGAGGGGCAAGTGGACTGGGAGGGAGCCCAGCCAGAGGCCAAGGAGAGAGCGGTGGGATGACATCAAGGAAGGGCCAACCCTGGGAGCGTTCACACCAGACACAGTCATGGACACACAGCAATGACAAGTTTGAGGAACAGACAAAATTGGGGCTGGTGGCCGGTGTAGGGGACCACGTGACAGGGAATGGCCAAGGTGTTTGAGGAAGGGCAGAAAAAGAGCAGTAGAATAGAAAACTAGACAGAACTGGAGGGGGGGGACTAAGTGGGAGGACAGATGGGAGAATTGGGGACAGAGCCCGGGGATGGAGAGAGTGAAGAGAGAGGGAAGAGACAGAGAGAATATGGCGACCAAGTGGGAGGACAGAGTTAGGGACAGAGCCTGGGGATGGACAGTGGGAAGAGAGAGGACAGAGACAGAGAGAATGGGGGGATCACAATGCGAGAACAGTATAAAGCCAAAATGAATGGGGGCACAGAATGTTAGGAAAGGCAGAGGCACCAGAGAGAATGGGGCAATGGACAGTGGAGTGGGTTGGAGTGTGTGGCCAGACAGAAAGGCAAAGGCATCTTGTATGGGGAGGGATGGCCAGGGATGGGAAGGAGCAGGCTTGGGTGTGGGGGCAGGGAGCTTGTGCTTACTCAGGGCCATCTGATAGACTGTCCTCTTCTTCTCCACGCTGGGCATCGGTGCCTGCTCATAGTCTGTGGATAGAGGCAGGTGGTGATCAGGGGGACCCCAGGTATGGGGAGAGAACGGAACAAAGGGTCTGCCAGCCGGGTAAAACAGCGGGTGCCAATGGACAGTCTGGAAGTGGAGGGTTATCCCCTGGGGCCACCAGAGTTAGAGGGCTAGTTGGAGGGGGATGAGACATAGATGTGCCTGGGAGCCCTCCCCCCAGCCCTGGGACCCACTCACCACTCTTCTTCTTCCAGGGGGAGACTAGCCGGGGGAGCAGCAGAGGAGCCAAGAATTAGGAGGTGAGGGGGGGAGACCCAGGGTCTTGGAAATGCCCACCCCTCACCCCCAGGAAAGCCTGCCCTCCCAAAGGGGCCATGTCCTTCTCCTGAATGAAAGCCTAGGGGTGGGTCGAACTTTCCTGTACTATCATGGGTAGCCAGTGGGGGAGGGGAAGGCGGGAGTGGGGACACAGAGAAACAGAAAGACAGCAAGAGACGGGCACATCTCAGCTCCCATTTCTACAGCTCTTTGGCCCACAAAGCACTTTGCTCCTAACGCTCCTGTAGGGCGGGCACAGTGCTGAGCTCTATGCGCCTTGCAGAAGGCAGGTAGTGACCAAGTCTTGCCTAAACTCGGTACCATGGCCCCCTCTGAGGACCAGCACAGTACTCGCGGCTATAGTCGGTGCTTAGCCATGTCTGTTGTACTGGTATCATATCCAGTTTACACATCAGGAAACGGGGGCCAGAGAAGATTAGGGACTCGCCCAGGGTCCCTCAGTTGACGTGTGGTCAGGCCAGGCTAGAACTCAGGTCTTTGGACTCCTAGCCCCTCCTCCGCCCCAGTCTGCTCTACTAACTGTCAAACTGTAAAAGAGCCTGAGACACAGAAATGGCGAGAAGGCCGAGGACATGGAGACCAGACCAGGAGCAAAGCCAGAGAGACAGCAGGCCAGACACTGCAGGCTCCAAGAGGCGCTGACAGGACCCTGCCACTAGCGACACTAACAAGCCCCTGGCCCCCTCCCCTCTGCCCCACCCGATGCTGCCTCACCCATCTCCTCCAGCTCCGAAGTCATGGACTTAGACCGCAATGAGATGGCGGGGGGTGGGAGACGTTTAGCCTGCTGGGGCACTGAAGGAACAAAGAGCTGAGTTAGCGCCCTGGTGGCGGGACTCAGCCTAGGGGGTGGTGAGGAGTGTGGGGCTGCATCTGCTTCATCCACACTGAGCTTTTCCAGGGGTGGGAGATGCCCCTAGCAAGGACGGGCCTAGGTCTTTCCCATCAGACTTGGGGTTTCTCAGTCAATGAGCCTATCTTAAGCACCTACAATGAGCAGGTATTCCCAAGGGGTAAAAGATCTCATCCCCTTCATTAGACTGGGGGCAGGGGAGACAGGCTGATTATTTCCATATCACAGAAGTTCAGAGACTGGCCCATAGGCCCATGGTTAGGAAGTGGCAGGCTAGTGAGACCTGAAGAGAAGTCGGACAGTGTGCCTTGGGTGGGAGGATGGAGGTCTGGCCCCAGGAAAAGCTATTCCAGATCAGGAGGACCACTGGGGAGCAGGGAGGAAACCAACATTAGTCACCTTTCTTGTGGACAGCCTCGTCCATGTCCGGGTGCCGGGTGACCATCACCACTTTCACCATCAGGGTGTTGCCACCCTGGCGGATCATATTGACTACTTGCCGATGCCCGACCTTTACGACATTCTGTCCATTCACCTAGGACAGAAACACCCCAAAAATAAAAATGCAAGGTTCATTCATTCCACAAATACTTGGTCTGCATCTCACATCTGTCAAGCTCTGGAAATGCAAAGAACAAAAAGAAAATGTCCCTGCCCTCCCTTGGTATGGGGAGAAGCAGTGTGGATCCATCAAAATGGGTACAAAACACAGATGGGGAGTTCTGGGACTTCTCTGAGGCCCGGTGACCCAATGACCCCCCAATTCCCCTTTCCCCAGACCTCCCTTTCCCTGTGATTCCCAATTGCATATCTCCCTCCTCAGGACCCTTATGCAGCAAGATGCTAGGGGGCACCCCAGCACACCGAGAGAAGGCTTGGAATCAAGAGCATTTGAGTTCAAATCCAGCCTCAGACACTTCGTAGCTGAGTACTCCCTGGGCAAGTCTGGTCACCTCCGTCAGCCCGTAAAATGGGAACAAAACTACCTTCTACCTCCCAGGGTTGGGGTGAGGACTGTGGGAGATAATATGTGTAAAGGGATCCTGACCATTGCAATTATTCTTAGCCTCCTTCCTTGAGACCCTCCAAAGACCCCTATTAGACTGAGCCCTTCAGAGCAGAAACTGCTTTCTCCTTTCTTGTGTCCCCGGCTCTCAGCACAGCATCTGGCACACAGTAGGTGCTTCAGCACTTGCTGATGCCTCTAAACTTTTCCATCCTTGTGAGTTCCCCGGGTCTATCTTCTCCTGTCATCTCCAGACCCTTCTTTTCCTATAATTGTTCTAGTTCTACTGTGCCAGGACCCTCCCAAAGTCTCTGTCTCTGCTCCATAATTTCATTGGCTCTCTCTCTCTCCCCTGTGATGCCTCTCACTTCATAGCCTCCTGTAGTCTGCCCAGGTCTCTCCCTGTCCTAACTATCAAGACCACATCTTGATCTGACCTCCCCATGGATCCCCTCCCTTTCCCAATGGAGTCTCCTAAAACCCTGGCATTCTCTCCAGTGTGAGTCCATGAATCCCCAAATGCCTTCCCACCCAACACCACCTCTCCCCTTACACCTTTGCCAGAGCAGGAAGTCCCTGAAAAACTGGCAAGAAGGAGAACGCAGAATTCCTTTACTCAGTGACATCCCTGAAGGGAGAGGAAGCCAAGAGGGAATTGCTGGGGGCTGGATACCCGGGGTGCCTATGTGCCTAGTGGAGAGCAGAAGGAGAGGGATGGGACCCTGGAGGGAGAAGGAATCATGGGGACTGAGGAGGAAGGATGAAGGGAAGGAAGGTAGGAAGGAAGGAAGGAGGGAAGGAAGGAGAGAAGGAAGGAAGGAAGGCAGGAAGGAAGGAAGGAGGGAAGGAAAGAGGGATGGAAGGAAGGAAGGCAGGAAGGTGGGAAAGAAGGAGGGAGGGAAGGAAGGAAGGAGGGAGGGAGGGAAGGAAGGAGGGAAGGAAGGAGGGAAGGAAGGAAAGAAGGAAGGAGGGAAGGAAGGAAGGAAGGAAGGAAGGAAGGAAGGATGGAAGGAAGGAAGGAAGGAAGGAAGGAAAGAAGGAAGGAAACATTTATTGAGTCCTTACTATGTGCCAGCATGATGCTGGCACCTTATAAACATTATCTCATTTAATCCTCACAACAAGCCTTCAAGAGAAGTCCTATTTTACATTTTACTGTTGAAATGGAGGCTGTCAGAGAAGTGACTTGCCCGAGGTCACACAGCTAGGAAGTGTCCGAGGCTGAACTGAACTGAGGTCTTCTTGACTCCAGGCCCAGCTCTCTGTACGCTCTGGAGCTCCCTCGCGCCCCTAGCGGAAGATTACAGTTCTGGGAGTCTAGAGTTAGATGTTAGGTCCCTGAGAGGGCCAGCCGATCCAGGGAAGTCAAATTCTTGAAGCTCAAGGAGTTGGGGCTGGGATTGGGGGCTCACCTCGATGAGGAAGTCCCCCATCCGCAGGCCTGCTCTCCAAGCCACGCCGCCCTCATCCACAGATTCGAGGTACTGTAGGGCAGGGAACGCTGGGGTGGGAGTGAACTCTTCAATGGGGGTCTGCGCTGCGGGGAGGATCAGACAGGGTCGGTGGAGAGGGCCCAGGAGCCAGACCCAGGCTCCCAAAGCAGCAGAGCTCTTGTGGTGGGAGAGAGCTCTTCCCCATTCCCCGGGCTCAGCAAACAGCCTTCCTACCCCATTCCCAGTACTCACCCTTGGCCCCACGTAGCACAAAACCGAAGCCCTCACTGTCCTTCTTCTGTAGCAGGACGGTCTTCTCCTTAATGATGTAGTCACTGTGTGGGGGAAAGGGGAAGGATTGAGAACGGTAGAGTGAACCCCAAGATCCATGCTTCCATCCCTCACTCTAGGGAACCTGTTGTTCTGGCACAGGTTTCCTCTAGTGACCCCTCCATGTTTCCTAGTATTTCTACTCTGTAGTCTGATTTACATCAGCCAAAACCCACCATGCACTCCAAAATGCCCAGAGCCAGAATGCTGCCCTCTCACTGAGATCTCTTGTGCATTGAGCAGGACCTCTCTGGAGGGTCAGCAGCACAGGTGGCCAGAGTGCCTGGCCATTGAGATCCTTGAGCCACCAAAGTAACGACCCTGTACCCTTCCACCATGTTCTGATAATGCTCCCAGGGTCTTCCAGTGATGAAGCTCCTTGCTGAATAGACCAATAATGTTCCTTAGGCAAATGCCCTACTACAATCCAATAATGCCTCAACACACCCCAAGCACACTCAAATAAGTCCAGTAACACACTCAGTATTTTCACTAATACTCCAATTCACATTCATGCCTCATCAGCAATTCCCAGACATGCACCAAGTATATCCTAATAATGTCTAGGCCACCCCAATAATCACTACTGCCAAGACCCACTTCAAGTGGGCTTTAGCAATAGCTACAGCCATGGCCTATGCCCAGAGAACCAGCATACCTCAGGAATGAGTGGACATGCACCCTCTAAAGTTATCTAAGCACCTTCTATAACATCCACAGACATACCTGGGCAATGATGTTACCAACAAGGTCATTCATGGAGTGCTTTCTACAGAGTTTGTTTCTAAAGCACTTGCCTCTATAACCCATTATTGGACTATATAGAGCTGGTTTCTGAAGGGGAGGGAGATCATGAGTGCCTTGTTATCTCCCTTTTGTAGATAACAGTGAAGCCAGGGTCCAGGAAGAGGGAATCATTTTTTTAGGGTCACACAGCTAAGGAAGACTAGAACCAAATCCAGGGCTTTCTTGGGGCATTAGGTTAATGAATCCAATCGCTTCCCACCCACACAAGAGTGTACCAAATAGGAGCTACTAGAACCTAGCCATAGACCCAATATATGCCAGTAATGACCAAATTTACATCCACTGCACTCCAGTATGCTATCTCCTCAAATGTTTCAGTAATCCCAAGACTTCCATATGCTCCTAAATCCAGGTATACCTTAGGTATATTCCAGTCCAAGATAAATCCAGGATATGCCAATAATACCAAAATATAATTCTAATATGCTTCAGTAATACTCAAATATGCATGCTACAATAATAGTTGCGTAGTCTAGTGTGTATCAGTGATATCTAAATATTCTCTTTAAAAGATTTCAGTTCCCAACCACACCCCATTCCTGTCATATCCAATCACCCACACAGTATGCTTCAATGATGCCCAAACATGCACCAAACAAACTCTAGCAAATAGCCATACATCTCAGTACAGGCAAACATACAGAAATGCCACAAGTAGACTTCAGAAATAGCCAAGCACATACCCATCATGCACCCAAGTGCCACCCAGTATATTTCAATAATTTGCAAGCAGCCATGTAGACTATCGTGTACTCCAATAATATACTTTAATACCCCCCAAAGCTCCAACTATAAACTAGCAAATGCCATCACATCCCAAGGATAATCTAGAAATGCCTGTCATACATCCAGCATATGCTGTGATGCCAACACCCTCAACTCAATTCATCACAAAGCATTCATTAAGAACCAACTATATGCTGGGCACTATGCTAGGCATCAGGGATGCAAGGATAAAACCATAGTCCCTGTCCTCAAAGCGCTTACATTCTGCTGGGGCAAAACAACAAATAACAGAGAGGTCAACACCAAGTGTATTAGGAGTAAATCCCAAGGTATTTCAAGGGTAGGATGTAAAAAGCACTGACCCTTGGGATCAGACAGGGTCTTAGGAGGCCTGTGGTGCTTGAGCTGCATGGTCAAGGGAGCTTGGGACTCCAAGAGGCAGAGGTAAGGAAGGAGAGCATTCCAGGCATGGGGAGCAATAAAAAAAAATGATTTAGAACCCACTGTATGCCAAGTACTATGCTAGACACAAGGAATTGGGGGAGGGGTAAACCTGTTATGTCTTCATTGTGGAAACTCCCCTCGCCAAGGGAGAAAGTGCTCATCTGTGCACAGTCCTAGAGAGTTGCCTCACAGACTGAGAGTGTCTAAGACACTTGCCTGGAGTCACACGTCTAGTATGCTAAAGGCAGACCTTGAACCTGGGTTTTCCTGGCTCCAGGATCACCACCGTATGCAATGCACCTGGATAAAAAAATCCCAGAGGAAACAATCCCTGTCTTCAAGTTCTAATATCCAATTAATATACCCCAGGACACTCCAATCAAATGCAATTACACACCTGTATTCTCCAGTAATACCCAATTCCAGACCAAATATACATAAAATTAATTTGATTAATAGCAGATCACATAGCCCACATATTACCCGAGCATTCCTGGAGGATATTCTAGTAACACACAATCAGAACCCCAATATAATTCAATAAACCCCTATTGTGCTACTTGCCAGCAATGCCCAAATATGCCTAGAATAGGCCAGAAAGGGCATCCAAACCTCCCATTCAAACACGTGTGACACAATTTTGTATTCTCCACATTTTAGTATAATCCCTCCAGGTACAAACTCCAGCATCCTTCAGGATTATCTCTATATCCCACGATATATAGATATACATCTATGTAAAAATCTCTGTGATTCCCAAACAAACCTTCATCATATACTCATACCGTCCATAATACACCAACATACTTAATTTCCCCCATAATTGCAGGATAATATCATTATATATGTATGTTCAAGTAACACTCTCCTTATAAATACCCCCATGACACAATAATATTTCCCGCATATTTCCTTATCTTCTAGGAGTACACACACATATACATCCCATATCCCACAGTAGACTCCAGGATAATATACACTTATACTCCGGCTTGGGGCTCCAACAAATATAGTATCCTCAAGTCTAGCAACCATTGTGTTCTGGCAACCCCCAAAGCTCATACTCTGGCTGCATTAGGAGACACCAAACGTGGAGACTGGGGATGGGGCACGCTCCTTTGCGGAGGGATGCTGCTCTGCCCTGCCCTGGTCTGACCATACTGAGGTGCTGGGCTTAGTTATTGGCACAAAGTTTAGAAAGGAGGGCATCTAGGCTGGCCAAGAACTTTGAGGCCATAGCACGGGACTCGGTGATGTTTAGTCTAGAGAAGAGAGAACTCAGAGCAGACATACTGTTTTCAAGCCTTTGTAGGACTGTTGTGTTGAAAAGAGATTTCACTTGATTTGCTAGCCCCAGAGGGCAGACAGAATAAGGAGAAACAGGTAGAGGCAGCCGAGTCATGGGCTTGATGGAAAGAATCGTTTTCTAACAATCTGAGTTATCCATACGGAGGCTGAGCTGTTTCAGCGGGTAGTGGGCACTTCCTCACTTCATATGGATGCTGGACAACCACTTGTCTGCTCTGTTCCAGAAGGAGCTGTTGATCAGGCATGCCTGATCTCTAAAACATGTGTGGTAGCGTGCACCCCCGGACAAAAGCCTTCAGCCCAACTTAGTCGCCCTTGTGAACATTGTGCTCCTATATGGCACACCCCTTTCCAGGGTCCTTCTCCAACGTGATGCAGACTTAACCTCCAACGTTCCATCTTTCTGCACAGCATGCCCTAGTCTAACACGAACCTGCACCCACAGTACATTAGCACACACATGCCCTTACCCCAGCACACAGCCCACTTCAGGCTAACATAGCTACCTACTGTGCCCTTCACATGGCACACACCAATATAATGTCTGCACTCTTGCCTCGGTATATCTCCCACAACATGGCAAATTCCATTTTTACATACACATACCTTGTGACCCCTGTGCTGCCCTCACTTAAAACACACTGCAGCATAACAACACATGCGCATATGTGTTCTTGCCTTCTCACAGACCTCCCTATGCAATATGCTCCTGTCCTGCACACACACACATACAGAGAAATGCACATACATGTTCTTGCCTTCTCACAGACCTTCTTATGCAATATGCTCGTGTCCTGCATGTGTGTGCGTGTGTGTACGTGTGTGCGCACACACACACACACACACACACACACACACACACTGACCCCAGTAGGCTTACAGCATAGTCCAATATAACACAGATATACACAAGTATGTGCACACCCACTCACATGACACATCAGCATATGTGTACACAGTGTGCACCCTGGAATGGTCCATTAGAGTCCAGCCCTCCACCTTCACAGTAGATACCAGAGATCAAGCACTTGGGAAGCTCAGTAGGAGCCTCGATGCTCCTTATAAGTTGGAAAAAGAAGTATGAGAAAGAGAGACAAGAGTGCATTCAAGGGTTTGAGGAAGAAGGGAGGATCTTTGGGAGAGGGGAGGCAGAAGAGGAGAGAGGGTGTCAAGACTGCCTGAAGTGGGTCTAGTCTCCACAGTCCCTATTCCCTGCTCCAGACCATTGCTGCCCATACCCTCTAGGGAGGCAGTGTGCCACAGTGGAAAAGGTTCTGGATTTAGAATCAGGGGAACTGGGTTTGAATCTCAGCTCTGTGGCTTCTCACTTATGTGACCTTGGGCAAATTATGTAAACTCTCTGGGCTTTAGTCCCTCATCCGTAAAATGAGGAAGTTGGATCAGGCATCTTTCCCAGCTCTAAAGCTATTACCCTGGGATTCCATATTTCTTTCAAGCATTCCCATATCCTTCCTCAGCCCCTTGGTCCCTGGCACACTCAGGATCCCCTTCCAATTTTCTGGACCATGCCCACGCCATCTCCCTATAGCTCTCACAGTCTCCAGTAACAGTCACATCTCTCCCTCCTATCCTTCCATCATGCCTCATATCTTTCTTACACTCAATACATTTCCCCTTCACCTTCCCATAGTGTATCCCCCAACTCATGCCCTCTAATACCTCTGTGTCCCTTTTGTAACTCCGCATCCCCACTCACAACCTCAGTCTCTCCCTCTCATCCTTATATCTGCTTTTATTCATGTCCACATATCCCCATATCCCTTTTATCCTTCCCCCAGAATCTCCTCACTAAGGGTCATTTCCTTATGGGGAATTTTGTGTACCAATGAAATCATAGACATGGTAAAAAAAAAATCTCTCCACATTCCTTGTAGCTCCCTACTCTGCCCTCTTACCACTGTATTCTCCTCCTCCTCCATATAACCTCTTCTCTCCATCTTCCCCACAGGGTTTGGAGCTCCCCTCATTCTCACATATCCTTGTCGTATTGCCCAGATCCCCGTATTTTCTTCACCCCCTGTATCTACTCCTTACCTATATATCCTTCTCATTTCTCATATCCTCATTCCCCAGTCTCTTCCCACCCTCCATACACTCCCCTCTCTGTCCTTTCATTTCCCACATTTTCCTTTTATCTCCTTATTCTCCAAACCCTCGAATTCCCCTTAAACACCCCATAATGCCTTTGCCCTTGCTATTATTAAAACTACTGTCCTCCTTTTACACTGCATCCTTCATGTCTCTATATAGCCCTGCCTAGATACCTCCTTATTTATCTTTATTCAGTTTATTCTGTCTGCATCCCTCATCTGCCCATCCCAGCACCCCACTCATGTGGGCACATCTGGCGTGCCTTCACTCAGGCATGCTTCCAAAGACCCCTGCAGGATCACTCAGCATTAGGGCCTGGCCCACACATCTCCCCCACAGAGAATGCAGCACCTCTTTCTTCCCCTGCCCCTCCACCTCCAGCCCCCACCACACTCATTCAGAATCCCTCCCACACTGGTATGCAGGGGCCTGTGTGCTCCCCACCTCTTCCCATGTGTGCTAGCTTCTCTGAGTGATGGCCCCAAAAGCAGGGGCATCATGTGCTGACAAGAACATTACAAACAGTATGTGGACATGGATGAGGATAGAGCTGGGGAGAGGGGGGAAGAAGGTCTTGCACATGGACAGACAAACAGACACATGAAGATTTACAGAAACACGTGAACATGCAGGTACACAAATACAATGATACTCCAACAGACCCTTATATCTACACTTGTACTGGCACCCAGAGACCAGAGACCCTAGCATGTATAAATATTTCTGTGTACAGATAGACAGATACATAGATAGGCAGACAGACAGACAAACAAACAGACATCCAGACCTGGAAAATACACATTATATTTGGAGCACACACATAGGGGACAAGAAGAGGGACATAGGTGCTTCAGGAAGCACGTGGAGACATAAGGCAACCATGACAGAGACATGGGGAAATTGCATAGAGACCCCAATGCTTAGGAACCAGTACACAGAAGCATATCTCATCCCTGGACACTCCCCCTGCCCACATGCTGTAACACACACTGTCTCCCTAGACATGCAGGATACTGCTCTGAGATGTATGCCATCACACAGGAATATATGGGTAGAAACCCAGATGCATAGGACTCTTGGAGTCAGACAAAAATCCACCATTTTACACACACACACACACACACACACACACACACACACACACACACACATACACCTCTCTCTCTCTCTCTCTCTCTCTGTCTCTGTCTGTCTCTCTCTCTGTCTCTCTCTGTCTCTCTCTCTCTCTCTCTCTCTCTCTCTCTCTCTCTCTCTCTCTTCTGACACAGTCGCATAGTGACATGCAGTGAGGGAAATGGGAGGGGAGGGAAAGAGGGGGCGGGGTGTGTGTATGATAGGGGGGCGGTGAATGACTGTGAATGGAGAGAGGGGGATGAATGGGGTGGAGGGGTTTGCTGGCTCTGGGAGGGGTGAATGGGAAAATGGGGGAACAGGGATGAAAGATTGGAGGAGTGTGTGTATGGGGGCTCAATTGGAAGTGGGAAGAAAGAGTTGGGGAGCTGAATGATGTAGAGGGGTGTCAGAAGATAGCAGATAGGGGAGTCTGGGACTCCAGAGTAGGTGTGTGGAGATAGGGCATAGGGAATCTGGGGTACAGAGCTGGAAAGATAGAGAAGGCTATGGGAAAGGGTCTGGAATAAAGGTGACACTTGGGTAAAGAAGACACTGGGCACTTGGGGGAGAGTCTGAAGAGTTTGGGGGAAGCAGGGAAAGGGCTTACTAGTGAGTTGGGGAGAGAGGTCCTGGCAGGGAACTGTAGAGATAGGGGAAAGGGACAAGATCTAGAGAGATGGAAAGACAAGGAGAAGGGCTGGGAAGAGAGAGGTAAAGAAGAGAGGTTCTGAAATGGTTCCTATTAGGGCTAGAGAGATGGAGGAGG
Organism: Phalanger gymnotis; assembly: GCA_028646595.1. Lineage (NCBI taxonomy): Eukaryota > Metazoa > Chordata > Mammalia > Diprotodontia > Phalangeridae > Phalanger > Phalanger gymnotis. Next base: position 819,320,449 of record CM053622.1, read on the forward strand.
TGAGGGCTAGGGGTTGGAGATTGGGAGATAAGGAGAAATCCAAGAGGGTCTGCATAGAGTGGGGCCTTTTGATGGGGGAAGCTAAGGAGAGGGATGGGGTGGGGAAAGGGATATGTGGACAGTGGTGTCCTGGGATTAGGGGGCACTAGGGAGATCTCAGGGGCCTGGAGAGTCGAGGAAGGACGAGAGATGCAGAGCAAAGGTAGGGGCCCAGCGTGAAAGGCAAGATAGAGTGTCCCTGAAGTTGGGGGAGGGGTTCTGGAGCAACCAGAGAGGGAGAAGATGGCTTGGAGAGGTGGGAAATTAGGAGGGGGGCTACGGGGTAGAGGTAGAATCCAGTGAAAGTGTTGATGGGGGCAGATTCGATGAAGAGGGGGTCCTAGGCGAGGGGAGGCAAGGGGGTTTGTGGCCCAGGGGAACTGGAAAAAGAGATCCTGGGAAAGGGATCCATCCAATGGGAGGAGGGGGAAAGGGGGTGTTTGGGGGCTCCATTACCTGTAGATATACCAGACGCTGCGCCGCCGGGGCCCCAGGGCCGGCCAGCTGGAGGACAGGGGGGGCGGCTGCGGCAGGGGGGCCCCCCTTTCACCGTTACTGCCACCGGCCGCAGACAAAGCCATCGCCCTGGCCCCGGCCCCGGTCCCGGCCGCCCCCGCGTCCCCCGTGTCCGGGCCCCCAGGCCCCACCTCATGCTGACCCGCGCCGGGAGAGAGAGGGGGCACGACCCCCCTCGGGGGGGCAGGGAGGAAGGGGGGTAGGAAGGGGGAGGCTCACATGCTGGGGGGTGCGGGGGGGGGGGCTGGGTTCAATACCACGGACAGCGCCGGGTTCAGCACCAGGGACAGCGCCGCCGGTTTCAGCACCGCTGACAGAGCGGGAGGCAGGCGGGCAGGCGCCTGGCTTTAACCCCTTGGCATCCTGCGCTGGGCTGCGTAGGGGGGCTGGGAGTGAGGAGGGGGGGAGGGGAAACCTGGAGGGGAACGCAGGGGCCCCCTTGGCGGGAGAAGGGGGAGGGGCGAGAAGGGGGGGAGGAGGAGAAGAAGGGGGGAGGCACTTCCGGTCTGGGTCCCCCCCCCTCTACTTCTCCTCCCTCCAGAGCCCTCCCGCGCAGGTGCAGACTGAGTGAGAGAGGAGAGAGGGACACACAACACAAAACAAACCACACTGCACAAGCAGGGCCAGAGAGAGCATGACCGGCACACAGCAGTGTCCTAGTGAAACCATCTACCAACACAACATGTTGAGGGCAGAGTGAGGGGGGCGCACGCTGAGTCCACCACGGACTGGAGGAGGAGGGGAGGAGGGCTCCAAGACAAGGTCTCCCTCTCTCAGGCTCTCTCTCTCTATCTGTCTCTCCTCTCTCTCTCTCTGTCTCTGTCTCCCTTTCACACACACACACACACACGTGCACAAATGGAGAGAGATAGCTAGAGTGAACCCTACAATGTGGATAGGGATGCAGAAAGAGTTTTAGTCTTGGAGATGATCTTCAATGGCCAACACCACAGCAGCATGAGGGTGGTAGAGAAACAGGCCCACAAGGCATGGTAGGAATGCAAGGAGAGAGAAAGAGGAGGGAGACAAGGACAGAGGTAGAGAGAAAGAAGGGGGTGGGGGTGGGGAGAAACAATGGGACCCAGAAAGTGGGACAAGAAAAGAGAGGGGCAGATAGGAAGGAGCTGGTGAAGAAAGAGGGAAACGAGAAAACCAAGAGAGTCTTCCTGGGGGTGTGTAAGCAGGTCTAGATGCCTCAGACACAAATACAGGTGTAGTGTAACACAGTCCCTCTCCTCACATCTTCCTTTTTCCCTCCATCCACCTTTAAACCCTTTTCTACCAGCCAGAACACAGACACACAGGTTTGGGACACATTTAATGTAACAACATCAATGCAGGACCTTCTTGAGTTTGATCTAAGACACTAAACTGAGCCTCCTCCCCCTGCAGGCTTCTGTCTTGAGCAGAGGTAGCCAAAGCCTCCCAGAGACCCAGATGCAGAGGCATGTAGATACACAAAGTTAGATAGAAAGACGTACAAGAAGTTAGGCATGTAGTAAGGCAGACACTCCCAGAAAGCACATGAAAGCACACACAGACACACCCATTCCCTGCAAATACTCAGCCACTCACAGGGACACATATGGATATACAGATAGATTCAGGAACATGCTCAGGGAGACACACAGACATGTATCCAGACACACATACACATTTGTAAAAAAAAACCACACACACACATGCAAATCAACAAAATCATAAGCAGAAACCCAAGGAGAAAACATGCGAGCAGGGTCCCTCACACCCCAAGACATAAGAACATGTGGACACGCTCAGAGAAAAGTACCTGCCCATGCTCAGGGTCACACACATTCAGAGAAACATACACTCAAAAATATATTATTATTAAAGGAACATAGCCCCTCCCACTGGAACACAAGCATGTACACAGAGACATAATACTGATGATCAAGACACACATACCCTATCTTAATCATGTTTGTATAGCTTTGCACACAGTGGGTGCTTAATAAATAGTCATGGAATGAATAGGTGAACATATCCACTTGAAAATACATTTTCAGAGAAACACACTCGTACTCACATACATTCCCAGAAAAACACAGGTTCATAAAAGTATACTAGCCTTGGGAGCAGGCACAGATGTACACACATCTACACACACATACACACACAGGTCTTTCCCCTTCCTCCCCAAACCAAGTTCAACCCCTTGCATCTACTAGTTTCAGAAGGTCAATCAGCAGCTGGAGAGAGAAAATAAGCCAGCACATCCTATTACCAGCCCCCTTCTTCCCCTTTTGCCCCTAGTTTTTCCTGGCCCAGGCCCCCAGGGCTGGGACATTTGTCCAATGCACCAGTCTGAATGTAAGCATTAGGAAGATAGGACATGTGCTTACTGACTCTGGACTATACAGGCAGAGAGAGGCCCTGGAAGGTTGGGATGTATTTGTCTCCCATAGCTAATTCCAGCCCTCCTTAACAGAGTCTGGACTCCTTTCTGAGAGGACTCCCTTCAGAGAAAGAAAAGGGTCTGCATTCAAGGAGAGGCAGCTTGGGGGTGGGGGTAGGGGCGAGTAGATAAGATGCTGGATACCAAATCAGAGGCCCTAGATTGGAGTCTGAACTCTCCTTCTGCTTCTAGTCTGCCAGCTGCATGATCTTGGGAAAATCACTTGCCTTCTCTGGGCTCAGCTACCTCCTCTACAAAATAAGGAGTTAGGACAAGATGGCCTCAAATGGACCTTTCAGATAGAACGGTCTATGAATGGGTTGGGGAAATGGGTTCAAAGGAAAGTTGTGGGGGGACAAAAGCAGGGGACTGGGAGAACTCCTTACCTTGGGGCGTCAAAGCTGTCATAAGAGCCCACGGTGTAATGGCGGAAGAGCCTTTTGGCTTTGTCACTTCGACTTTCTGGATGGGAGAAGGGTCAGGGGAGAACCTGAGTGACATCTCCAGGTCACTTCCTTCTTTCCCTTACTCCACCCACAGCCTTCTCTCTCCCCTTGACAGACTTCCCATCAACAATCCAATCCCCTCGCCCTCAACCAAGAAAATGGGTCATATTACCTTGCTTTCCCTCCTGGGAGCGATTAGCCACCTCCTCTAGGCACTCTGAGGGGAACCAGCCAACTCGACCTTTGACCTGACCTTCCCAGAAGCCTCCTTCCCCGATGCTGAGCACTGAGCCAGAGAGCAAGACAGGGAAGCACATTCAGAATGTGTTCACTACCTTCCCATCATCCAGGAGTTTTCTTCCATTGCCTGCACAGACCTCTTCTGCCCCTCCCCTAGTCAACAAGTCCTTAAGCATAAAGTTAGATATGGCCTTCTTCTTGTTGGCTGTACCGCAGAAGATTCCTGGGCAGGTGAGGAATAGATGAGATAAACTCTGAAGTCCCTTCAGCTCTGACTCTGTATGACTCTATGCAGTAGCCCAGTGGGACAGCCCAAGTTTCTGGCCTTCTCTGGTGCTCCAAGGGAGAGGATCTACTCTTCTCCTCGGCTCCCCACCAAGTAGCCCTCACTTGTCTTGAAAATTTATTCATAATTGGTTGTTAGGGAATTTCTTTAATCTCTCCCTGGACTTCTTCCTTCCTTCCTTCCTTCCTTCCTTCCTTCCTTCCTTCCTTCCTTCCTTCCTTCCTTCCTTCCTTCCTTCCTTCCTTCCTTCCTCTCTTCTTCCTTCCTTCATTCCTTTTTCCTTCCTTCCTCCTCTCCCTCCCTCCTTCCTTCTCCTTCCTTCCTTCCTTTCCCCCTTCCTTCCCTCCTTCCTTCCGCCCTTCTCTTTCTTTCTTTCTTTCTTTCTTTCTTTCTTTCTTTCTTTCTTTCTTTCTTTCTTTCTTTCTTCCTTCCTTCCTTCCTTCCTTTCTTTCCTTCTTTCTTTCTTTCTTTCTTTCTTTCTTTCTTTCTTTCTTTCTTTCTTTCTTTCTTTCTTTCTTTCTTTCT
>CM053622.1:819325416-819364207 GCA_028646595.1 Phalanger gymnotis
CTCTTTCTTTCTTTCTTTCTTTCTTTCTTTCTTTCTTTCTTTCTTTCTTTCTTTCTCTCTTTCTTTCTTTCTTTCTTTCTTTCTTTCTTTCTTTCTCTCTCTCTCTCTTTCTTTCTTTCTTTCTTTTTCTTTTTTTGGCTTATATCACCTCTGGGGAGAAAAGATCCTAGATCTATCCCTTTATCTCATAGAATGATAAAATGTCAGCAGTGGAAGTGACCTCAGAAATCATGTCCACCCTATGCAGGCACCTCCTCGATACCACCCAGGCTGAGAGAGACTTCAGAAGGCACCTTATCCAAACTATACCTGAAGCAACATCTCTAATGCCCTGAGAAGTGCTCAGTCAGCCTTTTTGTGAAGTCTTGTATTGTGAGGGATAGCACTACCTCCCAAAGCAACTGGCTCTACTTTTGGACAGCTCTGATGACCATATCACTCTGAAGCCTTCCCCCCACCAAATGGCTCTAGTTTGGCCTTCTGGGGCCAAGATGTACAAGTCTACTCCCTCTTCCTCCAGACAGCCAGCCCTTCCTATATTTGAAGATAGTAGCTTTACCCCACATCTTAATATCTTCTCTTTTTCAGGCAAAACATCCCAAACTGACTGCTAAATCCTTCTATAGCAAGGTTTTGAATCTCTGCTCTCCTCATCCCACATACACACACCTCTTCTCACCACTACTGTTATTTATTTATTTTGGTCAAGGAGCTCTCCTGTGTCCCCCAGCTTGGGCTTTAAGAAGGAAAGAGAGTCATAACTTCTCCTCTCCCATTAGCCTCCCACACACACAAGTGGATACAATTTTTCACCACCATGAACCCTTAGAGAGGGGTCCAGGGAAACAGAATTGAGGACAAAATGTTTTTTCATGCACTCAAAATTATTGGTACGAAATTGCAGAAAGTCATGTCAAATGAGAAGTAAACTCCATATTGTTTCATTGGATTCTCCCTCCTCCTGCCCACCATCATAGAATTCTAGCATCTCAGAGCTGAGAGGGACCTCAGAGCCTGACTTCCCACCCCATATAGAGATTCTCCAAACTGGGAAGTAACCCAGAGGTCACAGATGGGCAAGAATTCCTTTGATCTCATCACATAGCTAATATGCGATGAGCTCAGAGGTAATTTTGTGTGAGCCCCGACCCAGGACAATTGAGAAGGGCTTCCGAGGGCATGTTGGCCAAATGGGACCTTTGCAGGAATTCACACAATCATGTCTCATTCCTCTTCCGTGACTAATTTTCCAATACTTGTCCCCCTTCATGTTTCTCTTTCCTGGGCTAAGCACCCCAAATTCCTTCAACCAAATTCACTCATTTTATTATCTCTAGCCTATATCTCTCCATCTTTTCCATAAGAAAAGCAAAAGAAATTTGATCAAACGCTTTGCTGAAAGAGAGGCAAACAACATCGATAGAACTAACACATTCCACCAGGAAACATGCATTTGTGAAGTGCCAACATTTTCACCATGGACATTCACTCAATGTGTGTCTGTTAAAGGCTACTCTGTGCACAACTCTATGCTAGATGAAGGGGATGCAAAGGTAAAAAGTGACAGCCACGTTGCCCTCAAATTGCTTGTATTCTCTGGGAGTGGGGAGTAGTGTGCATATGATAGAGCAAAGGAGACATCCACACAGAGCTCACAAGGGAAACTATGAGCTGAGGAGATGAGAGAAGGCTTCAAGGTGGCATTGAAGCCAAACTTGGAAGGAAAAGAAGCCTGAAAGGCGGAGACTTCAAGTAATGCTCCTCTGGCATGGCTGTAAATCTCCTTCCTGCCTCAGATCCCACTTCTCTGGATGAGTTCTCACTTGTCAACATTCTTCCTCAAATGTGGCCTCCAGAATTAAAGCCAGAACTCTAGGCTGACAGGAGAGTAGTACAGAGGGGCTAATAAAGGCCCCTCATTCACCCCCACCTCCATGCAGGACACTGTGTCTCTTCATGTTGTCTAAGGTCACATTAGGTGTACAGCTCGGTCCGTTGTCACACTGTACTCATTTGGAGTTGGTGGTCCGTGAAGAAGATCTTCATGGTCTCTTCACACCAACTTAGCACTTAGGCTACTGCCTTGTGGGATCTAAGGGCAGAATTGGCCATTTCTCCCTGTCCAATTCCATCTTGATAAAGGCTGGCAAATATTTCAAGTTCTTAGCAAAGGCCAATTGGCATCATCTCATGTCCTTCCCTGCCTTTCCAAACTTACCTCCGCCTGTTCTGCCCACATGGCTTCCCTATCATCTGTACACCCCACACTCTAGACCAGAGAGTGAGCAGAGGCTTTGGAGATGCTCGACCACCTCCTCTTACATTTGCTGAATCTGAGGCTCAGAATGAACATTCAAGGACTCACCCAAGGCCGCAGGTACCAGAATCAGGACATGAACCTCCTTCTTTCTCCAAACCTGCTTTTCCACTCCCTGCTTATCTCTCACACACGCTGATTGTCTGTTTCAGTCAGCCTTCTGCCTCTACTCCCATGCTCAGTTTTATCCCACACAGAATGCCTTCAGGAGCAGTCACAGTGTACATTTACACAATTTCTATAGCGCTGCAAATCTCACTTTTCATGTGACAACTCTACCACTACTAGTTATGCTATGTCATGCAAATATCATTCCCCCATTTTACAGATTAAGAGACTGAGGCTCAGAGGGCTAAGGTGATTTGCTTGGTGTCACACAACTAGTAAAAATGCCAGACAGGGCTTGAATCCAGGTCTCATGGGTTCCAATTCAGGGCTCTTTAAGGCCTGCAGGTGTCCTAATTTTATATATGAGGAAACAGGCCCAGGGAGGTTAATCGGCTTGCTAGGAAGTGGCGTTTGGTGGATTGAACTTTTTTTTTATTCTTCGTTACCAGCAATGGCTTTCTGGGGAAGATGAAAGCTAGAGAAGGGAGACATTGTAACTGCAGGTGGAAGAGAAACAAGATAGCGAGAGAATCCTGAAAATCGGCAACAAAATTCCGAGGTGCAGGAAAGGATCTAATCTGCAATGGAAGAGGGAACTTCACATACCAATGAAATCACAGCCCTCCTCTTGTTCTTTCTATCTATCAATAACAATTTTAAGAAAGTGGCATTGCCAGCTCTGAAACCCAAACCCAGCTTGTTTCAGCTCCCAGAGCAGCCCTCAGCCTGCTCTCCACCGTGACCCTCTGCCACTCTCTCCGAGGAGGAGGAAGAGGATAATAAACAGCTGGCATATATCTAAAAGTCTCCAGTTACAGAAGCACATTACGTCCGTGATCTCATTTGCTTCTCACAAGAAACCTATGACATCGGCTGCACAGTATTATCATCCCTATTTTATAGATGAAGGAGCAGGCACAGAGCAGTTTAAGTAATTTGCTCATGGTCACATGGAAAGCAGTGGAGCTGGGATTGACACCTGGCCTCTTGACACATTCCACATCCACAGCTGGCTTCCCCTCCCCCAATCTCTCAAGGTTCCAAACAAGTCGTAGCCAGGCCACAGTGATCTCTCCCTTTGAACTCACAACATTCACTGCACACTTCTCAAACTGTCTTCCACGAGTCTCTCTTGATTTGACAGGGCAGCAAGATAACGCAGTGGACAGAGTATGGCTTAGAGTGAGGAAGACTTATTTTCCTGAGTTCAAATCTGACCTCAGACACTTCCTAGCTGTGTGACTCTGGGCACGTCACTTCTCCCTATTCACCTCAGTTCCTCATCTGTAAAATGAGCTGGAGAAGGAAATAGCAAAGCGCTCCAGTATCTCTGCCAAGAAAACCCCAGATGGGTTCATGGAGAGTCAGACACGGAAAACACAGACAAACGACCGAACAACAATTAGTTTGACTTGGCCACCATTTTCCTCTCAGATCTGACTCACGGACAGCCATAGTACAGTCTACAATTGGTGTTACTTTTTAAGGTCTAATTCTTCAGCGATGAAAAGGGTTGTGATAGAATCTACGTGTGTCTCGCTTCCACCAACAGAACTCCCCACTAGTGCACACCTTATCCATACCATTGCGTCAGCTTCCACAGAGGATAGGCTCAGTGGGATGGAGGAGTCCCTGTAATTATCATATTCAATATCTCAAGAATTGGGAATTGGGGGGAAAGGTAAGTGTCCTCCTTCAGCCAAGGCACCTCTACTCTATCTCATTCTGTGCAGTTCCTGTACCTGTCTTCCCACAAATATTCTGTGGAGGCTTCTCCCAAAAAGCATTCCTTGCTTTACTGAATTATAATCTCCAACTCTTCTGGCATTGTTGAAGTGATCGATGTGGGTCTTTTTCCACTGACAAAGATCCCAAACCTTCCATGCCTTAGCAAATGATCTCATGAGTTGCTGTGGCCAGTCTGCTGGTAATGGGACTCTCTGACCTGCTCCTCAGATGACGGATGGGCAGATATGTTGTCCTTGGATCTGTCCTCCTGAAGACTTTCCCCTGAGGAGGATCCACCAGAGTTCGTGCTTCCCCGGTTTCACCTTTCAATGCCCTGTGCAGGGGGCCCCTAGTTCTTACCAGAGAGAATTTATTTTGAGGAATGTCTCTACTCAGACTAATACCCAAATCTTCCCAGGGCTTCCTATTGCCCAAAGGCAAAAGTTCAAATTCCTTAGCCTAGCATTCAGGACTCTCCACAAGTCTACTTTCCCAGCCTTGTCTTGCCCAAATGCCCACCATATTTTCCACCCTCCAGCCACACTGTGTCTACCATTCATCAAATACACTTAACACTTCTCTTCTTCCATGACTCAGCTTACCCTATGCCCTAAACTCCAATGGTTCTCTTTCCCCCACCTGCTGAATGTCTATCTCTCCCCTCCTCCAATGTGCCATTTGTTGGCCCTTCTCTGGCATACTTGTCTGTATTAGTCTGCACCATTCATGTCTACATACACACTATGTCCCCATCACACTGTGACCGAGCCCTGAAGGGTAGAGACAAGGCTAAATCTCTTCTAAGCTGTCTACCTATCCCAATGTTTGCTGAATTGAAATGGATTGAATTACAGCAGAATAGAGGAGGAGAAAGAGGTCTGGATTTGGAGCAGGGAAGCACCAACAATTATGACACTTCTCTGTTTTCTCCTCATCTGTGAAATGCAGGAAGGATTTTTGCCCTCCCTGCCTCACACAGTTCATTGCAGGAAAAGTTTGCTATTAACAAGAGTCGTTTTTGTTATTTGTTTCAATGTGTGTGTTCACTTTGTATATATCCTGAACATGTCTTCTCACTGGTGAGCATGCTGACATCCCTGTGTAGAGGGCAGGTTCTGTATCACTTAGGTCTAGGTGTCCCCAGCCTGCCACTCAAGCACTTTCTCAATGCTTCCGGATTGACTGGCTGGTGAGTTCATCCGTGTGGAGGATCACTCTGCCCATGCATGTTCAGTTGGTGATTCCTCGATGGTCTTTCAGAGTGGCTGTGGCCAAGCTGCTAACAAATCTCTCCAGACAAAACTCATCTGGATCTCGGATGACATGTATCCAATTCGTCCCTGGACTTGGTTTTTCATAGCCTCTCAAGATAGCTCAGCCCTGCCAGAACTCACCTGGCCTTGGTCGCTGAGCTGCCTTGGCACGGTAGTAATACATCAGAGCTCCTTCAGTTCTCTCCAGAGAGGTCACGAAGCCCCCACACCGCTGATACGTCAAAGCTACCTGACTTTGACCAAATCGCTTCTCCTCTATTTGCCCCTTGGGCAAAACTCCCTACTAAGTTATAGGCTTGTTTCTGGCTGCTTGGTGGGGGGGTCCTGATGCTGATGAAATCAGAAGTCTTTAGCATGTTATTATTCTTTATTTTTGTATTTTTACATATGTGCGCTGTCTCCCCAACTAGATTATAAGCTTCTCGAGGGTAGGGACGTATCTTATTTGTCTGTATCCTCCAGGGCCTTACACACAGTAGGCACTCGAGAAACACTAGTGAATTGATTCCACCCCCACACATGCTGATCATGCCCATCCCACCACCCCAACCCCAGGTACCTTTGATCTTCTCTCCCTTGCTCAAGGAGATCTCCCCCTCGCCCTGGGCCTGGTATGGCTTCACGGCCATGAAGGAGCGTCCTGGTACCGCTGTGTAGAGCTTCCGTCGCCGTCCCCGGCTTCCCAGGGAGCCCCCAGGGCCCCCGGATCCCCCTGTGCCCCCAGATGGCCCCTCTCTGGGTGTCCCACTGGAGCTGGGATATATATATATATATAAGGAGTGTTGAGGGAAAGGGGAGGAACACCATGGGATGGGGTAGGGGGAGGGAAGGGAGAAGGGGATGGGGCTTGGTACATGGTGAGTGGAAGGACCTTCAGTAGGAACTTAAGTGGAAAGGGAGCCAGAAAGTCAGGGAGGGGTGATTGGGGGCCTCCTGTCCCTCTTCCTGTCTCCATCCCAAGGCATTCTTACTGTAGAAGTCTCTTCATCCACCAACCTCTCCCTTTTAAATCTGTTTTTCACAGAATATCAGTGTCATTTCCTCACACTCTTGCACTCTGGCCATATCCCTACACTGCTCAGAAAATTTCCATGGCTCTCTATGGCCCCCAGAAACAAGACTGGATTCCTTTACTTGGTGTTTGAAGTCTTCTATGGAATGACCTGTCCCTCCCTATTTAGAACTGCAGAATATCAGAGCTGAAGAGGCTGGAGACACCAGCCTGCTCCTGTCCAAATCATGGCCATGTCAGCTAAAGCACCTTCCACAAGTGGGAGGGTATCCAGATTTCTAAAGATGGAGAACTTCCCATTGATGGCCAATTCTATCACTAGGATGAGGTTTTTACATTAAACTTAAATCAACCACCTTGAAACTCACTGTCCTTGCTCCCAGTTCTACCCTCTGATGGAGCAAAGCAGGACTCAGTCCCTTCCTACTGACAGCCCATCTGATAGTGGGGCCCACTTAGCCTGCATCCTGAGATCTTTCCTGCATTTTACTACACCCCCCCCCCAGTTCCTTCAGCCAGTCCTGGCCTGGCCTACTTTTAAGTGCCTTCTTTCCCTCACACCTGCCAAAGCCACCCTCCTCTAGATAAGTTCCAGGTTGTCAAGGGCTTTCCTGGAAAGTGACCTCCAGAAGTGGACATAGTCCCCTGTGTAGTGCCGCAGCTACTGCCTGCCTAGGGCAGGAAACTTCACATGATCACCGCTCACTCAGAACACTGTCTCTCATCTTATGTCCTACAGCCAAATTTGCTTTTAGGGTTCATACTGAGCTTGGAGCCCACTGAGACCCACAAGCACTTCTTCTTCTAAGATATAGTCTTGCCATACCTCCCCCATTCTGTACTTGTGCTGTTGGCTTTTTGAGTCCCATGAGGATGGCTTTACATTTATTCCTATTAAATTCTATCTTAAAGTCATCAAACCATTAGCCTATGATTCTAGCCTGACAAGATCTTCTTGGATTCTAACTCATTTAACCTATTAGCACTCCTTCCCAACTCTTGGATAGCTTTACATCTGATAAGCATGCTATCTAAATGTGGATGGGGCCCAAGAAAAGAGACCTATGGCACTGTACTAGAGACCTCTCTCTAGGTTAACACTGATCCTTGTAAGTTTCACATCACCCTTCCTTGCTTGGAAGTGCCTTGAGAGCAGGAACTATATTTAATCTCTGTACCTTTTCTAGTCCTGGGCATAGGTTTCTGCACATAGTAGATATTTTAATGAATACTTATAAAAATGGATGCATTGAAGGGGTCTTGGAAAAGCAATTTGGGCATCTGGGGAATTTGATATGACCATGACTTCTTGGATAGGGAGGGAAAAAATTAAGGGATGGAATAGGAGGGATTTAGGGAGCAGATGTGGAAGGTTAGGGAAGGAGGGTATAGGTCAGGGAACTGGGATGCGACATTTGAGGGTTTCCTGACTGTCCATGAAAAAGGAAGGCACTGGAGTGGGAAAGAGGAAAGAAGGGACATTTGGAAGTCCACGAGGAAGAAGAGATTGGGGGACTCTATGGAGAATAAATCATTTATGGAGAGCTAGGGATTCCCAGGTCATCTATGGGTTGGGAGGTAGGACTGATGGGAGAGTTAGAGGTTTGTCTGGCCATCCATGGGGAGGAAGGATGGGGATACTGGGGACAGTCACGGGAAAAGAGGGATAGGGAGTTAGGGGTATTCATGAGGAAGTAGAGAGGAAGAGGGATTTACGGGGGGAGTTGGGGGCTTTCCTGGCTGTCCATAGAAAAGGGGAGAATTGAGAACAAGGGAAGGGGGAAGAAGGGTATTGAGAGTAGGAGAAGGGATGGAGATTAGGAATTTTATGGAGAAAGGAGATGTTGGGGAATGGAAGAAGAAGATTAGGGGGATGGAGATTTCTCAGAATGTTCGTCGTGAAAGGGAGTCGGGATGTGGGATGAGTAATGGAGTATTCCTGGCCATCTGTGGAACAGGAGGCCAAGAGAGGAGGGATTGGGGTCTTCCTTGGCCATTCATGAGGAAAGAGGTTTTGGGAATAGGACAGAAGGATTTTGGGGATATCAGTAGTTCCCCCTACCTGGGCCGTCCCCGGGGTTGCCTCCTTGCCTCCTCTGGGTGCCTCCCTCGGGAAGGGGAGCGGGCACGGGCACCCCGAGGGCTGCTGGCACTACGCAAAGTGCCGCTGCTGAGTTTGGTGCCTGGGGTTGAGGGGGTTGTCGGAGCTGGGGCCGCTGGGGCAGGACCAGGGCCAGGGGGCCCAGAGGGTGAAAACACCATCCAATCAGGCAGTGCCATGCTGGTGTCACTGTTAGCTCGGAGCAGCATCGGGGGCACAGTCAGCCCTGTGCCTGGTGGACCCCCCCTCCGACGGGCAGCATACTTGGGGGACTCCTGGAAGGGGACTAGTAGGGTGGGTTAGAGTGTAGATGAGAGAGAGAGATTTGGGGAAAGATGGGGGTCAGTGAAGATGGTGGAGGGAAGGAGGAGAGATGAGAAAAGAGGAAATGAGAGAGGGGGGAGGAAAAGGGGAAGAGACAAGAGAGAGATTAGATGGGAGGAAGGGGGAAGGAAGAGAGATGAAGAAAAAAGGAGATTGTGAAGAGGAGATGGAGGGAAAGATGAGAGGAGAGGAGAAGATGGGAAGATGCATGAGAAAGAAGTAATAGGAGAGAAGTGAGGTTGGGAAGACAGAGAAAGGGAAGAGATGAGAAACGGAGGTATGAGAATAGAGAGATACGGAAATGAAAGGGGACATAAGAAAGGGGGACAATGGCAGGTGAAAAGGATGAGGGTGAAAGCAGAGGGGAGGGAGGGGGGAAAGAAGAGCAGTGAAGGAAAGGGGGAGAGATGTTAGAGTGAAGATAGAAAGATGAGGGGAGAGAGATGGGGAAAGAGACAAGAGATGAGAGGAAGGAGAACAAATTAAAGATGGAGAAGTGGGGGAAGAGATAAGGGATGGAAAGAAGGGTGTGGGGAAATAAAGGAAGAGAGAGTTGAAAAGAAATTAGAGAGAAGGTATGTAGGGGTAAGGGAAGGGAAGTTGGAGAGTCATGAAGAGATAAGAGAGGGACGAGATGAAAGGAGAGTCAGAAGGAAAATGGGGAGAAGGAAAAAGAGGGATGGTGAGAGTGGAAAGATGGAGATATGGTAAGAGATAAGGGAGGGTGGAGGGAGAGTTGTGGGAGCAGAGATGTGGGAGATGGAGGCAGAGATGTTGGGGATGGAGGCAGAGATGTGGGGAGATGGAAGTAGAGATGTGGGAGATGGAGGCAGAGATGTTGGGGATGGAGGCAGAGATGTGGGGGATGGAGGCAGAGATGTGGAGGCAGAGATATGGGGGAGGGAGGCAGAGATGTAGGATCAGAGATGTGGGGGGAGAGGGGAAAAGGGGGAGATGAGCTTGGGTGGGGGGCAAGCCCCACCCCACACACTCCCCAGAACTTTCAGCACTGTATCCCTTGCTCAGCCCACCCCAAGATCAGACACCACCACATTCCACACATGATCTTCTCTCTTAAGTCTGCCATGTTGCCCTCACTACCCCCCAACCTCCAGCTCCCACCACACTCACCCACATCCTGGTCTCGGTGGTTTCGGATCAGCTCCCCCAGCTCAAAGTTGCCAGCTATTACAGCCACCTGGCCCAGATGGGGGCAGAGAAGAGAGGAGGTGACCCCAGGGGCCAGATAAGAACAGTCATGATAGCAAACCTAGCTCTAGCCTGTTCTCCCAAAGCTTGCTATTTAGCTGTGTTCCCCTAACACTACCCTCCCCACTCTCCCCATAGCCCTATCTTCCCTTTTTTCCAAGCCCTTCCACGACACCCACTTTCTGATCATTCCTTGCCCTAAATGCCTCCTCCAGCCCTTACCCCTCTCTCCTACTACTCCTCTCTTCTACTTCTATGACTGTCTTCTCCCCTGCTGCCCTGCCCAGCCATCGCCTGGATCTTCTCCTGTGCCTCCTCTTCTACACTGCCTCTCCCTCTCCTCCCTCTTCTTCTTCACTTCCCCTTCTTTCCTTTCCCCCTTCTTTCTCTGCTCTCCCAGTTCTTCATCCCCCTCTCCACCAATGCCTTTCACACTGGCTCCTCTTTTTCCTCTCTATTCTATCCTCACCCTCCCTCCCTCTCTGTTCCTTCAATCGCTTCTCTCTCCACTTCTCTTCTCATCAAGTTCCATCTCCATGTCTTCTCCATCCTTCCTCTAGTTCTCCTTTCTTGCCTCCTGTCTTCCTCTTGTCCCTATGTTCTACTTTGCCACTCTGCTTTCTCCTGCCACCGATAGAGCACTGGCCTGGGAGTCAGGAAGACCTGAGTTCAAACTCAGCCTCAGATACTTGACACTTACTAGCTGTGTGACCCTAGGCAAGTCACTTAACCCTGATTGCCTCCCAAAAATTCACTGAATGGGCGTTACCTCACTCAAAGTGAGAACCTGAAAAGACCTTAGCCTGAAAGGGCCAGGGTGTCCCAATGCATCCTGGGCCATTGCCAGTTGTCCTGGACCCAGATGGCTCTGGAGGAGAAAGTGAGGCTGGTGACCTTGCACAGCCCTCCTTCACTCAAATCAAAGTCAACTACAAGTCATGTCATCATTTCCCTGATGCCATGGTACTCTTAGAAAATGAAGGACAAACACACACACTGCTACCTGCAATCCAGAGTCACTGGCCTTGCCATTCCTTGAAGATGATGCTCCCTCTCCTGGCCCCAGGCATTTTCCATGGCTGTCTCCTGTGCCTAGTGCTCTCTCCTTCCTCATCTCTGACTCCTAACTTCCTTCAAGTCTCAACTAAAAGCCTACCTTCTGGGAGAAGTGTCACAATCCCCTGTGATGCTAATGTCTTCTTTCTGTGGATTATCTCCAATTTATCTCACATATGTCTTGTTTGTACAGACTTGTTTATGTGTTGTTTCTGCCATTAGACTATGAACTTGACAAACTATCTTTTGCTTTCCTTTGTCTCCTCAGCACTAGCACAGTGCTTGGCATACAGTAGGCACTTAATAAATGCTTGTTGACTTACTGACCATCTCCCCACCATCTTTCCTCCTCACTTTCTCCTATCAATCCCTTCTATCCTTCCTCTCCCTTCTTCTCACTTCCTCTCTCTGCTGTCTTCCCCACCATCCCTCTCTCCTCTCCTTTCCCATCTTTGCCATCTTTCACCCCTTCTTTTCCTAGCCCCTCTTCCATCCTCTTCCATCTTTCATGTCACCCATAGCCCTCTCCTATTTCTTCCAATTTTCTTTCTCTCTTGTCACTTGCACACCTTCTGTTTTCCTTTATCTACCCTTCCTTCCTTCCAGTTCTCGCCTCTATTTCCTCCTCTCCTCACCCTAAGCTCTCCAGGGTCTCCTTACCTGGAAAGGTGTCTGTCCGTTGTTGTTCTTCACCTCCTTGTTGGCCCCCCGATACAGGAGGATTCGGGCACACGTCTCCTGCAGGCAGGGTTGGGGGGAGAGGTTCAGGGTTAGGGCAGACCAGGGTAGGGAAACAGATCCCAGGCAGATCTGGGGCATCCCAAAGGGAGTGGCATGGTGTGAAGGATGAAAGGGGGTGGACATGAGAACATCAGAATTGACACACGGGGCAGGGCAGGGGACTGGGGCTATCCTAGGTTGCTCCTGGTCTAGGATTGAACTTCCCCTGCTGGGAGCCATTCTGGGGGTAGCCCCTGACCCAGGTGCTTCCTCTCTTAGCCTTACTTCCCTGAACTTTCTCCCACCTAGAGTGACCTTCTCACAGACTCACTCACTCATGCTCCTTCAATCTCTTTTCTTGGTCCGGCTTCTCAGCATATTTCATTCTTTCATGTAACAAACACTCATTAAGACTCAACTATTCCAGTGCTAAGACCCAGGGAAGGCAAAAAAACAAAAGATCATTTGGACCCTAGATTTGCCCTCGAGGAGCTTCCAGTCTAATGGTGAAGATTGGGTAGGGACGTGGCAGTGATTCTGTTAGCGTGGGCTAATGTGGGTCACTTGCCTTTCTTTGCTTGTTCTTTGTATCTCTCACACCTAGCACAGTGCCTGGTATGTAGTCGACACTTAATAAATGTTTGTTGCTTGACTGACAGCCCCTCACTAGGGGAGGGGCTATGCTGTAAACTTGAGTTTCTCAGAATTTAGCTGGGCCAAGGGGTCCTCAGACAATAGATTCAAAGTCTATTGCACAGAAAATGGCACTGTACTATTGATGCCTCAGTGTCTCCTGAGGGTGGATACCGTCCATGAAAGTCCTGCTCAGAGGCCTCACCATAGCCTGTGTATCACCCTCGGCTCTCAGATGCTCTGCTGGCAGGTTGGCCTGCCTTCGAGCACAGGCTCAGCAACGTACCACGGCACAGCTCCGAAGGGCAGAGAGCCCCTCACGGGCTCTGCCACACCCGGAGAGATTTTTCAGCTATAACAACTCGTGAAGGCCTTTAATTGAGGACAGGAGAGTCCCAAAGTCAGTACAGGAAGAGCTGATGACAGACAACACAGTCAAGTCCAACACAAATCCCAGCCTCTCTGGGCCAGAGGAGACGATTTCTGTGAGTGGCTGGTACCACATTTGTGGGGCTGAGGCTCTTGCCTTAAGCTGGGCCATCCTCAACACCAGGCTTGGCCACAGGTGAAGCCTTTTTAGCCTGGCAGAGCCCGAGCTCTATGCCATGCTGAAGCACCCTGTGAGACCTTGCATACATCTACGGAATACTTGGGTTTCAAAAGGCCCCTGGGACCATCAGGTGGTGATGCAGAGTTCACCCTTCACTTACCCACTGCATGGTTTAATGAGTGGCAGTGGCCACTTGGTAGCCAACCTTTTAAGGATTCAAAAAGTGATATGATACCAATATGAATATAGATTCATAACAGGAATTATAAGGTGCTAAAAGATTGCTTCCTGGTCGGGTCACTGCTGCTGGCTTCCTGGAGGAGGCAGCATCCAAACTGAGCCTTGAAGGACAGTAACAACAATAGCTCATACAGATAGGGTGCCCCCAAAGTCTCGATGCAGCCTTAATCTTTAAGATTAAGATTAAGAGACTTTGGTGATGTGCTGCATAGAGCACTTCAAGCGTGCAAAGCTCTCTCCCTGGTTTCACTTGATTCTCAGAGGGACGTCCCATAAGCGTGCCTGGATGGAGGAGCAGGGCAGCAGCCCTCCGTGAAACACCCAGCTGAAGGGACTACTCTTGGTGGGTCTCAGGGCAGCAGGAAGCCAAGGGGGATTTCTGAAGGGTGTCTGGATTCCTCCTCCTTTAGGCAAGTCTGAGAGTGCCATGAAGGATGAATAAAAGGGGCATAAAAATGGAGATGGATGGAGCTGTCAGGGACCTTTGGTAGTGGAGGGCAGAAGGGCCAAGGAGGGCCGAGGCATGGTGGTAGGAGAGAGACTCAGAACACGGTGCAGCATGGGACTGAGTCAGAGAGAACACTCGGCATCAGAGAGATGGCTAGCCCCGTCGTTTGAGGCTCTGCTCATTGAATGTCTTCAAGATCGGAATATGATCCCAGTTCAGGGAAAAGCTACAGACTAAGATGAGTGCTGTAAGGTAGCTGGGGACACCATAGCGCGCAGAGCACAGAGTCTGGAGTCAGGCAGACTCCTCTCCCTGAGTTCAAATCCAGCCTCAGACACTCCCTAGCTAGGTGACCCTCGGCGAGTTACTTCACCCTTTGTGCCTCAGTTTCCTCATCTGTAAAGTGAGCTGGAGAAGGAAATGGCAAACCACTCCTGTGTCTTTGCCGAGCAAACTCCAAATGAGGTCGTGAAGAGGCAGCTAGGGTTGAACAAAACGAATGCAGAGATCCCCAGGGCCTGGAGATTCTATGATTTTGTTTCCCAATTCCTCGAAGGGCCCCTGCCCCTTTATAAATTCTGCTATTCCCCCCTTGTTTGGAGCCACGGGTACATCATCGTACGCCTCAGTTTCCTCTTCTGTACAAAGGAAGGGGCTTTGAAAAATCATGCAGAGTGGGAGAGGCGCCGAAGAAGGCAGAGCTGGAAGGAATGTGGAGAGGTCGCGGGGAGGAGGATTTGAGCTCCTTCTCCACTTCTCCCATCTGTAAAATGAAAGACTCGGACCAGGAGTTCTCTGAAGACTCCTCCAGCTCTAAACCCTATGACTCTTAAGATTGTAGGCTGGCAATTATCCGCATTTTCCCAAAGGCAGAGAGGCGGATCCTCCCAGCTCTAGGCTGACAACCTCAATAGCCAACGCCCGGCCAATTTTTCGAAGATCAAGCGATGGGAACGCTAAGAGAGGGGTGCAGTTGTTCCGCACAGGATGGCGAAGAGTGGGCAAGCCTTTCTGCAGAGATGCAAAGACTGGCAGGTCAGGAGAATGCTGTCGGGGCAGGGCCCTCAGAGAGCAGCCAGGTATAGGGCAGAGTCTTGCCTGACGTCCTTGGGATCGAAGCAGGGAGGCGTGGGCTCAGGAATCAGACCCCTGATGGGCGATCAGCCGATCAGTATCAAGCTGGAGAGACCCGTCCAGCAGAATTCCCAGACAGCCCTCCTTGGCCTCCTTCTTGTCAATAACTTTGTGAAGGTTCCAGACGGAGGCATAGGTAGAGGGAGTATTCGATTTGCCACCGATGTAACACCAGGTAAGATCGTTGATATAGAGAAGGATAGACTTTTAGGGCAAGAAGGTTCTTCAGGGGCCATCTGGTCCACACCGTAGCCCAGAAGGAACCCGCTCCCCCAACACACAACAGAACAGACAAGTGGTTAGTCCAGCCTTTGCTCAGTTTCCAGCTCCAGAGAGGGGAGCTCAGTACCTGCAGGGGCCCTTCCACATTTGACCAGCTCTGGTTGCTAGGACGCTTTTCTCAACATCAAGACTAAGTTTTCAATTCCTGCTCATTGCATCTCTCAGGTCAGCTTTAACAAGTGCAACCGTCCTTCAGCATGACAGCCCTTCAAATGGAGGGAGACAGCTACCTTGTTCCCCCTGGATCTCTGCTTGTGTGAAACACTCCCAATTCCCTTGACAGATCCCTACATGGCATGATGTCAGGGCCCTTCTTGCTGCCCTCTGGACACTCTCCAGCTAATCAATGTCGCTCCTACACCCTGGCCCAAGGACTGAGCCCAATACTCCAGATGCGATTCTGATGAGGACAGCGGGACTGTTGCTTCCCTGCTCCTGGAAGCTACGTCCCTGCTCATGCAACCTCAGATCCCACGAGCTTTGGGGGCTGCCACACGGCACTAGGCGGCCCAGCAGATAGAGGCAGGCCGGGCTTGGACTCAGGAGGTTCAACTCCAGCCTCAGATACCCACTAGCTATGTGACCCTGGGCAAGTCACTTAACCTCTGCCTATGTCGGTTTCCTCATTTATTAAACAGGAATAATGATGCCAGCTCAGGGAGGGGGGCATAGTGCACAAAGCCCTGGGCCTAAAGTCAGCCGGACTCACACAGTAAGTGCTTAATTAATGTTTGTTCCCTATCTCCTTCCTCCCTCCCCAATAAGTATTGTGCTTGAAGCTCACATCAAACTTTTGGCGATTTTCAGACAAAAGCCTTGTGAAACAGATGCTCCAAACCCCAGGGTAAGGCCTTACATTTATCCCTGCTGAATTTCATGGATTCAGCCTAGTGCTCGTACCCCATTGAGATCTTTTTTGGGTGCTGGCTTAGTCATCCGGTGTGTTAGCTCTATGTCATCCTTGAACATGCCATGGAGATGGACATACCCCAAGGCCTTGCCCAGATCCCTGTGGCACTCCACTGCCTGGCCAGGTGACACCAAACCATGGACGACTAAACTTTTTGGGTGTGTCTATTAAGCCAGTTTCAAGTTCATTTTCCTAGCCTCCATCTCTCCATCTTTTCCAACAAGAACAGTAAGAGATATTTTCTCAAATGCCTCGTTCACATCTAGGTAAATCAGGCTCTCCAGAGCTCCTCTGTACGTTTGGAAACGCTGTCAGAAAATGAAATGAGGTTCCGGCAGATGAAGCCAGCCTGGCTCCTGGAATTGCCCTCCACCTACAAATGCTGCACTCGGGGGCCTAGAGCTTGTCTCCCAGAGCCGCTTCCCATCCGGGAGCATTCTCTGTTCCTGGGTAGGTCTCCTGCTCTCCCAAACCACATCTGCCAGCTCCTTCAATACCCAAGGGCAGCATTCATCCAGACTCTCTCGTGCTCTTGGTTTTATCTTAGAATGTAGAACCAAAAAGACATCGAGAGGACCAAACAATGAATGGGCTTCATAAAATTGCATCTAAGGTCTACATTGGGGTTAAATACAAATAAAAAATGGAGAAAGGGAGAAGCCTCTACAGAGTACTTACTGTGCGCCAGGCACTGTGCTGAGAGCTCTAGAAACATGACCTCATTTGACCCTCAGAGCTAGGAGCTATTATCATCCCCATTTTACAGATCAAGAAACAAAGGCAGTCAGATGTTGTTGATGACTTTCCCAAGATCACACAGCTAATATTTGAATTCAGATCTTCCTGACCACTCTGTCAACAGCTGCCTCTACAGGGCACGTTCAGCTATACAATAGTTCATGAGGAAAAAAGATCTGAGGATCTGAGTAGACCACAAGCTCAATCTGCTAAAAGACTGGAATGTAACCTCCCAATAAAGTGACCTTGATCTTGGGCAGCAAGAAGAGGAACATAATGTTTGGAATGAGGTGGGGCCACCGTCCCTTTCTCTGCCTAGACGCTCATCTGGAGGATTGTAACAGGTTGGAGGAAGGACCCTGATATGTGTAAAGGAGCTCATGGGGGTCGAAGGCTAGGATGAGGACGGGATGGGACACTGTGCCCTCGAGGAGTACTTCGAAGGAACTGGGGAAGATGAGAAGACTAGGGGGATGAGGAGAGATACATGCATGGTGAATGTGAAAGGTTACCAGAGGAAAGAGGGAGGGATGGGACTGCTTTTGCCTGGCTCCAGAAGACAGCCCTAGGAGTGATGAAGACAAGTCACAGAGGGATAGATGTCAGGCTGATACAAGGAAAAACTTCCTCTTGCTGCTCCAAAGTGGAACAGGTGATGAGCTTCCCATCGCTGGAGGTGTGCAAGTGGAAGCTAGGTGACCTTTCCTCAGGGTGGCCTAGATACCTGCTGAGACCCCTGGTACCTCATCAGTTCTAGGATTCTGGGACACCGCCACTGTCTGCTCTTGTGGGACTGAGCCTTTAACCAGGGAAGGCGGGATCTGGGCTCATCACATACATAGCCCAACCACGGCTTCCGCAGGCAGGCCTCCCTAGGGACGGCTGCTTCCCTCGGGATGATTTGTGGGAGGTCAAGGCAGCCAACAGGTCTCCTGGAGCCCTCTGTGGCTCTGCCGCTCCAGACTGCTGGGACTCATAGGACCAGGAGAGGCACGTCAGCGGGATCCCAGAGACCGCCAGGATCCGAGAAGCCCGGACTGTTTGCAGGACCAGGGATCTCGCTGTGGGTGTCTGGAAAGTCCCCAAACTGAGCCTCAGGCCCTCAAATGAAAAATGAGGGGGCAGCTAGGTGGCGCAGGGAGTAGAGCACCGGCCCTGGAGTCCAGAGGACCTGAGTTCAGATTTGACCTCAAACACTTGACATGCTTACTAGCTGTGTAACTTTGGGCAAGTCACGTAACCCCAATTGCCCTGCCTTACCCCCACCTCAAAAAAAAATGAAAAAAGCAAGAAAGAGCCTGTTGGGAGGAGTCTGGCATTGCCTGCCTGAAGGGCCCTTCCGGCTCTGACTCCTCTATACTGTGAGCTGTTAATATTCCCCCAACTCCTCCAGCTTTTTACTGAGCACAGCCTGCATCTCCTCGCTCTCTGGTAAACTCATGGCCAAGGACTGAAGCGGAAGTCTGCCATTCCCCCAGAGTACACGGCAGAGGGCCGAGCGCACACGTGCTTCTTGGCTGTGGGTGGAGGGTGGATTATTGCAGGTGGCACAGGGGAAGACCCAGAGAGAGGGGCTGGGGCAGAAGGCAAGGGGGTGTGTGGGGTGGCCCATGGGAGACGAAGAGGTCCCTGCAAAGACCGACCTTGTTGTATAGAGCGCAGATGTGCAAGGCCGTGTTCCCAGACGCATTCTGGGCACCTGGCTCAGCCCCGTAAAACAGCAGGTGTTCCAGGTGCTGGGAGTTACCCCTCTGGCAGGCCTGAGCAGGGCAGAAGTGAGAAAAGTCTTTCAGAAACTCCCTTCCAACCCCTACACTTTACTGCCCTCAGCAACCCAGGCATCCATTTCCTGTTAGCTCCGTTCCCGGGGTCCCCAGAGCCCCAGACAACCACACACACCCCACCAACCTCAAGGACAGGGGCATCCACAAACATCTCCCGCCTTCAGATACCTGGACATCTAACTCCCCATCTCACACCATGGGTGCTCCTGCTCATCTGCCCCAGCCCTCTGGCTTCCTCCCCAGTGTCTGCCCCCAAGGAGTCCCGGATTCCACAGACCTGGTGGATTTCCTGCCAACCGTTCTCATCGGCGACGCCTAGCTGGGCCCGATTATAGAGCAGGAGCTCGCAGCATCGAGGGTCTCCGCCTACCATGGCGGTGTGGAACAAGGGAGTCAGCCCCCGGCGGTCTTTGTAGTTGGGGGATCCCCCGAGATCTAGCAGAGCCTGGAAGAGGAGCAAAAGACAGAAAGGAGGTTACAGGCTGAGGCAAACCCTTGACTCTCCCTAAGAAGAGAGAGGAGGGAGCCTAGGCGATGGGCGCAGGATTTCACTGGTGTGGGAGGACCGGGCTGGAACTCACGGCACTCAGGTCCTAATTCTGGCTCTGGACCGTGACAGATGAGTGGGCAGGACTGGGTGTTCTCTAAAGCAACCTCGAGCAAAGGGGGCACATGGCATGGTGGGAAAAGCTAGGGTTTGGGAGATGGGAGATCTGGATTCAAATTCTGCCTCAGCTAATATGCTACTTGTATAACCATAGCCAAGTCATTTAACTGCTATGGGTCTCGGTTTCCTCTTCTGTAAAATGGGGGGGGGTGGTATTGGACTACTTGATCTCTAAGGTTTTTTCCAGCTCTAACTCTTAGGATCCATGCCCCTCCCTGGCCTCAGTTTCTCCATCTGTAAAAAGTGAGTGTTGTACCGGATGACCACAAAGATGAGATGAAATGAGCACTGGACCTGGATTCGAGTCCTGGCTCTGTCCTGGAGTTGGCCTGGGAAGGGCCGTGGGCACAGAGTGAAGGGTAGGCTCTCAGGGTCTATTTCTTCATCCTGATGTGTCCCACATTGGATGGGTGAGCCTTTGGTCTTTGCACCCAAATCATTTCCCTTTCCCTCATCCCCTGAAGCATTGAGCCCTCCCTTGTTTCCTCATCACTAAAATGAAAAGGTTGGGTTTGGGCTCATTCAGGCAGAATTAGAGTCAGAAGATCTGGATTCCAACCCCAAGAATCTTATTCTAAAGCTGAAGGGACCTCAAAGGCCATCTTGCCCAGCCCAGACTTATTATCTCACCAATCTAGGAAGCTTTCTGGTGAGGAAACTCCTTCCACCAGCAGCTGGGAGGGAGATAAGGTGGGTTTTCATTCATTGAAAAAATAAAATTAATAGAAAATGTAAAAGACATCTAACCCTAACTCTAATTTATAGGGCTTATGGACAGCTGCAGTTGTTAGGAAGCTTCTCCTGACATCCTGATGAAATCTCTCTCTTTCCTCATTGTGGCACTTGGGGTCAGGCATAACCCAACCCTTCAGATATCTGAAGGCGGTTCCCACATGTCCCCTAACACTTCTCATCTCTAAGCAGATCCTCCCCTGGCATGATCTCTAGTTCTCTTGCCTTCCTGGTCTCCTTCTGAATGCAATTCCATTTATCCATGTCCTGTCTAAAACATGGCGCCCTGAGCTAGACACAGTTCTCTGCATGTAGTCTGAGAAGGGCAGAGTCTAGTGGGGCTACCACCTCACTCACTCCAGATAGCAGCGTTCAGCTTTCTGGCGGCCATATTGAATTGATGACTAGCAGTGAGCCCGAGCTCCCCTAGAACTCCCCCCCCCCAGGTCTTTTTCTCATAAACTCTTATCTAGCCACAAATCCCCCATCCTGTACTTGTGCAGATGACTTAAAACAAATGTAGGCTTTTCCATTTCTATTAAATGTCATCTTATTAAATTCAGCCCACATCTTCCACTCATGAAGTTGATTTTTTGAGCCCAAGTGTAGGCAGTGATTTACATTGAACTGTTCATTCCATTCAGCCCATCCCTGCAGCCTGTTGACAGCTTTGAGGCTCTCAAGCGAGGAGGAACAGATGACTTGGGGAGGCGGCCCTTTTTCCTCTTTGGGAGCTCTAATAGCTAGAAAGTTTGTCCTGACATGAGGCAGAGATTTTCTGTATTCATGCTCCTGGATTCTGCCCTCTGGGCTCGAGCAAAACCAATCCCTCTTCCCAATGGTAGTCCTTCAGATACTTGAAGACAACAGCCACTTCCTCAGGTCTTCTCTCTTCCATGCTAAGTGTCCCTGGCTCCTTCACCTGACCCTGACAAGCCCATAATTATCATGGCGGTCATCCTCAAGATGCTCCAGTTTATCCACAACTTTCCTAAAACATGATGCCCAGAATGGAGCACGATACTATATAGACAGGGTGTGACCAGACCAGAGTACAGGGACTGTCACCTCTGAGAGTCCTGGCTACATTCTGTCTTTCTGAATGTAGCCTGGTGGGCTTGGCTTGTGTCGCTAGGATGACACTCTAGCCAAAAGTCTCACTTCACTAAAACTCCCAGATCTTTTTAGATGAACTGCTAGATTGCCAAGCCTCCTCCCTCTTCTTCTTGGAAAGTTTATATTTTGAACCAAACTGTAGGACTTTATATTGATCTCTACTAAAGCTTATCTTATTCAAATGAGGCAGGATCTTTTAAAAGGAGACTTGGTCTTCCAATGTGTCAGCTACCCCTCCCAGCTTTCTGCCATCTGCAACTCTGATAAGCGTGCTCTTCATGTTTCCATTCAAGCCATTGTTAAAATGTTAAGTGGCTCAGATCCCTGGAACTCTCTATTGAAAGAGACTTCCTGCCAAGATGGCAGCAAATGACTGACCACACTTTGGGTCCAGCCATGCAAACAGCTCCGGTGGCATGAGACCATACAATGGCCCGCCCACATCTCTCCATTTGTTCTATAAGAGTAGCAGGAGAGGTTTTACCAAATGCTTTGCTAACTCTGTATCTACAGCATGGCCCTGACCTGGCAGGCTAGTAATCCTGTCAGAGAAGGAAATGAAGTTCACCTGCTAGGATACTGTGGGGATGAAGCCACGTGGGCTATAATTAATGTGTCCCTTTCTAAACACTCAGTGACCATCTTTTAAACAACACATTCTAAAATTCTGCCAAGAAAGTTTTACCTTATGTCCTCCCTGAAAATCTAACCCACCCTTCCAGGTACAGCTGAGGAGCCACTTCCTATAGGAAGCCTTCCTTGCCAAAACTGATCTCCCCTCTTCAGCTCTCAATAATACTTGGGAGTTTGTGAACCAGGCACTGGTACACTGGGCTATATTTATTTGTGGACTTATAATTCTGTGTTGGTGTCCCCAGAACTTGGCACAGAGCCTACACCTAGTAAGTGCTTAACAAATGCTTGTTGGCTTGGGGGCACCTGGATTCTAGTCCTGGTTTGGCCAGAGTGTCCTGTATGACCTTGAAAAGGTCACTTTCCTCCTCTCTGCTTCAGTTTCTTATTCTTCAAAACGAGCGTCAGACTAGAAGGTCTCTCTGGCCCATTCCAGCTCTAATGTTATGTCTCCTAAGGCAACTCTAAGCTCTGACCATCTGGGTTCTAGGTTTCCTCCCAGCTCTTATGTGCCCTAAGGTTCTTCTTCCCAGCTATGACATTCTTGTGTTCTAAGTCTATCCCAGCCCATGTCCATCCCATTCTTTGCTCTAAGTCCCCTCCCAGCTCTGCTCTGCTCCAAGGGTCCTGTAATTCTACAGTTCTGTGTGTTTGATCCCAAGATGCAGCATAAGGGATAAAAAAGAGGGCCAAGGATGAAGCCAAGGAGAGGGGAAGGAGAACCAGAGCCTGCCCCTGGGATGCACTCGCTACAGCCAAAGATGAGAAAGGGGCCTTAGACAGAATCTAATCTGATCCCTTCACTTTAGAGAAGAGGAAATGGGACTCCAAAGAGGACAAGAGACTTGTTCAAGGTCATCAAATAATGAGTGACTTGAACTTGCCTCTCCAAATGGTCTTTCTGCTACATTCTATCCTTGTGCAGGCATTCAGGGGGTGGAAGAGCACCCCTTCCTGAGGAAGTTGGGAAGATCGTTTCAGAGAACAGGAGCTGGGAGAAAGCATATCTAGGCATTTAGAGGCCCTGGGGGAAATGAGTCTGGACTGGAGGAGTGTGAGGACAGTCTGGGTGTTCGGCCTCTCAAGTACAAGATGGGAACGTGAAGATCAGCAGGTCCAGCAGACCCCAGCTCAGCCTGAGTCCATCTGGAGTGGAGCAGCCCTTAGGGAACATTGAGAGGGGTGGGGCAACAGTCTCCTCTAAGCCAGGTCACATGAAGCCACGTGGGCTATAATCAATGTGCCACAGGTTATGCCACAGGAGGCTCAGCTCGAGGGCTTGGAACATCTTATCTGAGAGACGCTACTGCTAGGCTCACATATTCAAAGGGCTAGCCCTGGAAAGAGCGCTTAGCCTGATTCTGATTGGCCCCAGTGGACAGAACAAGGGGCAGAAGGAGGGTTGATGATAGCAGCTGACAGAATCTGATGTCAGGGCTGCACAGCCTCCTGGAAAGGCGAGCTGCCCTAAGAAAGACGGGGCTGCCCCAAGAGAAGCCAGGAAGCTCAGCGTCCATTAAACAGCTAAGACTGGATGACTGCTTTTCGGGTCTGTGTAGTGGTAGGGGCAAGACTTGGAGGAGGAGTGGGTATCCCAGGGGCAAAGCAGAGCCCCCGGGGAACTGTCTAAGGGACATTGGGGGTTGACATGTCTCATTTAGGGGTATTTTAGTAGTCCTCTGAGAGGCCTCCCTTGGGGGAATCTCTAAGGAGACTGTAGAGGGTCTTCATTAGGAGATCTCTGGGGTCTTTGTTAATTTGAGTTTGGTGCTTCTTTTGGAAGGGGGAGTGAAGAATGGATATTTCAGAGCTTCTCTGGGGAGATATCTGAAGAACTTGGAAGGGTCTCTGTTGGAGCATCTCTCTCTCTGAAGTCTCTGAAGGATCTCTGGGGAATCTTTCGGGGTAGTCTTTCTTTGGGAGAGTTCTTTGGGGGTCCTTGGGGTGTCTGTTGGAGGAGGTCTTTGTTAAAAAAATGGCCTGCTGAAAGGGTCTTGGGGAATGTCTAAGGTGTCTAAATGGGCTGTGTTTGGGGAAGGACTAGTGTTTCTGGATGTCTGCTTGTGTGGAATGGGGTCTCACCGTGAGGGCCATGCAGTGTCGGGCACACACAGCCTTATGGAGCGCCGTCATCCCATCCCGAGCCCGGAAGTCAATGTGGGCTCCACCCAAGCACAGTGTGCGGATTACATCCACTGAGCCCTCGATCTGGGCTGCCAGCGTCAGAGGAGTCTCTGAGGAAGGGTCAGGGGTATGCTTATGTCCTTCAGTCTGGCACCTCTTCCCCCATTTCCTCCACCTCAGGATCACCTAAGCCCGTAGTCCACTCAGCAACCTGACCTCTTTAAGCTCTTTCCTCCAGCCTCTGCCTCCAATTCATAACCCCCTGGTCCCCAGTCTTCCAGTCCCCCAGAACTTAGGAATGGTCCAGTTCTCTGCCTTGTGCCAAAGCACCAAATTTCCATGTCCCTTAACCTCTCAGAATTCCCCGGTTCTTCCACATCCTCAGACCTCCTGAGCCTGTAGCCCTTATAACCTCTCCCTTCCTCCCTCAGCCCACCAAACCTAGAATCACAGAACATTCCCATTAGAGAGGACCCCAAAAGCTATTTAGTCCAACCCATTAATGAACAGGAGTCCTCTCTATAACCTTTGAGAAGTGGTCAGCCAACCTCCTCTTGAAGTCCTCCTGGGAGGGGCCACCCCGAGCCACCACCCCTCTTCACTATCAGACTCATTTCTCTCACTGCTCTTACTTTTGCCTCTGGGCTTACAGAGCACAGCTTCACCCCCCACCCCAAACTGCCCTTCAAACATTTAATCCTTGTTATCATTTCCTCCCCTAAATTTTATCTTAAATACCCCAAAGCCTCCAGTCATCTGGCCCCTCAAAGCCAGTCCCTCGATCCCCAGAACCCCAATCCTCTGCTCCCCAACTCCCAGAACCCCTGAGCTCCCAGATCGTCAGAAATGTCTTGCCTCAACACCTTAGTAGCTCCCCTTAACCTCTCAAGACCCCTTCACCTCAATCCCCAGGACCCCTTTGTCCTCTATGTTCCTAATCCTTTGAGTCTTTTAATACACCCTCCAATCCTCCAGGGCTGGACCCTCACCTCCTGGCGTGAACCTCTGAATCTTTCAATTGTTCTTCATCTCAAATCCCCATCCCCCAAGCCCCAAGCCCCTAGTCACCCAGCCACCACCCCTGTAATCCCCAGCACCCTAGAGATCATACCTCCTGAGTCAGAGTCATGGTAATTGGGGTCCAGCCCCTTGTCCAACAGTCTTGCCACCTTGTCGGATGTGCCAAGCTGTACATACTCCAGAAACTTCTTCAACCCGGTCTAGGTCAGGACATGTACACGCATGCGCGCACACACACACACACACACACACACACACACACACACACACACAAAAGAACACGCTTAGGGTCATGGAAGAGTAGGGGATAATGCACAGAGGTTGGGGAAAGGATGGAGAATGAGAGGAGACATAGGGTCTGCCAATGTCAAACATCCTCTGCCCCCTTTCTCCGGTGAACTCAGGAATCCCCAGGTCTGTCCCTCGACAAGCTTAGGGAGATGAAATGGGGAATAGTTGGGTAGGGGATAAGGATAAGGGATAGGAATGGAGTGTTCCAGGATAAGAAGTAGGGGGTCAAAAAAGAAGGCTATGGGGGGGGTCAGCAGAGGATGCTTGGAGAAACCATGAGATGAGGAAGGAACATGGTGGGGTCACAGGAGGGATATGGCAGTCAGTCGACTCAATTCAATAATTCAACAAGCATTTATTAAACACCCACTATATGCAAAACAGTGTCCTAGGAGCTGGGCATACAAGAATAAAATGTCCTTTGCCTTCAAAGAGCTCACCTTTTACTTGAGGAATTGAAGTGGGACCCCTAGCTATTGCCCTCCTCCCCACCCCTGTCCCAGCCTCTTGGAATGTAAAAGAGAAATAGGAGATATAGAGAAAGAGAGAGACAGAGAGAGGGAGAGGGAGAGGGAGAGAGAGAGAGAGAGAGAGAGAGAGAGAGAGAGAGAGAGAGAGAGAGAGACAGAGAGACAGAGAGAGAGAGACAGAGACAGAGACAGAGACAGAGACAGAGAGAGAAGAAATTGCAGGAGGAAGGGCACAGGAGTTAATGAGAGATATGGATAGTCAGGTGAAGAACACTGCAGACACAGTGGGGGAATGTAAAGATTCAAGGGAGAAGGCTACCAGAGGGATGAAGAGAAGGGAAGGGATTGTGGACAGTCCCAGGATGGAATAATAGCTCGCATGTCTAGAATGCTTTTAAGTTTGTCAAGCACTAAACACAAGCCCATGTGATTGATGAGAAGAGCTTGGGGAGTCCTGGGAGAAGTTCTGAGGCTCACGCATGGAGGGAGGAGATGAGGGGGAGATGTGGGAGGGTGGCTGGAAGCAGATGATGGAGACAAAGCCCCTCTCGTTCACCTTGGTGTGGAGTTTTGCTAGCTGCTTCTCATCCAGATTAGTCTGTTTGTAAACCCGGGTCTTGTATCGGAACTGAGGCAGAGTGGGAGGTGTAGTTAGAGAAAGACATGAGGCAGAATTAGGGAAACAGTGAGCTAGAGAGGAAGCCCAAGACTGGGGGACAAGGAGGGGATGAGGGGGGAGGGGAAGGGAAGCACCCCTCAGCCCTTGCCCTGCCCCCACCTCAGGCTGAACTAGGGACAGATAAGTGAAGGATGTCAGGTAAAGAGGAGCAGAGATGTGCATCCCCAGGGTGAAAAGAGGGGAAGAGAGATAACCCCAAGTGTCTTTCCATGACAGACACAGGAGAGCCTTGAAAATAAAAGCTCAGGGAGAGCATGAAGTGTTCTGGGACACCAGTGGCTAGCAGTCAGTCTGTAGGCTATCGTCCTGGGGAAGTCGGGGTCATGGCCACAGCGGGTAACTGGAACAGTATACCGGCTGCAGATTATGACCTGGAGAGGTGAACCTTGGGGGAATGGACCACAGGAAGACCTGGGGCCTGGGTGCCAGCTAGAAGGGGCCAGAGGAACCACCCATTCCAACCTCTCCTTTTACATTTACGGAGGAGATTGAGGCCCACAGGGACTAAGGGGCTCAATCTAATCACACCGGAGCTGGAAATATGCATCCTTCAACTGCCCCGAGAAGGGTGGCCAGTGGGGAGAGAGGTCGTTGCGACTTCTTACTTCTCTGACCTCGAACGAGGTTCCTGACCCCTCTCTCTCCCATTCCCTCATCTCTAATACAAGGGCATTGCTCCATCTCTGGGCCTGGCACTCTGTTGCTCTAACGGCTGTGCCACCCAGCTCTAGAATCCAACAATTCCATGGCTGGCCTTTCAAAGAGCAACACCTGCCAGAAAGTCAATGGAAGATGTCAAGGTCCTTGGGGGTTCTTGGAGTCTTCATGCCTCAGCTGGAGGAGGTGTCTTGGGAGAAGGGTGGGGAGAGAGAGCCGGGCAGACCAAGACCAGGGGCGCCGCTTACCTCGAGGTAGGGTACGCCCTTCTCAAAGGACTGGGGGTATTCTCGAAGCAGCCTCTCCTCCTCCAGGAAGTTGGCATCCCGGCCGGAGGAAGCTGGCTGGAACAGCCCATAGTTAAGCACGTCCTGGAGACTTTCACTCAGGGCACACAGGACTTGCTGCTTGGCAGCCCAGATGGTAGCATCCGGATTGAACCGCAGACATTTCTGGGGTAGGGACAAGAGTGTGCAGAAGGTCAGAAGTGAGGTGGGTCTTTCTGAGGGAAGGGGAGCAGCTGCTTGGAGCCTATCCCTCTGCCTCCTGTGGTGATCTCCCCCCCCCCAGCAGAGTCAGCCTCCCCCATCCCCTGAGAGTAGTAGATCTTAGGATATGGAGCTGGAAGGACCTCAGAGGTCTGGCCTCTGCTGTCCCTGACACGGCTTGGTCCCTACATCTGCCCAACTTGGTGCCTCCCGGTCCAATCCAGACCCTCCCCACTCACAGTCTGATGCAGATCTGGGATCCCAATCCGGAAGACCATCATACTGAAGTGGGCGTCGTCGGGTACCGACATGGAGCGGCCCTGCAGGCGGCGGGCAGAGGCCAGACTAATGCCAGCCCCCCCACCCCGGCCCCGGGCCCCTTTGGGTCCCCTCCCCGGGCCGTCCCGGGAGCTGTCGGACTCGGAGCCCCCTTCGGGGCACTCGCTCACACTGCGGCGCTCCTCCTCGCTGGACACGGGGCTTCGGGGCATCGTGGGGCCGCGGGGCCACAGGGCGCCGCAGCATCACAGGCAGCTGGAAGAGATGGCGGGTGGTCACGCCAGGCTTGTGAGGAGCAGGAGAGGCGGGAGCAGGGAGTTTACAGTGAAGGGCTTCCAGGGGTGTGGAAGAGCTCACAGCGGGGCTCATGGTCCACGGGGTTCTCCTCTGTCCCTCTCTCCTTTTCTGCTGGTCACAGGACTGGGACGCAGATGAAGGAGGGAAACAACAGGTTCCCGTGCAGTTGGGGGCCTTGTCCCCACCCCAGATGGGGAGTACGTGCAGGGCTAGGGGCGACCACTTCTATCTTGCACATTCAGAAGCTTTGATCCCCAGCAGCTGCCCAGGTACCAAGGTGGTCACTGCCCTTCCTCACCTCCAGACGTGCCCCCCGCATGAGTCACCTACACACACGCAGCCCCAAACTGTCTCCTTGCCCTTGTCCTTGGTTCCCCCCCCCCATCCGCCCCACTTTGCCGCTGACCCAGCGTAGCCGTGTCCCAGAAACCGAGGAATCACCGCGGGAGCTACTGGCCCACTTTGCCAAGCCACCGAAAATGCTGCTAAAATTAGGCATGGCAGCATGAATGGCCTGACAGGTAGCCTGCCCTTCTGCCCTGGCCTTGCTCCTCACCCTGACCCAGCACCTGGAAGAAGAGGGGATTGGGATCACTGGGAAAGAAGGAAAGGGAAGGCTGGACAGCAGCTTTGGTAGTTGGGGTGACTCTGAGTATGTGTGGAGCTGGAAAAGGTACCTCAAAGGGTATTGTCTAGGTAACTGTCCCCAGAGGAAAATGTGGTAAATGGGGACGTAGTGGGGTGGAACATTGTGGAGGCATGTGGGGCAACCAGATAGATTTTGGGTGAAGACTGTGAGGGTGACAGCACAGGGTGGATGGAGGGGAACAAGGCCTTTTATGGGGACGGGGTGGGTGTGGCACCTAGGAGGACTAATGCATTGGTACTGGTGCCAGTGGGATGGTGTTGAGGGTAATGGTAACTGGGTGAGGGGTCAGTTAGGACAGAAATACACGGGAATATAGGGTTAGGGGGTAGACTTAGAAGATAGAGTGGGAATGGTGCTGATAGTGGATGAAGTGAGGGGACCTGACCTCTCTCTCTCTCTCTTTCTCTCCTTCATTCTCCCCCATGTCTCTATCCCCCCTTTCTCTCCATCTCTCTCCTCTCCCTCTTTTCTTCCTCTTCAACTGAAGCTGTGTGAGGAAGTGGTCCTGAGGTGTAAACAGAAGTTGGCTTAAAACCACCCCGTTGTCTAGCCCCTTCCCCTCAGCCCTAGAAACAAGACTGCATGGTTTTTGTCTCACCCCCCCCCCCCATCCCCATCCCAAGTAAGGCCAGGCTCCTGGGTTTCCATGGAAATCCAAAGCAGCCAAAGCCCAGCTGACTTTGGGAGGGGGGTGAGGGGAGGACAAATTGTGTTGGAAGCATTTTTCCAACAGGAACCCAGGCAACCCTCCACTCCTCCTAGCTCCTGTTCCCCTCAAGATGTGCACCTAGTCACATGATCCCCAACCCAGTGCTCCAATTGACCCCAGCCCTGATGGATTGAGGAGAGTGGGGTCCCAGAGACTCAGCTTGTCACACCCTCCCCCCAAACCACTCATATCAGTAGAGCTGCTACCTGGCTCCATCTGGCTGCAGACCTGCCTCCTTTCCTCCCAAGGCTAGCATCAGAACCCCCCACCCCCCAGGCCTGGACAAACACTGGCTCCCCCTTCCCCCCCAGCCCCAGGCTGAGGGCGGGAGCTGGCACACATCGCCGGGGCGGCATGAATCAAGCGCGCCCGTAGCTAAGAATAGCTAGAACGCAGCTGGTGAGGAGACAGGCTGAGGAAGGCAGCCCTGGGGGTGGGGGGAGAGAAAAGGGGAAACCGGGGGTATGGGGTGAGGGGTGGCCGAGGGGCCACCAGGCAGGGTGAAGCTGAGGGAGAAAAGAAAGGGGAGTGAGGGTGGTGGAGATGGGGAGAAATGGAGAGAAGAGAAAGAAGGGAAGGGGAGACAGGAGGCTCCTGGGGGAGGGCAGGGAAAGACTGGACTGAGGTGGGGGAGAGAAGAGGGAAGTAGTGGGCAATGGGGGGCAGGTAAGAGAAAAAGGAAGGAGGAAGGGCAAAGAGGAGGCTCCTGGGGGTGGACAAGGGAGGCTTTCCAGGAACTGAAGAATGAGACTGGGGAAGGGGGGGGCAGGAGGTGTAATGAGGGGAAAGAGACAAGAGAATCCGGTTGTAATGAGGGTGGAAAAGGGAAGACTGGCCCTGAGGCTGGGGAAAGAGGGAGGGAATAAAAGGCTTGGGGGAGGGGTGCAAAGAGAGAAGGAAGAGGAAAGGGAGAGTATCATAGTACGAGCTGAATGAGGGAAGAATAGCTGGGATGGCAGTGGGAGGAAGGAAGGTGATGGAGAAGGGGACTGAGGTGTTAATGGGGCACGGGGGTAAGAAATACTGGTGAGAGATGGTGGGGGAGCATGGGAGGAAGGAGAGGGGGGCAGGGAGAAAGAGATGGCAGCAGAAATGGGGATCCATGGGAAAGAGAGGAAAAGCAGAAGGGAGAATGAGGAAAGCGCCGGAGGAGAAATGAGGCAGAAAATAATGGGGAGACAGGGGGCTCTGAGGGCAGAGGAGAGTGGGAGCCCGATGGAGGAGGATCGGGAGAAGGAGCCTCTCTGAGGATGAAGGGGAAGGGCATGGAGGCCCAGGCCTCACCGACAGGAGGGGAGGGGGCGCCACGGACAGAGAGAGCATGAGCTGAGGGCTTCTGGGGTGGCCTGGGATGAGGGAGAGGAAACATGGGACAGAAGAGATGAGAGATAATGAGGAAGAGAAGGGGAAGACGGGCAGGAGGGAGAACAAAGGGGACAGAGGACAAAAAAGAGGGACGGGGTGACAGGGAATAAGGAGGAAGGACAAGAGAGATGGGTGGGGGCCCTGGGGAGAGACCCGAAGGGCCAGGGAAGACAAAGACAGATGGGGTCAGAGAGGACAAGGGGGACAGAGCGCTGGAAGAGGTGAGGGACACCGGGGACAGGAGACAGCGGGGGATGGGGGAGTGGCCAGGGAAGGAGCACCCGAACCCGGGAGGCTAGGAAGGTAGGAGTAGAGCAGCAAGGCCATGGTTTGGGGGAGACGGGCGTCAAGGGGGCCACCCACCTCCCTCAGGGCCCCAACCCCCTCCCAGCTCGGTTCGGGATCTGGGACAGGGCACCGGGGACTGGGGCGTAACCCAATTCAACGTTGCCCACGGCAACCGTTCCCCTCACCCAGGCCCTCCCCCTCCCCCAAATGGGGGAGGCAGCGGCTAAAGACGGCTTGGAGCGCCCACCCCCCCATCCCTTCTATCCGCACTCACACATGTTCCAAGCCCCGGCCCCCCCACGCCCCCAGTTCCCCCTTACCTGACCGGCGGGGCTGCTGAGTCCCAGTCGGCGGCGCCCGCGGCCCCCTGTCCCCCCTCCCTCCCCACCCCCCACCCCCCCGAAGACAGAGACCCCCCCTCAGGCCATGCCCCAGCACCCCGGAGGGGGGGAGGGGGGAGGGGAGGGCCGGGGACCTCACCCCCCCCTCAAGCCGGGCGAAGCCCTGGGCATCCGCAGAGTGCCCCCTCCCTCTTCGGGCCACCCCCTCGTCCTCCTCCGGGTGAGCTCCGGGGTCCTGGCTCCGGGCTCCCCCCTTCCCCGCCCCCCTCGCGGCTGGCAGGCTTGGCGGAGGCTTCGGGATTCCTCCTCCTTCTCCTCCTCCTCTTCCTTCTCCTCCTCCTCCTCCAGCAGCCGCCGCTGCCGCCTCCCTCTCCTTTCTCCTCGCCTCCTCCTTCTCGCTTCCTTCCTTCCTTCCCTGCTCCCTCTCTCCTGCCGCCTGCTCTCCCTCTCCCTCTCTCTGTCTCTCCCTCTCTCCCTCTCCGAGTGTGTGTGTGTGTCTCTCTCTCTCCTCCCCCTCTCCGTTCCCTCCCTCTCCCAGCCGGCAGAAGAGACCTCGCCCCTCCCCACGCCCCCAAACCTCGCCCGCCCCTCCTCTTCGCAAGTGGGACCCCAAGCCCTTTCGTTCCCACCCCGCCTCCAACTGGGTCCCCCCCTCCCGCGACCCGCCCACCTGAGGCTTTGCCCCTCCCCCTGCCCCCCCTTCCAAATTCCCCCCTTCCCCTACGCCCCAGCCAACCCACGAGGATTTGCGAGGCCCTTCGCTTCTCACCCTCTCCTCCTTTCCCCCCCCCAACCTTCCGATGGCCCTCCCTTACCCCTTGGCCGTCCAGCTTTTGGGTGGGGGGGAGCTGGCTCCCTCCCTCTAAAAACTGAGCCCCGCCCCGCCCTTTCAGATCCGCCCCTTCCCCGCCTGAAGGCCGACCATCCTGACCTGACCTCCCCCTCCGCCTAAGCACACTCATACATACATATGGGCACACACGTTTGTTCACATGCATACACAGGTACATACATACTTCTACTCACATAGACCCAAACGTGCATGCACACAGAATCCAAGCTTCCTCGTTGGCACATTGGAACACCACACACATTTATCTTGTGTTCTACTTGTCCGGGTACCTATTGTGTAGCTCCTTAGCAGAATGAGGCCAGGTCTGTCTCCTCGATGCCTCTGTAGTCCAACGCTGCCCAACTTCCCCAGGCAGAGTCTAGGCCGGTTCCTGCCCCCAGCCCAGATCTAATCCCCTGCACTGATGTGCCTGCCAAAAGGCTGTCTGCCCAACGTGGGGTGTGGGGATTGGGAGATTGAGTGCTTTGGGGTAACCATGGATCCTCTGGAGGTGGCCCAGGAAGAGCTGAGGCAGCTGTGATCCTCAAGCCACCAGGACCTGGAGGACCTCACCCTCTTCCCTCTCGACCTTGTCATAGTGGACATGCTCCGTGACAGTGTCATACACCTGGGTTAAGCATCCACCCACTTTGCGACTCACTGGACAGCCACAATCACAGGGTCATTAAACAGAGTTCTCTCTGGCTGTATTTATCAAGGAAGCTTGGATGACCTTAACATAGATTGAGCATAAGAGATTCCCTCTCCCACATTCTGGGACTCCACCTACCTGGCCTTCTCTTTGGTTCTCACACATGACTGTCTATCTCCCCTTACCAGGTCTTTGCAGCCATCAGACATAACAGGGATGTCCTCCCTCCTTACCTCTACATCCTGGAGTCTCCCTTAGTTTTAAAGATTTGGTTCAGGTGCCATTTTCTACATGGAGCCTTCCATGGTCCTCTCCCAATTGCTGGCGCTCCCCTTCCCAAACTATCTCCCATGTGATTACTCTGTATGTATTTGTAATCATTCATTCTCTGTTCTCCTGTACACACTGACATGTGCAGCGTGCTCCATCCTTCACTAGAACACAAGTGGCATTGTTTCTCTTTTTGGACTTGACCTCCAACACCTCACCCAGTGCCAGCCACACACAGCGGGCACTTAAGAACCGTGTGCTGTGTTGGGACTGACTGACTGACTGACAGTGACAGAACCACGTCCAGACTGCTGCAGCTGCTTGACCCACTCAAATGATCCTTTTTTTTTTTTAAATCAACGAATGGGAAAAACAGAGGGACCTTACATCTTCAACACCATCCAGGACCTCGTGTGACAAGATGTTTTCTGATATACAGAACTGCTGCAAAAGCCTACCTGGTGGGTCCATTCTCATATTTCTGTTAAAAATATCAATCATCCCTGTAATTCCAGGCTGCTTCCAAGTACAAAGAGCCTTCTTCCTTCCTTTCTTCCTTCCTTCCCTTCCCTCCTCCTTCCCCTCCCTCTCTCTTTTCCTCCTTCCCTCCCTTCCTTCATTTTTCTTTCCCTTCCTTCCTCCCCCTCTCTCCCTCACTCCTTCCTTGTTTTCCTTTTCTTTTTTCCTTCCTTCCTTCCTTCCTTCCTTCCTTCCTTCCTTCCTTCCTTCCTTCCTTCCTTCCTTCCTTCCTTTCTTCCTTCCTTCCTTTCTCTCTTTCTTTCCTTCTTTCTCTCTTTCTTTCTCTTTCTTTCTTTCTTTCTTTCTTTCTTTCTTTCTTTCTTTCTTTCTTTCTTTCTTTCTTTCTTCTTCTCTTTCTTTCCATTTTTACAAATGAATGCTAGGTGGTTATTAAAGTTTGAGACCATCCCGATGTCCAAAGCATCACACTGACAGGTGGTCCAAAGGGTGATGGAGAGATTTCAGTGAGGCACAGAGTAGGCTGCTGCATTTCTCCCATGAGAATGTACCAAGAAGAAATACCTTCAAGGGTGTCATGGAGGAAACAATTTACCAGAAAAAGAGCTGGGCAGCATGGGTGGTAAGGGCATTGCCAGTACCCATGCACATTAAGAACCCTGAGGAAGGCACAGGGTTTAGAGAGTCAATGGAAGAACTTGAAAAAGGAGTCAACAGGCCTCTGGACCAAGTCATTCATCCAACAAACATTTCTTTCTAGCCCCTGTGAGTCTCTGAGGTATCACTGCCCAAACCCTACCTGGGACTCACAGGGGGCTGTCCTCAAGCCCCCCAACACGGAACTAGGCATTTCTTGTTGCTCCCCAGGTGGAGTGGTTTTATTCCAAGTGGTTTCAACTTAGTCACATCCCACCTGGCTGGGGGGAGGGGCAGTTGCCTGTTGCAGTTTGTTGAGGATCCCAACTCCTTCTCTTATGGACTGACAGAATGGATGATGGGAAAACCTGAAGAAGCCCATCACATCCAAAGGTACAGTGGCTGCTTCCTCCAGCAGTGCAGATAGCAGCCATGCTCATGAGACCTTGTCCAGTCCCACCATGAACCTTCCACATGTGGGTCACCAAAGGTTCTGGGGGCTTTCCTGGAGATCTCTGATCCCACTAAGAGCCAGAAGTCCTTCTCCCCCCACGTTGTCTAGATAGGAAGGGAGGACCTTCAACCCTCTACTCAAGGCCTCCTATTGTCCCCAGGAACAAATACAAAACATTCTGTTTGACATTCAAAGCTCTTCAGGCTTGCTCCCTCCTACCTTTCTGGTCTTCTTACGTTTCACTCCCTAAAGTGTACCCCAGGCCCTCGACACCGGCCTGTTGGCTGTTCCGTGAGCAAGACCCTCCGTCTCTTGGCTCCGGCCATTTTCTCCAGTCCTGCGTGCCTGGAATGCTCTCTTTCCTCAACACCTACTGACTTCCGCGGCTTCTTGTAAATTCCAGCCACATTCCCACCTTCTGCAGGGAGCCTTCCTCAGCCCCTCTTCATTGCAATGCCTGCTCTCTATTAATTATTTCCTATTTAGAGCTCATTTGCATATATTTGCTTGTTTTCTCCCCCATTTGGACAGTAAGCTCCTTGAGAGCAGGGACTGTCTTTTTTTGTATCCCCAGCTCTTAGCACAGTGCCTGGCACTGCGGGTGTTTAATAACTGCTTGTGTCTTTCCTCTCTTCCTGACCACATCCCCCATACACATGTATGTTCTACATAGGCACTGTATATCTCTATGTATCAGATAAACAGACATACTACACACACACCTACATACGCCCCTCACTTTCGTAGGCTGTCATCTATTTTTAGTTTTCAAAGAGGACCAATGACATCATGGGTGAAGTCTTGACTCCTGTGTGAATTGGATTGAAGTGAGGCAGGGCTGCACAAAGCAGTCAGCCTCACTCTCCCTTCCTGACTTATCGAAACCCAGCAGTAGGACAAAAGTCAGAGCTGGCGACGGCCCAGGATGCACGGGATGGCCTTGGCGTCTTCGATGTCTAACCGAGCTCCAAGTGCTCCACGGCGCCCGCTTCAGCCGCTTTCATGGCCGTTGGAACAAATTGTTCTCGTCCTCCCGTTCTGCTGGGAGAGTCTTCACACTGTTGGGGCAGACACTCCCCTAATTCAACGAAGGGTTTGAGTCCCCTCGGTTACCCTCAGCCTGGTTTAGCCCGTCTGCAGAGAGACTTTTACCAGGGTGTGGCCGCCATAGACCCAAACCTACAACACACATAAAACTCATGGAGAGCCATAAGGCACACATACACACAAGATTTAGAGTTAAAAGAACATGAGGGATTATCATATTCAACCACAGCATTTGACAGATAAACAGATTTGGACATGTAGAGGCATAGACACACAGAGGCACAGATGCAACATTTTACTCGTTCTAGGTCTTGTGACCTTTTACCTGTTCCAGGCCAAATCTTTCCCATGTCCTGCACACACAGACAGACAGACACACACACACACACACACACACACACACACACCCCCTGCTCCTGCTCTCTGTCTCAGTAAATCAAGCAAGCAATAAACATGTATTAAGCACCTACTATGTGCCAGGCACTGTGCTAAGCACTGGAGATACAAAAAAAAGCAGAAGATAGTGCCTGCCCTCCAGGAGGCCATACTCAAACGGAGGAGATGCCATGAAAAACAAATATACTTTAAGTAAACTCTATATAGGATAAGTAGGAAATAATTAACCGAGGGAAGGCGCTGGGAAGAGGGTTTGGGGAAAACTTCCTGTAGGAGGCGGGAGTTTAATGGGACTTAAAGGAAGCCAGGGAGGTCAGTGGTCAGAGCAGAGGAGGGAGAGGGCTCTAGGCCTGCAGGATGGCCAGAGAGACTACCCAGAGCTGAGAGATGGAGGAGCTTGTTTGTGAAACAGTCAAGGGAGCAGTGTCACTGGGGCAGAGGGGACATGGTGGAGAGGGAGGTGAAAGAAAACTGGGAAGGAATGAGGAGTCTCTGTCTCCCTGTCTGTCTCTCCCTATCTGTCCCTGTCTCCCTGTCTGTCCCTATCTCCCTGTCTGTCCCTCTTTCTGTCTGTCTGTCTGTCTCTCTCTCTGTCTGTCCCTGTCTCCCTGACTCTCTATCTGTGCCTGGCTCTCTGTCTGTCCCTGTCTCTCTGTCTGTCCCTGTCTCCCTGTCTGTCCCTCTCTCTCTGTCTGTCCCTGTCTCCCTGTCTGTCCCTCTCTCTCTGTCTGTCCCTGTCTCCCTGTGTCTCTGTCTGTCTCTGTCTCCCCGTCTCTCTGTCTCTGTCTCTCACACACATGCATATGACACACACACTCAGGACGGTGGTAGGACTTGGAGCTGGCACCCATTATCTCCTGCTATCACAGAAGCTGGAAGCAAAGTCAGAAGTCTTAGCTGAGCAGGACCGCTCATGCACACACTGGCCCTGCCAGGTGGCAATCCAGTCTCCTCTCGAGCATTTCCACTAATGGGGAGCTTACGGCGTCCAGAGGCAGCCTACTCTACTTTTGAGTAATAGAGACAGAGAGTAGATGGAGAAAGAAACCGAAAGGGGTGAGAGAGAAATGGAAAGTGAGAGAGGAGAGGGGATGGGGAGGCTGGGCTTATTAAGCACCTACAGCGGGGGGAGTGCTACGTGGAGGAAGCACAATGGTCTGTGCCCTCAGGGAGCTCCCATTTAACTGGATTATGGCAGATCCAGGGTCGAGGGGGGAGGGGGAGTAGTGTAGACAGCTCGGGCCTGTGGAGGCCCGGTTCTGCACAAGAGAAGGTGAAAACTCACCCCTTACCCAGGGACAGGTCTTCCCTAAATACTTCAAGGAAGCATTTCTTGATATTGAACTGAAATCTGCCTCCTTAGAACGTCTTCCTCAAAACCCCTACACACTCATAGCTTCAGACCACACAGGAGGAATGGGTGTGCTTAAAGGGGCCCAGGCTGCAGTCCTCCTCAAAGGCCCAGAATTTAAGGGCCTAGGGCCCAGGGTTTGAGTCGCAGAGATCCAGGCGATGAGCCCCAGCTGCTCCCCCAACCCAGACGGAAGTCTCTCCTATCCCTGCCTCCCTCGGAACAGGCACCAAGATTCCCTCTCCGCTATTGTCCTTTCCTTGGAGACCCAGGCATCCAGGGCCCTCCTTCCTCCCCGCCCCCCCCCCCCGCCCTCCCTCATCGCTCCCTGATCGACCCGCTGGAGCCAAGCTGACCAAGCCTGACCCTAGATATGCTCAAAGAGCAGGCTTCAACATGGCCCTGCATAACACGGCTCCACCCTGGTGTTGACCCCCTCTGGACTGGAGGGTTAATTCTCTTTGTAAACTACGGTGCCCACCACTGAACACGGTGATCCAGATGCAATCCGAGCAGAGCAGAGGACAGGAAGGCTCTTCGTCCTCCTGCACAGGCCTCTGTCCATGAACTCTAAGAGAGCTTTAGCTGCTGGGCCGCCCATGCCCCTGCCCACTCCTGAGAGAGCGAAGTCTGCTAACACCCTGCGATCACGGCTGCGGCACTTCTCCCTCACTCTTTGTGGCCCCGGCTCCGGTCCCCCTCGGTGGCCCGGGCTCCAGTCATCCTTGGGGACCCAGTCATCGGGGCTCTTCCTGCTCTTGCCCTCCCACCACTAGCAACCAAGCACATTCATCCCTCCTGACGGGCGTCATGGGCATGAAAAAAGGTCCCAGAACTCCCTGGTAGCAGGGTGAGCTCTGTTGCAATGAGAAAGTACTGGTCTGGGCTTCAGCTGCATAATAACAGCTATTTAGCAACAGACTGGCTGGGCCCCTTCCATCCCCCCTGGGAACGGAACTTGAAAATGTCGGGAGAAAAGGGACCAGGCTCACTGCCACCACAGCTTGGGACCAGACATCTGGGGGAGGGGCTTGGGGGAGGGACCTTGGTGCCTGTTCCAGGGAAGCAGGGACTGGAGGAGCTGCACCCTGGCATCCCTGACAATGCCTGCGTCTCTGGGACTTGACCCTGGGCCCTAGGCCATTAAATTCGTGGGTGTTTTGGAGGGGGGGCGGTGTGCTGCAACTGGTGGCCCTGGATATCTGCGTCCTAAGGAGCCCATTCTCTAGCCCAGCCTGAACTTGTGCTGGAGATCATGGAAAGAATGGGGCGGAGAGCTCTTGGAAGTAAGAAGGAAGCGGGG